>OX465033.1:12157037-12162037 GCA_949841015.1 Aplysina aerophoba | reverse complement strand
GGTCAGCATATGTGAATGTACACGTTACTTTCTTTACACTGTGTTTTGCTGTTCACTGCTGTTGTTGATTGTAATATGGTATTGTATTTTCACGCCATGTTGTATGTTCATTGCACACTGCACTAACTCACTTGATTTGATAGCAGTATTGTGTGTAAGCAGAGTCGTACATGAATGTTAATGGACACAGGAGACTGTGGTTTCAATACTGCGATCACGTGATTGTGCAATTTGGATTAGATATTGGCTACATATAGTGGCTATTGACAACACTGTCTCCTATCTGCTGTACGATTAATGTGTCAAATTGTAAATGTCACACCGTCGCTGTTCAACCTTAAAATGAGTTGCAGAACGTAGCGAAACATACAGCTGCAAAATGATCTTAAGCATAGCAGCTGCATTTATTATTTCACATGTAGATGTTGTTCTATCCACAAATGTTGTGTTTGCTGATGATGAATACTTGAATACCTCAGGTTAATTGGGGAATTCACAAACTGTTAGAATGTTTAATTGTGTAATCTTTTTATCAAAAGGTGGAGTAGTGATGTCACTATAGAGGTCAAATTTGATTGGTCAAGCGGTTCCATACCTTATATATACATGGCAGAAGACAGTCTCAGCTACCCCCATGCCAATGCATGCTGCTGCCAACGCACCTACATATACCGTCACATACTTATATGGAAGTGATGGAATTTTGACGTCATCCTTGGCATTTCTTGCAGAGTTGTAGTGATATTTGAACTAATTGTGGTAATGATTCCTTTTTAAGAATTTGTACAGAGAGGAGTTTATGTGCACCTACGTGTGCGCGCGCGCGTGTGTGTGTGTGTGTGTGTCTGTGTGCGTGTGTGTGTGTGTGTGTGTCTGTGTGCGTGTGTGTGTGTGTGTGTGTCTGTGTGTGTGTGTGTGTGTGTGTGTGTGTGTGTGTGTGTGTGTGTGTGTGTGTGTGTGTTTGTGTGTGTCTGTGTGTGTGTGTGTGTGTGTGTGTGTTGTGATCTCAGCTGAAATAAGTACTCTGTCTTTTATAGGAAGCCACATGTTACTCACTGCACTCAAGCCTTCTTCACTCCAAAAGAGTGTTCCACTGGTATGAATTATTTATAGCATAGGAATTGTATGCGTCTTGAAAAGCTATAAGCAGTGTACCCCTTCATGTGTGACGATTCTGTTCTTCCAGCTTTCCTGCAATTGTGCATCACAGACAGTAGAGTGGAGTAGCACTGTGCATCTAACTGCATTGCTCTGATGACACTGTATGTACGTGCCTTAAGTTGTTTCATAGCACAATGTTCCCTGTACTGTTCTGGTGTGGTTTGACGGTATCCTTTTGTAGTGTGCTAGCCTCGCGTGCCAGCTTCTACCAGCTTCGTGTTGGCGTTATTGTGCAATCGCAAAGGATCCTTTGTGATTGTGCAATAATAACACGCAAAGGAAGGGGGCTGGTGCACGAGGCTGGTATTGTGTGGTACTAGTAGGGGCTAGTTGGGGACGAGCCTGAGCAAGCCCCACATATATAGAGCATAGTATGGCTGTAAGCGCTATGTTTGTATACGTATATATGTGTAACACACAAAGGGTGAGGGCTGGTGTGTGAAGCTGATAGTGTACACGTTGCAGTATCCCTTGGTGAAGGGTCGGCAACGTCACCAGATGAATGTCTCGAATTGTCGAATTGCTTGGATAGTGTGTGCCAAATGTTACAGTACTGTATATAAATATATATAGCAGCCATGTGTATATATAATACTGTATATATATATATATATATAATAGAATGCAGTCTGGCATGCTAGCCCCTACTTCCTGCCCGTCCAGATTATTGCATAATTATCCCGGGAACAGGAAGTAGGGGCTAGCTGCTGTAGCTGGCCTCTGGCTAGATGATGAGATTGGAGCCAATGGGGTGTGCTAATATGAATATAATTATGTTGATTGTATATATACCAGGTGGTCCCTCTCTGTGGGGGCATCATCTGTTGGTTTATGTACACAAACAGTTCAAATACTTGTTGACTCCAGACCATGCTTCTTAAATCTGACCTTGTGTGTGTGTGTGTGTGTGTGTGTGTGTGTGTGTGTGTGTGTGTGTGTGTGTGTGTGTGTGTGTGTGTGTGTGTGTGTGTGTGTGTGTGTGTGTGTGTGTGTGTGTGTGTGTGTGTGTGTGTGTGTGTGTGTGTGTGTGTGTGTGTGTGTGTGTGTGTGTGTGTGTGTGTGTGTGTGTGTGTGTGTGTGTGTGTGTGTGTGTGTGTGTGTGTGTGTGTGTGCTCATGTGTGTGTGCTCGTGTGTGTGCTCGTGTGCATGTGTGTGCATGCACAGTGGGTGAATAGTGAAGGAGTATGTATGTAGGACGATTCCCTTCTCATTTGGCCAACACTTTGTTTCTCATTCCTCTGAATGTTCAGCTACACATGCAAAGCCAGCGGTCTCTTGTAAGTTAACAACACATCTAGTGAAATAGATTTTGAATGGAGGAGGTTTAGGCTAAATAGATTCCTTCAACTCGGTGCAAACATAAGCTCTATTTGTTTGCAGGAGACACCTGGAGGATAGAGGATATATGAGAGGAAGGGGGGAGGGGAGAGGTGGGAGGGGGAGGGAGAGGTGGGAGGTTGGGAATTAGACTCTCATGTATATTGATATGTCCCTCCCCATTCTATATTTAGTGTGGATCAAATGTCAAGATAAGTGTATTCATGCCTATGAATATTATTAATTCTAGGGGGAAGGAGAAGGGGAGGGTGGGGATGCAGCTCTTGTATTAATTGGACCAAACAGGTTCAGTCTTTCAAAGAAGGGGCTGAATTTTATGTAGTATTTTGTTGTGTGTGATTTGTCGAAAATTTGCTTGAGGAATGCACCAATATGCGTGCAGTTGATTCATCAATCCTTGGTCAGCAGGTGGGGGAGGAGTTCGATCATAGTCATTGCTTTATTGCTTTCCTTTTCTTGCTATTTAGGTATGTTCAGTATTGCCTGCACCGTCCAGTCGCCAACCTGAACACACTGGTGGCCACGCATAGGTGCCTGGTTTAACAGCTGGCTGTATGGATGGATTGCAGAGAGTCAAGGATTGCAGAGACCACTGGTATGTCGCATCACACACAGAGTGAATGTATTTCCATTAGCACCAAGTGCTTGCAAACATATGTCTTTCACTTACAAGAGAGTCAAGATATGTGTGCTGAGTGTGAAGGGTGAGGATGACCCTATTATCATAGAAGTGGAGTCCAAGAGCTCCGCCTACTACTTGCTGTTGCTGTCTCTTTTGGAAGGTAGGTAACACTACACGTTTACACGCACACACACACATGCACGCACGCACGCACACACACACACACACACACGTGCACACACATTATTTGCTGCAAGCAACATTTGACATTACTTGTGGTGTGCATGCTTGCAGATTCCCTGTGTGCAAGTGGTGTGTAGCTTTCACTGTTCCTCTGTTTCAAAGTGTGTTGGAGGGAGGGAGGGAGGGAGGGGAGAAAGGAGGAGTTAGTTAGGTACGTAGATGGACTTGCAGTAGTTGAGTGAATGAGAAGTTGAGTGGACGGCTGAACAGAGGGGTGTGTGGGGATGGAGATGGAGACAAAGAATGATGTCCTGCACAGACACAATAACACCCATTTACTAAATTGATTTACTCTGGCTGCTGCCCTCTGTCCAGAACATGTTTTGTGTGTACATGAGTGCACCCTTTTAGACATGGTGTCTGTTTCTCAAGGCTGCCCTCTTGTGAAGTTACTGTGGTCTCTGGATACAGGGAAGGATGGCTCCTGAAAGGTAGGGAAGTTGGCAGCTTCACGTTCACAGTGTGTGTGGCTCTCTGTCTTAGCTCACTGGCGTTTCCTCTACTTTGTAGTACTTCTGTTGGGAAATGATTTTCATCCTTTTAGGCACAATTATGACATCAGACGAGAGATGAATGAATGAATGAATAGCTCTGACGGCATGATCTCCAGTGCTGGAGGTAGCCCTTACAACATAGAGGGAATGTAATCTTAAGTGCTAGTGTTAACAGTCATTATGTATTATAAATTAAAATTGTCCATCCAGCGCTTTCTCGGTCTTCCTCTTGGTCTTCTGCCAGTCACCTCCTCACTGTACACCTGCCTCACAAGTCTTTCCCCTTCCATGCCATCTAGTTTCTCCTTCCATGCTCTCTGCTTCTTTCGGGCTACTTCCACAACTGCTTCCTGATTCAACCTTTGTCTGATGTCCTCATTCCTAACTTTATCTAGCTTTGTCACTCCTTCCACTCTCCTCAAAAACCTCATCTCCGCCGCCTGCAGTCTGCTCACATGTCGCTTCTGTATAGTCCAGGTTTCACACCCATATAATAGCGTAGGAACCACCATTGCATTAAACACTCTCAGCTTTGTTCCCTTGCTCAGCTCTCTTCTCTCCAGGACTTCTGTTCTCATTGCTCCAATCACCTTCGATGCAGCTCCAATTCTATTCTCTATCTCTTCTTCGCATGACCCTTCTTCATTGAACAGTGCTCCAAGGTATTTCATCGACTTCACTTCTTCAATTTTCTTGCCTTTCACTGAAATATCACATGTACCACCTCCTCTTTTAACTGTCAGCACCTTAGTCTTCCTCCAATTAATCCGCATCTTCCATTTTCCCATTACTTCATCCAGCACTCTGAGATTTCTCTCCACGTCTTCATCATTTTCTGCCACAAGCATCAAGTCATCTGCAAATAGCAGCAGTTGGACCACAGTCTCCTCCATCTGAACTCCCCCCACAAACTTCTGCCTTGCTTCCCTCACAATGTTATCCATGTACAGGTTGAACAGCCATGGGGACATTACACAGCCCTGCCTCACTCCCTGCTCAACTCCGAACCAGTCTGAATTTTGTCCTAAAACTCTCACACATGCCTGACACCTCTCATACTGTGATCTCACTGCTCTGCCTAGTCTCCCACCAACTCCATAAGACTCCAACACCTGCCACAACATCTCTCTGTCTACCCTGT
>OX465033.1:12114537-12154537 GCA_949841015.1 Aplysina aerophoba | reverse complement strand
ATAGAGTACCGTTAGTGGGCGAGCTCTTGAACTTGAACTATGGCTAAACCATATGTCCTTCATCCGGGTGTCCTTTTGTTGTGTCTAAGTGAATAACTCCTTAGCCCCCCCCACACACACATGCTAACCAAACTCTGAAGCACACACACACACACACACACACACACACACACACACACACACACACACACACACACACACACACACACACACACACACACACACACACACACACACACACACACACACACACACACACACACACACACACACACACACACACACACACACACACACACACACACACACACACACACACACACACACACACACGGTGTCCTTTGTTGTGTCTAAGTGAATAACTCCTTAGCCCACACACACACACATGCTAACCAACCCCTGATATAAGTGTGTGTAGTGAATGTCAGACCTTCTTGTGACAGTCTCCTATACTGTAATTCTAATACAATACTGTTCTAAAATAGAATACCCAGATATGGTATTGCAGGAGGAAATAGGTACATGTGTCTCTCTCTCTGTGTGTGTGTGTTTGTGTGTCATTCCAAAGTGTTGAGGTAGCGAAGCTGTTGCAACACCTTCTGTTGACTGGTCTCTCGTATCTCCCCTGCCAGAAACATTTCGTCTACAACAGCGTAGACCTACACCGAGGAGAGGGGAAGGTGGATGCAGTGAGTGCATGAATGGTACACTGATTATAAATTTAGCATATTTTGCATATTATTGACGTACGTACGCATTTTGCATCAATATGTACTTCTATACAGAGGGCAACACGTGCACACAACACACACACACACACACACACACACACACACACACACACACACACACACACACACACACACACACACACACACACACACTGGATACAGAAGCACTCACCTTGTAGAAGTTGAACACCAGGTCAAGCTCGCAGACATTACTGAAGAACTCATTCAGTACTTCCACAAAATTGTGGATGGCCTCGAGATAGCTGAGGTTGTTGTCCTCGAGGTCCAAACAGAAGCAGAAGTACAGACCAGCGTATCTTCGGTAGACAATCTTGAAGTTACGGAACTGGTGGAGCAGGAATGAAGAAGAAGGGGTCTTAGCTCACCGTATGTATGTATGTACGTATGTACATTGCCATTAGGGTTAGGGTTAGATGCTTGTACATATGTACGGGCGTACCTGTATCACACCTAGCATACATACCACACCACACCAAAGGATACTGTAGCATAGCATTATAGCAACATGGCATACTGTATTGTATAGTATTGTATGGTATAGTACAGTATTGTATTGTATGGTATAGTACAGTATTGTATACTATTGTATGGTATAGTACAGTATTGTATAGTATTGTATGGTATAGTACAGTATTGTATAGTATTGTATGGTATAGTACAGTATTGTATAGTATTTTATGGTTTAGTATAGTATAGTACAGTATAGTACAGTAGTATTATAGTACTAATACTGTACCAAACTACAACAGTACATCACTCAATGTACAGACATGGGGTGCACAAAATGCGATGGGATGCATTCTCACATGCACAATTCTACATATTACATGGATACATACGCACTTCACCATCAATCCCTACATCTGGCAACGTTTGATTACAAACAGTTGGTTCGTGTCTTGATAGCACTGACTGGACACTGCAATCACTCACGTGAATAAAGCAAGTATGGAAACAGCGAAGGCTCACGCGTGACTTCCAACGGCGTATGGAACGTGAGACTGCGCTGTTTCAAAACGCTAATCACTTGAGTGATTGCAGTGTGCAGTGTGTGGGAGAATCGGAGGAGTAGAAACTCTGAAACACTGTCTGTGTCTGTACACCAGTAAATGAGTATTTATGTAGTACTACAACTATTGTTAAAGCACACACGCACGCACGCACGCACACACACACACACACACACAACAAAACACAGTTCACTCTCACACACACACAAGAAGAAACATGCAGCTAGAGCCAGGAGGAAGGGAGAGGGTGAGAGAAAGAGAGAGAGAGAACTCACAGCCACAAAGTTGGTGTGTTTCGCATCCCTCACAGTCACCAAGGCGTGGACCTCTTCAATCAACTTCTGCTTTTCGTCGTCATCAAAGTGCATGTACCACTTGGCTAGGCGTGTCTTGCCAGCACGGTTTTGAATGAGGATGAAACGAATCTGATTGGATCGTGTTACATGCATGGTGTGTGTGTGTGTGTGTGTGCATGTGTACATACGTATATACCATTGCATGTTAATAGGAGAAACGCATAGACAGCAATAAACCATGACACAGATACACACACACACACACACACACACAACACACACACACACGAGTGCAGTGGTGACGTGACGATTGTGTTGATAGATTGGCTAAGGTTTCACATAATCATGACAACTAGTAATGTGAGTTGCCCACAGACCCACCCACTCTTTCAGCATGCATTGGATGCTACACGCACGGAAGTATATTACGGCGGCGGTGACAAGCAGAAACTCCTTCTATCAACTAGTCCACAGACCCATTATGAGCTTAACTAGCGAAGTCATTTTGAGCAAATACGTAGCAGATTCAATCAACAACAACTGCAGGATGTTTTGGCCTTCGTCAACTGCGTACAAAACTTGCTCATCAAGATCGACGCGCTACTTATCTTTTTGCTACTGTAGTTATCAACAAAATACGCAGCAATGAGCCTCTACGATATGATTATGACTTTCACAGCCACATTAGCTAGTTGTAGCTGACCTACGAATGTGGTAGAAAGATGTCAAGTTCCATGCTCATGCTTCTTTTTTCCCTCCCCCCTTCGACTTCATAATCAGTATATAATTTATAGACACACTTACTGAAGCTTCACACAAGATTTCCACCACTACCTGAACTTCATTGAGCTTAACATCCAAACATTCACACTAAAAACATTGCATCCCTATTGATTGGCTGATCCCACCACCACCTGCGTATACACATACACATGCTTATAACTGTCAGTTCTCCAGTTATCAACAACGTAGCGATGAGCCTTACGATGTCAGCATTCCTAGATGTCGTGATTCAGAAAACCTTGTCTAATCAATTAACGTGAATGTGTACAGGAAATTAAAGCACAAAAAGAAATGCCTTTACCGTTCTTCTCACCCCACCCCACCCACCCCCAGCCCACAAGATAATGGTCAGGTCTCCTCCTTACAACCACACCACCACTCCACCACCACAATCCAAAATGATGTCAGGACCGACGCAGTCTAGCTTGCTAGACCCTCTCTCCCGCCGGTTCTTACATACATATATACGTATGCCGTCTGCGGTGTGAGTGCCCAGTGGTGGAGAGGGTCTAGCGAGCTAGACTAGGACTAACCCCGAACCTATTGGTCAAAATGCATCCCTCCGTAGACATCTGAAGCATCCTTTGCCTTAATTACGTAATAACACAGTAGGGCACCACTGGCAGGTCGCACATTCTGACAGAGCAGAAGTACGCAATCCAACCCTATACAAATTACTAAAAGATTCTAATGGGATCAGGTAGAAAGAACGGACCAAATTGAATTTTGCTAACCCCAACCCTAAACCTAGACCTAATGATGTCATAGCTGCAAAATTCGCTTTGGTCCGTTCTTTCTACCTGAGCCCTCTAATGGTCAGAGCACAGAGTGACTCAGTCCACTCAGTCCTGTCTGAGCACTCTCGCTCATTCCACTGGACACCTCATCAAGTGTCGGGATGAAGGAGATCACCCAAAACTCTAAGCACTTGTCACAGCCCGTAGACAAAAGCAAAGCCTGTTACAACAAGTCCTGGGCCAACCATAAAGAGTTCAACTCCTTACACAGAGACATAGATAGGGAGATTCCACCAGATACGTACGCATACAGGAACCTCATTAGCCATTCATCGTTCCAAACTACGCACGCACGTACAAGTTACAACTTATTCTATTCGATTGCATTTCAGTTGCATCCTTTGTCCATGTCACCCCCAATATCTGTGCTGTTGTGCGGTTGGCTTAGCCATGGATGCGCTGTAAACCACGACCCGGCACTCCGGGGTTGAGGAACGCGGCACTCCACGTGCAAGGTAAGGTAACCCCCCAAAAGCCATAGCTTAAACAGGACACTTGTAACTCAAGGTACTACAGAAAGCATCAGCACACATGTTTCAAGGGAATACGCGTTCAACTGTACGTGACTGTATGCTGAGAGCTGTACAACACAACGTACCATCCTCTCGCTTTAGTTCTGCCCCACACTCTCGGAGTCCAAGCCGTTTACGCGTGTTTCTCCGTTATAGGTGCATGCCTTTCAAAATGGCGGCCGAGGAACCCGTTATGAATAATTTCCAGACTCGCGCATGAAATGCAACATGGAACTTCCCAGATGAGGTGTTCTTTCAGGTTGTTGCTGTTCCTTGTCGTCATCGCTCTTTTGTGCAATTTATCTGCGTTTTATTGGCTCTCCTCACCCAATCGCTGTGCAAGAGAGGAATTAGATGGAGGAGGTGCGTGAATTTATACAATTTATATGTGCTATGTGTAAACATTTGGTATATGCTCTATTTCATATATTAGATCATTTAACACAGTTACCAGATATACACTAATAGTAGTACTTGCATAGCTACCTATTATAATGTATTATTTGTATTTGAGTGTGTCATGTATAAAAAGCACACTAGGGCCAACTGCCCCATGCAGCACTGCTCAACACACACAACCTCTCTCATTGATCATGGCTGGTGGGGGACAGCAGCAGATGATGCACATCACTTCTTCCACATTTTCTCAATTGCCCTCGGCATTGTCTCATCTCTACAAACTCTATCCATCGCAATCACCACCTTTTCATTATCACCCAACTCATTCCATCCGTCTACCCTATCAATCATCAATCTTTCCATGCTCAATTTTTCTTCCGCCGAATACTTGCGTCTCATCACAAAATGGTCTATGGCTTCTAGCTCCCAATTTTCACACTCCTTACACACCCTATCTTCTCTCCTCATTCCATATCACCATGACCACACAAACACTTAACTATGTAATTAACAATTGAAATTCATTCTTTGGTGGCTTTCATCCACTTTGTCCAATGAGAACATACAGCAAAGCATACACTTCATGCAAATTAATGGTTCGCGTCTGCCTCGTCTGCTCCTGCATTTGTGTCAATGTCTGAGTCCACAGGCAAGTGCGGCTCTAAGCAGACACTCACTCCTGCCTTGACATGGAATTTGTGCTGTACTGCCCTGGCACCTTCCTGCACCCTTCCTCCTTCACTCCACACAGACCCAGCCTCGGCCAGAGTGCTGTGTCTGTCTTTGTGTCTCTCCGTCAGTTTGTCACTAATTGAGCCACAGACTAGCTCCTCCCCCTCCCTCCGCCTCCTTTGAACTGGTAACCATGGAGACAGGACTAACTCTCCATACTGATCTCTCTTCGCCAAGGTAGCTACAGAACTCACAACTAGTACACTCTTTGACGAGGAGGAGGATGTTGGGGTTGATTCTTGCATTCTAGAGCAGCAAGTGAGAAGCACACAGGCGGAACAGTTTAGTGGCATGAGTAACTGCTATGCATATACATAAATTATATATGTATATATTTGCATATACGTATATATATATATATATATATATATATATATATAGCAAAGGGAATCATTTTTGAGTCCGCCTGGGTATCTAAAGTACATATGTTCCCACTTACTTACCTGCAACTTCGTCTCCCTTTTCTGCGTCTTCCACCGCGCTGCTGTTTAATGGTGCCATCCTCTTTTTATAGAGAGACAGTACCTGCAAACATAACTGTATTCATTGCTTCTATCAAGCAAGGATGCGGGAATTCCCTGCCACTTCCAAGGTGCTTATCACTGGTTGTTATCAAAGAGGATCTGATGACATGCAGCTCACTTGCAGTGCTGGAGACACACCATTATGTGACGGAAAGGTTTCTTCTCATGCGCTATCTTGAATCGAACTGACAGATATCGCGCAACAGTCATGACTTGATAATCCTAATAACTGCTAAATGCGTTATAGATACCTTTGAAGTTGCCATGCTGTCTAAAGAAAGGTGTCTGGATCAACCGCAAAGTGTCTGGATTTGATGTTATGTTATAGAGTTTCTTAACTGTGTGATTGTAGATATTTAGCAGGGAACAAATGCAATATCAGAATTGGCTTCTTGACTACTCAGCACATGAACAATCTGCTTCAGCTCTTGCGTGACTAATCAAGATAATGGGCCATGGTTTCATGTTTCGGGGGCCCGCTGGGGTTACGCAAGTATTGCACAATGTGTAGGGCTTTAGCTTTAGGGTTAAGGTTAGGGTTGGTTTTTGCGCAATACTTGCGCAACCCCAGCAGGCCTCCGATGCATGAAACCAGGGCCGATAATGGGGAGTGGGTTGTCAAGGATAACACTCTCGCAGTTACTGTAATCAATTGTCTGCAATACTGCAATACTGTACTGATTATATACTCCTGTTGCGTACACGTGTGTTTGTGTATGTGTGTAATGGGCAGCTGTCAATGTGCCTTAATTAAGGGTACTACAGTGGAACCTCTCTATAAGGGACACTTTGATTATAGAACACCTCTCTAATGAGGACACTGTCTGCTGTTCCAACCACATAGAGCTGTGTACAAATCTGCCTCTGAATTAGAGACACCTCTCTATACAGGACAGCCAGCTGGGTCCCAATGGTGTCCACTATAGAGAGGTTCCACTGTATACAGGACAGCCAGCTGGGTCCCAATGGTGCCCCCTATAGAGAGGTTCCACTGTATACAGGACAGCCAGCTGAGTCCCAATGGTGTCCTCTATAGAGAGGTTCCACTGTATACAGAACAGCCAGCTGGGTCCCAATGGTGCCCTCTATAGAGAGGTTCCACTGTATACAGGACAGCCAGCTGGGTCCCAATGGTGACCTCTATAGAGAGGTTCCACTGTATACAGGACAGCCAGCTGGGTCCCAATGGTGCCCTCTATAGAGAGGTTCCACTGTATACAGGACAGACAGCTGGGCCCCAATGGTGCCCTCTATGGAGAGGTTCCACTGTATACAGGACAGCCAGCTGGGTCCCAATGGTGCCCTCTATAGAGAGGTTCCACTGTATACAGGACAGCCAGCTGGGTCCCAATGGTGCCCTCTATAGAGAGGTTCCACTGTATACAGGACAGCCAGCTGGGCCCCAATGGTGCCCTCTATGGAGAGGTTCCACTGTATACAGGACAGCCAGCTGAGTCCCAATGGTGTCCTCTATAGAGAGGTTCCACTGTATACAGGACAGCCAGCTGGGTTGCTGATTGTGTATACGTATGTACATACGTACGTAGTTGAGGTATGCGTATACATATTTGTGCAGTGCAGGATGTTCAAGTTTCAGCCGCATCTGTTCCACTGTATTATTAGCCTTTTAATTGTGGAGAATGATTAAATTTGTGCTTGTGGCAATTATATTCAAATTGAAATGCAGTTATTTATACAGATTATAAAGCATACATACATACATACATACATACATACATACATACATACATACATACATACATACATACATACATACATACATACATACATACATACATACATACATACATACATGCATACATACGTATTAGCATTTTCGTATGCAAATAATAGGTCAGTTATCCAATGTCACCTACTCCATGTGCATCATGCCTCCTTCCAATGGTCATGTATTTATTTAAGAAAGTAATATTGGTCTAATTAATACCTGCCAATAGGATATAGATTGTACGCATATAATTGCTAAAATTTGCAACTGCTAATGACTGTACCCTGGTATGCTTCTTTTTCCATTTCTGCAGGTGAAATTGGAACTGGAAAACTTAAACATGATGAAGTGAATGAATTTCTAGCATGGAAACAGCAAAAAGTAGAATCCTCCAATTTATCTCCAATTTTCATGATCACACCCACTTATGCAAGATGGACGCAGAAGGCAGATCTGACCAGACTGTGCCAGACTCTGATGCACGTCTCAATCCTTCACTGGATTGTAGTGGAAGACTCCGAGGGGAAAACTGACCTTGTGAAGAGATTGCTCGGTTTGTGTGTGTGTGTGTGTGTGTGTGTGTGTGTGTGTGTGTGTGTGTGTGTGTGTGTGTGTGTGTGTGTGTGTGTGTGTGTGTGTGTGTGTGTGTGTGTGTGTGTGTGTGTGTGTGTGTGTGACGTCATCAAGATGGCGGAGGCCACGAGGTCGCTGGAGAAGACCAGCAATTCTTTCGCTTCGTTGGACCTCCGCTCGTCCGTACCACCCTACCACCACACCCCCTGGGGACTCTCGAGCTGGCAGTCAGATCGGATCGGTCTACCCTTACAGCCTCTAGTGGCTACGGTGGCCGGTCCATCTAGCGCGCCTTGACATGGCGCCCAGCTGCCACTCACCCCAGGGTTTTTAGGCGTGGGCCTGGCCAGCCCACCCTTTCGACAGTTTCTTGGCCTTCAAAACAGGACCCAAGCTACTGCCTGGGTCCTGCCCAACGCCCTTGTTAGGGCAAGGTGTACCCAGGAGGAGGAGGAGGTGTGTGTGTGTGTGTGTGTAGGTACGTATGTGTGTGTGTCTGAGTTACATAGGTGCATTGGTGTGTGGGTGTGTACTATAAGTGTGCAGGTGTGGGTGGGTGTCTGGGTTACATGGGTTTATGGGCGGGTGTGGGTGGGTGTCTGGGTTACATGGGTTTATGGGCGGGTGTGGGTGTTGGTATGCACTATAAGTGTGTGTGCAGGTGTGGGTGTGGGTGTGTGCATGAGCAGGTTGATGTGCTGGAATGATCAGCATTCTACTTCAAGGACTTAGAACAACGGGTAATGATCGCAGTGTCTGTGTCTGAGTCTGGATTAAGTCATGGTTAGTTAAAACTAATCGATGAAGCACTGCGACACCGCAAACGTCAACTTAATGACTTAAGGATAAGGGCCAATAGCTGGGAAGAAGAGATCAATCAGTTTACATATGGCAGTGGAGACTAGCGATCGATTCATGCATTCCAACTGTTAATATACCAGAATGCATAATTGTGTCTGGAGCTAGACGGAGCCTTACTCTCCTGGCATCTGTGTTTCCTGAGACATGAGTGTCTCGTCTCCTTCCATCACTTTTTGTGCTTTCTCCCAACTCCATTCCAAGCAGTGCAGTAGTTATCGTTACAGTAGTAGAAGAGGGGGCAAGAACCAGGGGCAGCATTAGTACACAACTCTTCTCTATGTTGGGATTCAAGGTGTGCTTTGATCTGAAAACCATTCACCATTTGTTGCTCCACTGTTGAGGATGCGTGTGATGCAATCACCTATAAGCCATAATAAGCCCGAAGATCGGGAGAATCAGTGCTCGCAAGTAGATTGGTAACCAATGGACTTTACTATCACTTAAATTTCATCTGCTGAAAACACAGCATGTGTAGGTTTCTGTGTTATGCAATAGTTTGCTCTCAAAGGCCGTAAGGTACTGCATATATGCAATTGTCACTGCTTGTTGATTCGTGGGTAGATATGACACGGCAGCCCCTAAAGGCGTGTTCACACTGTAATGCGCATCAGAATGCGCATCTGGCGGAATCGAATTCAATGCGCATCGAATGCGCATTGATCGCGTTCACACTACCTTTTGAAATTCGCGGGCGATGGGCAAGTACGTACAATGATTGCGCAACTAGGGTTCGAGTAAAGTCGTACGCTGGCGCTGTGGTGTGCTGTTCTGTCCTTATTTTGTTGTTCAACTGTGCTCAGCTGCGCCTTAATTATCGAAGGGATAACAGGAGAAGAGGATAGCAGATGATTGAGCGAAGGAAGACGGTTATCGCTTTGCATGCGACGTAATCGCAGGTAAAACGACCAATCCGTCCAACTGACCTTATTTTCGTCTTGGTCTGTTCTGTGCTTCAACCCGCTGCAGCCATTGGTACGAACATTGGTTTGGACACGTGCATTTTCGACGCCACTGAGTCGCGCAGCTGCTGCGGCCATGATTCACATTACGCAATTATGTAATAATTGCCTACGTGATTACACGCGAAGCCGGATCTGCGAGGCGAATGCGCATCGAAACCACCTCCCGAGGTGGTTTCACGGATGCGAATTAGAATGCGCATCGACGCCAATGCGCATCAGAGTGTGAACGCTCGAATCCGCATCGAATGCGCATCGAATCCGCATCGAATGCGCATTACAGGTACTGTGTGAACAGGCCTTAAAATTTTGACGATTGAACGTACGGTTAAATACATACATACATACATACCTACATATGTACATACCTATAGTACATACATACATACATACATACATACATACATACATACATACATACATACATACATACATACCGACACCGCCGCCAGCCATATAGCTCACTAGGTGGGGCTCGCTCAGGCTCGCCTCAATTATATCTGTTATTCAACATTTTGGCTACACGTAGTCGTAACGGCTATGCTATAATTGCCCAGTGTACTTTTTGGGGAGAACATTTCGCGAAGCGAAAATTACACGATTTTAGCAAAATTGCGAATATTGCGCAAAGTTTAAGCCACGCAAAATTCTCCCGCTATACGGCATGATATATACTATGTATGTATGTATGCCTCTCTTTCATGGGTTACAAAGGAGTAATGCAAGTTCATTACAAACAGGATGGCTTAGCCACACACACGTAACTGCAAATACACACCATGACTATAATGCTAAAATGCTAAATATATACACCAATAAGTTAATATATAGAAGGTGCTAATATTATATTGATAGGTTTTGTATTGAACTACAAACGTACTATATATGTGAATAAAGCTGAGCAAACAGTGAATGGCATGTCAAGCCACGGTGTCTTTAAAGAGGTCCTAATTTACTTCAGCGCACCATGTGTAGAACCGCTGATCAGTAGACGTATATCTCTAACTGATCCACCGCAACATTTTCATCATTGAGATCTTCATCGAGGCAAATTCCCACTTCAATGTCATCCCTCACTTCCTGGCTCAGCGTGGTAGTGAACCATGGACCACCACGATCACAGCAGGTGCTCCCACTTGCACACCCCTGTGAGTCCCACAGAGGGTCATCAAGGTACCACCTGTGTACAATTCCCCCAAAGTTTGCAGACTCGCAGAAGTAGTCTTCTCCCACAATTGAAGGTGCAGACGGGCCAGGATTAGGGGAAGAACAGGGGCAGTTTCCAGCGTAGTTGAAGTCTTTAGACACAGCTGCCGCAAAGGACCAAAGGTGGTTTCGAGGGCTGCCATGAGTTATTATCAGACCATCAACGTCCGGATAACCCTGCAATGTGTTAGATGTGGAAAACCCATCTGGTGTGGCAAATTGGTACCCACGTGCTCGTCCACAGACCTTGGAGTAAGGAACATTGAATGTTGGGAAGGTGACTGAAGAGCAGCCACCACCAGTGTTTGAACGAGTGCACATACGTCTGGAGTTGACAACAGTGACATTAAGCCCATCAGGACAGATATTGTTCTCATTAGTCATGTCAATGTAAGCTGCCCTCATCCATCCTCCAGTGATGTTGCCGCAGTTGTTGGTATTCATGACACAGTACACTCTTTCCGCTCCCTGTGGTGTGGTGATGTTGTAGTATCCTGAAGGGAGTGCAGGATTGCACTGGTACAGTTCTTTGCAGGAGGTAGCGAAACGTTCACACTCAGAGGACGATGTGTTGCAGCAGCTCAGCATACTCATCTCCTCCCTGAGCATAGCAAGAATCTCTTCCTTCAGCTGTTGTCTCTCTGTGTAATTCAGTGTACCGGAGGGTCCTGTGGGGCCTTGTGGTCCGGGTGGCCCCTGCTCTCCATCAGTACCATTGTGTCCTGGCCGTCCATCTTTGCCAGGCAGCCCAGGGATGGTAGGCAATGTGGCTGCATTGGCACGACAGGTATTGGATCTAGCTGCTTCTGTTGTGAGGTACACAGCAGTGAAGCAGGTAAGAGCTACAAGAAATTTGCCTGTAAATGGAAACCTCATTTCTGGAAATTGTATCTTTTCTTAAATGATTCACTTGGAAGCTGTTTCTTGTTGTTTACTGCTTTCCTTCTAACTATAGCTCATTAGTTCATGCAGCTTTTTCAACAAACCCAAGTCAGTAGCAGTCTTCAGTAGCGACCCACCTCTGCTCTGGAAGGCTTTACCTGCTCTAAGGGGATTCTTTGTTTAGTGCAAGACACCATAAATGGAAATGGGCGGAAAGTTTACAGTAACGTTGACTACGCACGAAAAACAGGTCACATGATGGCGCGAAGCGCCTGAGGGCGATAAATTAGCTAAGCGCCCCACGTACCATGTGATAACTAGATTGTTCTCGATCGAATCATTACCGTACGTACGAACGAACGAACGAACGTCGTTTCTATAGATATCAGCGAACGCTTTTCTCTTTGGAATCAACATTCGAAATGCGAAATCATGCGGCATCAAAAGTGACCTCTCTGTGAACAATGACGTTTTCCAGACAGGGTACGAACCGACAACTTTTCTTCGCAGCACGAACTGGACGCTGAAAGTCCATTTTGCCTAGTCTCGCGTAGCCAGACCGTTTGAGCCTGGCGAAAGTCGTATGGATACATGCTACTAGCTATATCTTGCCTAGGAGGCAGAAAGAAATGCAGCACAGGAAGAAAAGTTACTTTAACACATTTCTTCAGTTTTAGTGCACTGTGCAATTGTATAAAGTGAGATTCGTCTATTAAAAGTCAAATAATTGTATGAATTGCCACAATTAATACGATCACTTGGGCATTTGGTACTCGCGTGCTCGTCCACAGACCTTGGTGTAGGGAACACTGAATGTTGTGTAGGTGACTTAGTAATAACCCAAACCAGTGTGTGAGTGAGTGCAGATATGCTGGAACCAACAACATTGATATCAAGCCCATCAGGACAGGTATTGTTCTCATTAGTGACATCAATGTAAGCTGCCCTCATCCATCCTCCAGTGATGTTGCCACTGTTCTTGGTCTCCATAACACAGTACACCCGCACCACTCCTGGCAACTGTATCTCTTCTCAAATGGTTCGCTGGTTGGAAACTATTCGTTGTTGATGTACTGTTTTTTTTGGAGGTCCTTCCCGACTGTGTAGCGTGTTAGTTCATGCAGCTCTGTCGACGAAACCAATTCAGTAGCGATCCACCTCTGCTCTGGAAGGCTTATCTGCTCTAAGGATTCTTCTAGCTCAAGGAGCTGCTTCTTCACGCTAAATCGTCTTTGGGAACTGCTACCGAGGTCTGCCTGTCAGCTCACACTGATATGCTGAAACTCCTCAGGTATGTCTTCTCTTTTTATTTGCCCTGCACTTCCTCTGTAAACCACAAGTTCTTTGATGTGGTTAAGACTGCATTGTAATAACCATTCTTGTACTTCCTGACTAAAGCACATGCACCAAGTCTAAGACTACCCCCTCTGTTGTATATACGTACTGTATGCTGTGAAAGTATGTAGCTGTATATTAGTATGTAGCTGTATATAGTATATAGCTGTATTTAGTATAATATAGCTGTATATAGTACAGTGAAACCTGGCTAAGACAACCGCCTGTGGGCCAGGGCTGCGACTCTAACAGCGGTAACAGCCTGTAATTGATTATTTTCTGCTACATTTCTAAGAAAGCTGCAGTAATAAAACTTTGGGTAAATAAAAAACTGAAATGCAGTTTTATTCTTGCTTCCAACTGTGTGGTGCAGGCCAATAAATTGTTCTATTCACCTACAGTATAACATTTACAGCTCTCGCTTGTGTTCTGTTGTAAGGACATCAAATGAAACACTTGTGTGACAGATCCGCACTGCTGAGGCGTTTGATTGACTCGGACATCAGTACCTCCTCGTGATCAGCTAGAGTTGTACCCTGAAACCATTGATATATACAGCTCACTCTTCTACACACTATACTTTGGAGCAAACTGTTTAAAGTCATTTCTTTTTAGTGGATTGTTAGCACCGATTGTGACAAACCCACTGTACACCACAAACGTGATTACAAGTGCACCAAGTGAGGAATGTTGTACCTGCTGTGTTAGCTTATACCCATCTACCTCAAGGAGAAGGTTGTCTGTTGGTGCGTGCAGTGTGAAATGAGAGTGCTATTGATGGAGATGCTGTGTTTTAACAGCTACAACCTGCACCAAGTGAGGAATGCTGTACCTGCTGTGTTAGCTTATCCATCTACCTCAGGGGGAGGGTGTTTGTTGACCCAGTGTGACCTGACTACACTGTTGTTAGGACACTGTGTTATGTGTGTAGTCAGCTGTAGCAAGTGAGTGCTGATTCAATGCAGGACTTGCTCGTAATGTTCATCAATGGTAAATATTTGCAGTACTTGTCATTTCCATCACAGCAGTGACCAATGAACCGTACATGGTACAAGGGAAACACTCAGTTGTAAATGGATCAGTGTTGACTTCACTACACACTACAAACTGCTCAGTGTCAGCACACTACTGGTAATGAATACACTTTGCGCAATATGAATGTGAAATGTGATGTCACTGCAATGTTGCTAGCACTACAGTTGGTTTGTTTGACTTCTCAGCAATGTTACTGTCATGTCTTCAGTAGACGTATAGCTCAAGTTCTTCCACTCCGATGTCTTCATTCATGTTGTCGGGAGGAAATCGGCACATCCTCACTTCAATGTCGTTGGTCACTTCCTTGTTGTTTTTGTTATTGCTCACCGTGGTAGCAAACCACGGACTATCATGCTTGCAGCAATTGGGGGTTTCAGTTGAACAATCCTGTGAGTCCCACAGAGCGTTGTCAGTGGGGAGGGTGTACCATCGGCTTTCAGCTTTGCCGGTGTTCCCTGAGTCACAAAAGTAATTTTCACCCACAAATGGAGGTGGATCAGGACCTTGATGAATGGCACATGGACAGTTCAAGGAGGCGTTGCCAGGGTTGTTCTTTGAATGCCCAGCTGCAAAGGTCCAAATGTGCTTCCGTCTACCACGTTTACCATGCGTCACAGACAGACCTGAAACGTAAGATTTTTCCAGGCTACCCTGACCAGCATACTTGGAACTGTGGAATGCGCGTGTATAACCAAACTGGTATCCTCGAGCTCTTCCGCAGACCTTAGTGTAGGGTACCCCGTGTGTTAGGAAGGTGACTGAGGAGCAGCCATTGTTGCCAGGGTTTGAACAGGTGCATATATATTTTTTGGCACACAAGTTTTCAAAAGGTGTTCGACAGGTAGGCGCAGCAGTGAGGTTCAGGCCTAGTGCTGCACAGTTGGAGGTGTCTTCAGTCGTCTTAATGTAAGCTACCCTCATCCATCCTGCATCGCCTCTACAATTTGTACCATTCATTTCACAGTACACTTTCTTCACCCCCCGTGGTGTCAGAATATTATAGTATCTTGATTCAGTGCAATTGTTCTCGTGCACTTCCTTGCAAGAAGAGCGAAATTCACACCGTAGAAGCTCTTCAGTGACTTCCTGTTTTATCTCTAGCTTCAGGCTTTCTCTGTTGTCTGGACTGAGCACTGGACCTGGAAGGCCACGTGGACCCTGCGGACCAGGGGGGCCACTTAGACCAGGCTTTCCATCCTCACCTGGCTCACCTCTTAAACCAGTAGAGCCGTTCAGACCAGGAGCACCCGTATTGCCTGGTGATCCTGGATTGCCTTGTAGCCCTTTCATACCAGGGTCCCCAACTTCCCCCTTCATTCCCGGTGGGCCGCGTGGTCCAGGCTCTCCTTTCATTCCCGCTGCCACATTGAAGTAGGTTTTATCATTATCACTGGAGAAGTTGCCACTTATTGTGATCTGGCCTGGACCTGGTTCGAATTCGGAGGCTGAGAAGGAGACACTGTAGGCCACAACTACAAGTAGCACGAGGAGGATCTTCATCTTCACTTCCACTTCACTAAGCTAGGACTGTAGTCTCAACTGGTGTGTGTGGTGTACGTATGTGCTTATAAGAGGCGGAAACGGTGTGATATTCCATTACTGTGCGACTGCTGTACTGTATGTCTGGTATTGCACAAGTACATGCCCACCATGACAATCCCCCATCCACAGCGGGGGGAGGGTGTGTTGGTGCACGCAGTGTGAAGTGAGAATGCTATTGATTGAGGGGCTGTGTTTTAACAGCTACAACATGCAGTGAGTGAGGAATGTTGTACCTGCTGTGTTAGCTTACCCATCTACCTCAGGGGGGAGGGTGTCTGTTGACCCAGTGTGACATGACTACACTGTTGTTGGGAGGTTGTGTTTTGACACGTATTCACCTGTAGTGGGTGAGGTAGATCTGTAACAGCTCTATGTGGTTGGGACTGCAGACAGTGCTCTCATTAGAGAGGTGTCGCTTATTCGTAGTGCCCTTTATAGACAGGTTCCACTCTTAGTTTTGACCACCGATCCAATGCGTGCCGTACTCACTGTAGTGATAGTATGTATAAGCGAATAATGTACTATTTCCATCACAGCAGTGACTAATGAACCGTACATGGTACAAGGGAAGCACTCAGTTGTAAATGGAGCAGTGTTGAGTTCACTACACACTACAAACTGCTCAGTGACACCACACTACTGGCAATGAATACACTTTTAAATATGAATGATGAATGGGGGAATATGAGAGCACTGCAATGTTGCTAGCAATACTATATTTTGCTGCACCTCTCGACAATGTTATTGTCTTGCTCTCAGTAGACATATATCTCAAGTTCTTCCACTCCGATGTCTTCGGTGTAGGTGTAGGGAGGATAATGGCACATTCTCACTTCAATGTCATCTTGTACTTCCTTGCCATCGCCCACATCGGTAGCGAACCATGGACCACGGTGCTCACATTGCTCTCCACAGCATTTCCTCTTACTTTGAGTAGCACACCTATCACAGCTCCAGAGCGCGTTTGTTCCCATGTCAGGTATTAGGTACCATCCACGTCTTTGGTTGTCAGGGTTCCCTGAGTCACAAAAATAATTGTCTCCCACAAATTTGGGCGGGTCAGGACCAGGGTACTGTGCACAGGGGCAGTTGACACCGATGTATCCGTAGGCATTCGAATACCCAGCTGCAAAGGTCCAGATGTGCTCTCGATTACCAGGTGCACCATGCGTGACAGACAGACCTGACACATAGGCACTGTCCAGGTTCTGACCAGCATACTTGGAACTGTGGAAAGCGCGTGTATAACCATACTGGTATCCTCGAGCTCTTCCACAGACCTTAGTGTAGTTCACCCCGTGCGTTTTGAAGATGACTGAGGAGCAGCCATGTTTCTCAGAGTCAGAACGGGTGCAGATATCTATTTTATTGCATTCAGCGCCGGTGAAAGGTGGAGGACAGGTAGGCTTATTAATGTGTGTCAGCCCTAGTTTTGTACAGGTGGAGTTGTCTTTCATCATGTTAATGTAAGCTACCCTCATCCATCCTGCATCGTCACTACAATTTGTATTATTCATTTCACAGTAAACAGTCTTTATTCCTGATGGTGTCAGAATAGAATAATTTCCTGAACCGGTGGAATTGCATTCGTGCAGTTCCTTGCAAGAAGAGCTGTTAGTACAGGGCGGAGGAGGTGGTGGGCTAGGTGTAGGAGTTGAGGAGATTGTACTGACGCCACTAGTTGCATTACAGTAAACTCGTGTTGGTGTCGGAATATCATAATATCCTGGACCAGTGGAATTGCACTGATACAGCTCTTCACAAGAAGAGGGGAATGCACAGCGTAGGCGTTGGTCAATCAGTTCTATCAGCTTTTCTAAACATTTTGGATCATTACATGAACATCCTGGAGAGCCAGGTGCCCCAACATCACCTTTCATACCTGGGTCGCCCTTGGAACCATTTGCACCAGGAGGACCTTCTGGTCCGTTCATAGGTATTCCATCGCTCCCATTCGTCCCTGGAACCCCTGGTGGCCCCTGTGGCCCAGTTTCTCCTGGATCTCCTTTCGTTCCCTCCTGTCCTGTCACGGTGAAGATGTAACTGTCTTCTTCCATTGAAAAGTTGCCACTCATGATAAGGTCCCCAGTGACAGTGACAAGGGAGGCGGAGCAGACCATGCAGGCCACAGCTACGGGGTAGGCTAGAGGCAACTTCATCTCAACTTCACTGAGCTACGGCCGAAGTTTTGTGTGGTATGTGTGTGTACGTAGGTGTATTTATACCTGTGGGACAGTTGTGTGCGTGGTCTGTTGCTGCGTGCTGTGTGTGAAGTGAGAGTGCTATTGATGGAGGGACTGTGTTTTAACAGCTACAACATGCACCAAGTGAGGAATGTTGTACCTGCTGTGTTAGCTTACCCATCTACCTCAAGGGGAGGGTGTCTGTTGCTGCGTACTGTGTGTGAAGTGAGAGTGCTATTGATGGAGATGCTGTGTTTTAACAGCTACAACATGCACCAAGTGAAGAATGTGGTATCTGCTGTGCCAGCTTATCCATCTACCTCAAGGAGGAGGGTGTCTGTTGACCCAGTGTGACATGACTACACTGTTGTTGGGAGGTTGTGTTTTGATGACAATACCTATCAGCGAGGATACCTTGTTACCTTCACACGCTGTGAGGAATGTTGTATCTGCTGTGTTAGCTTACCCATCTACCTCAAGGAGGAGGGTGTCTGTTGACCCAGTGTGACATGACTACACTGTTGTTGGGAGGTTGTGTTTGATGACTATACCTATCAGCGAGGATACCTTGTTACCTTCATACGCTGTGAGGAATGTTGTACCTGCTGTGTTAGCATACCTGTCACCTCAAGGGAGGGTGTCTGTTGACGCAGTGTGACATGACTACACTGTTGTTGGGACACTGTGTTATGTTTGTAGTCAGCTGTAGCAAGTGAGGGCGTTTGGTAGGGACTGTGTACATGGCTGACGTCACTGTCCAAGGCCGTATATAGACATGAGTGTGCATAGCTATGTAGCTACTTCATTGTCATGTGTGTGCATGAGTCGATGCACCATGAGGTGAGTGTAGGTATACACTCCAACCTCCCAACTTCCTGAACGACCACTGATTCAATGCAGGACATGCTCGTAATGTTCAGCAATGATAATTATTTGCACTACATGTCATTTCCGTCACAGCAGTGACTAATGAACCGTACGTGGTACAAGGGAAGCACTCAGTTGTAAATGGACCATTGTTGAGTTCACTACACACTACAAACTGCTCAGTGACAGCACACTACTGGTAATGAATACACTTAGCTACTCTTAGTTTGTTGCAGCAATGTTACAGTTATGTTCTAATATCTCATGAAATGTATATCTCAAGTTCTTTCAAGCTGATGGTTTCACTCGTGTTTCCAGAAGGATATTGGCACAGCCTCACTTCAATGTCATCTCTCACTGCCTTTTTCTTACTCTTCCTTTTCTTGGTTACTGTGGTAGTGAACCATGGACCACCACGATCACAGCAGGTGCTATTTGCTGGACACCCCTGTGAGTCCCACAAAGGGTCATTCCCTCTTTAGAACGGTTACGATTGACGTTCGTCAGGGTTCTCAGATTCCCAGAAAAAATTGTTGCCCACAATTGGAGGTGGATGAGTACCAGTGTAGAGTGCACATGTTTGGAATACCCTGCTGCAAAGGTCCAGATGTGCTTTCTTTTGTCTTTCTTACCACGTGTCACAGACAGACCTGACACATAAGAGTTTTCCAAGCTATCTTGATCTAAATAGTTGTAGCTATAGAATGCTTGTGCATAACCAATCTGTAGACAGTTCCTTGGTTTTCGAGCGTAACACACGTGGTAGATAGCTTCACTTAGCAAAACGTTTCGGCCCCAAAAGGGCCTTCTTCAGTTGTAAGGGGTTCTGTTTTGTAACCCCTTACAACTGAAGAAGGCCCTTTTGGGGCCGAAACGTTTTGCTAAGTGAAGCTATCTACCACGTGTGTTACGCTCGAAAACCAAGGAACTGTCTATTTATAGACGTGGTAATGAATCTCTACTCTATCATAACCAATCTGGTATCCTCGAGCTCTTCCGCAGACCTTAGTGTAGGGAACCCTATGTGTTGGAAAGTTGACCATGTTTGTCCGAATGTGGACGAGTGCACATTGGAATAAGCAGAGGAGAACACAAAATCGCTGGTTGACAGTGCTGCCCATGCCCCTGTGTAGTTCAGCTTCCATTTGGTACAGTTATATGTCTCACTATTGGCATCAATGTAACCTGCCCTCATCCACCCTCCAGTGATGTCACCAGTTGATGGTGTTCATTTCACAGTACACTCTTTTCTTTTTCTGTCGTGGCTTAATGTTGTATTATCCTGAAGGGAGTGCAGGATTCGACTGGTACAGTTCCTTGCAGGAAGTGAAGAGTGCTGGTTTGCGATCTCCTTTCATTCCCTCTGGACCCAGTAAGGTGTAGTTGGCAATCAATGCTGGTGCTCCTGATTGGGCAGTAGGGAGGAGGGAGGAGGAGGGGATGATGAGTGACACAGCTATGAAGTGAGCTAGGAGGAACTTCATCTCAACTTCACTGAGCTGCTAAAGAAGTTTAAACTTTTTTGTGTGTGCAGGTGTGAACGTGTTTATTGGCACCGGAGGTGGTGTGATCAATTAGACCCATGTGATAGTTGGTGTATGCATGTGTAGATGAGTGGAAGTGGTGTGACATACCCATCATGCCCATCCCCCATCCGCTACAAGGGGAGTGAAATGAGAGTGCTACTGATGGAGATGTTGTGTTTTAACAGCTACAACATGCAGTGAGTGAGGAATGTTGTACCTGCTGTGTTAGCTTACCCATCTACCTCAAGGGAGGGTGTCTGTTGACCCAGTGTGACATGACTACACTGTTGTTGGGACACTGTGTTATGTGTGTAGTCAGCTGTAGCAAGTGAGGGCGTTTGGTAGGGACTGTGTACATGGCTGACGTCACTGTCCAAGGACGTGTGGACATGAGCGTGCCTAGCTATGTAGCCACTTCGTTGTCATGTGTGTGCATGAGTAGATGCACCATGAGGTGACTGTAGGTATACACTCCAACCTCCCAACTTCCTGAACGACAGGTGATTTAATGCAGAACATGCTCGTATTGTTCATCAATGATAATTACTTGCACTAAATGCTGTTTCCATCACAGCAGTGACCAATAAACCGCACATGGTACAAGGGAAGCACTCAGTTGTAAATGGAGCAGTTCACTACACACTACAAACTGCTCAGTGACAGCACACTACTGGTAATGAATACACTACTGGTAATGAATACACCACTGGTAATGAATACACTTTGCAATATGAATGTGGAAGTTCAGGGCACTGCAATGTTGCTAGCACTACTGTTAGTTTGCTGCTGCACCTCTCAACAATGTTACAGTCAGTTGTTGTCTCACTCTCAGTAGATGTATATCTCAAGTTCTTCCACTCCGATGTTTGCAGGCACGTTTTCAAAAGGATATTGGCACAGCCTCACTTCAATGTCATCTCTCACTGCCTTATTCTCTTTTCCCTCTTCCTTGGTCAGTGTAGTATTGAACCATGGAGCACCTCGAGCACAGCAACTACTCTCAGGTGGGCATTTCTCTGAGTCCCACAGAATGTCAGGCAGTTCTTCGGGATCTTGACGCTCGTCAAAGTTCCCTGATTCACAAAATGAATTGTTGCCAACGAACTCGGGTGCATTAGGACCTTTGTTTATGGCACAGGGGCAGTTCAAGGAGGCATTACCAAAGGCCTTTTTGGAATACCCTGCTGCAAAAGTCCAGATGTGTGATCGATTACCAGGTGCACCATGTGTCACAGACAGACCGGACACATAGGCGCTTTCCAGGTCCTGCTCACTATGGAATGCACTAACATTTCCGAGCTGGTATCCTTTAGCTCTTCCGCAGACCTTAGTGTAGGGTAACCCATGAGTTGGAATTTTGACTGTAGAGCAACCATGTTTGACAGAATCTGAACGAATGCACATAGAAATAGACCCTGAAGGGCATTCCTCCTCAAAATCAGGAAGGCAGGTTTTGTTTCTTTTGGTGTAGGCTAGCTTCCATTTTGTACAGCTGTATGTTTCACTATTTGCATCAATTTTAACTACCCTCATCCACCCTGCATCGCCACTGCAGTTTGTATCATTCATTTCACAGTACACCTTTTTCACTCCCTGTGGTGTCCATATTTCATGGTAGCCTGAACGAAGTGTAGGATCAAACTCATGCAGTTCTTTGCAGGAAGAGCGAAATGCACACTTTAGGAGTTCCTTCTTAATCTCTGCAGTCAGATTCGCTCTAGTTTCTGGATCAAGCACACCTGGAGGACCAGGTTCCCCCGTTTCTCCTTTCATTCCCTGCTCTCCTTTCATTCCCGCTGCCAAATTGAAGAAGGTTTTCTTTTTGTCCTCATCCGTTGAGAAGTTGCCACTTATCCTGATCTGGCCTGGACCTACTTTGATTTCGGAGGCTGAGAAGGAGACACTGTAGGCCGCAACTACGAGTAGCACGAGGAGGATCTTCATCTTCACTTCCACTTTGCTAAGCTAGGACTGTAGTCTCAACTGGTGTGTGTGGTGTACGTATGTGCTTATAAGAGGCGGAAACGGTGTGATATTCCATTACTGTGCGACTGGTGTACTGTATGTCTGGTATTGCACAAGTACATGCCCACTACGACAATCCCCCATCCACAGCGGGGGGAGGGTGTGTTGGTGCACGCAGTGTGAAGTGAGAATGCTATTGATGGAGGGGCTGTGTTTTAACAGCTACAACATGCAGTGAGTGAGGAATGTTGTACCTGCTGTGTTAGTTTACCCGTCTACTTCAAGGGGAGGGTGTCTGTTGACCCAGTGTGACATGGCTACACTGTTGTTGGGACACTGTGTTATGTGTGTAGTCAGCTGTAGCAAGTGAGGGCGTTTGGTAGGGACTGTGTACATGACTGACGTCACTGTCCAAGGACGTGTAGACATGAATGTGCATACGTAGCTATGTAGCTACTTCATTGTCATGTGTGTGCATGAGTCGATGCACCATGAGGTGACTGTAACTACAGTGAGACCTCTCTATAGAGGGCACCATTGGGACCCAGCTGACTGTCCTGTATACAGTGGAACCTCTCTATAGAGGGCACCATTGGGACCCAGCTTGTTGTCCTGTATAATTATATAGAGAGGTGTCCCTAATTCAGAGGTAGATTTGTACACGGCTTTATATGGTTGGGACTGCAGACAGTGCTCTCATTAGAGAGGTGTCCCTTATTTGTAGTGCCCTTTATAGACAGGTTCCACTCTTAGTTTTGACGGCCGATCCAATGCGCGCCATACTCACTGTAGTGATAGTATGTATATACGTATAAGCAAATAATGTACTATTTCCATCACAGCAGTGACCAATGAACCGTACATGGTACAAGGGAAGCACTCAGTTGTAAATGGAGCAGTGTTGAGTTCACTACACACTACAAACTGCTCAGTGGCAGCACACTACAAGTAAAGAATACACTTTGCAGAATATGAATGGGGGAATGTGAGAGCAGTGCAATGTTACTGTATATTTTACTCCTGTTAGCTTGCTCCGCCTTCAGGTGTGTTGTAGGTCTTGTTTTCAGCTAACGTATATCTCAAGTTCATCCACTGCAATGTTTTCAATGTAGGTGTAGGGAGGATAACGGCACCACCTCACTTCAATGTCGTCACTCACATTCCGGCTCAGTGTGGTAGTGAACCATGGACCACCATTGCACCCCATTGAGTCCCACAGAGGGTCATCGAAGTACCATTCTTTTACAGGTCTGCCATGGCTCCCAGATTCACAGAAATAATTGTTGCCCACGAAATAAGGTGGCGGTGTACCGATGGAGTATTCGAGACAGGGACAGTCAGAAGCGACGTATCCATTGGCTTTTGAGTACCCTGCTGCAAAGGTCCAGATGTGCTCTCGATTACCAGGTGCACCATGTGTGACAGACAGACCTGACACATAGGTGCTTTCCAGGTTATTTGGAGGAAACTTGCTGCTGTAGAATGCGCGTGTATGGCCAAACTGGTATCCTCGAGCTCTTCCACAGACCTTAGTGTAGTTCACCCCGTGTGTTGGGAAGGTAACTGGGGTGGAGTCTGAACGTGTGCAGATATGTTTTCTTGGGCATGAAGAGTCGTTGAAAGGTGGAGGACAGGTAGACTCTTGTTCAATGTGTGTCAGCCCTAGTGTTGTACAGGTGGACTTGTCTTCAGTCGTCTTAATGTAAGCTACCCTCATCCATCCCACATCGCCACCACATTTCTCACTATTCATTTCACAGTACACTGTCATCACTCCCTGTTGGGTCCATATGTTGTATTCCCCTGAGGGGAGCGTGGGATCGCACTTGTGTATTTCCTTGCAGGAAGAGCGGAATTCACACCGTAGAAGCTTTCTAATGAGTTTCTTCGTTATCTCTTCAATCAAGCGCTCTAATTCGACTTGAGAAATACTTCCAGGAGCTCCAGGTGGACCTTGGGGACCGACTGTACCGCTGTTGCCGGCTGGACCTTGGGGACCGGGTGGACCTTGTGGGCCGATTGTACCATTGCGTCCCGGTGGGCCTTGGGGACCAACTGCTCCATTGAGGCCAGGTGGACCTTTGGGACCGACTGTACCATTGCGTCCCGGTGGGCCTTGGGGACCAACTGCTCCATTGAGGCCAGGTGGACCTTGGGGGCCAGGTGGACCGTTAGTGCCGTTGTAACCAGGAGGACCCATTTCACCTTTCATCCCTGGTTCCCCCCTACTACCTGGATCTCCCACATACCCCATTTCTCCTTTTGGTCCCCGTGTCCCATTTAGTCCAGGATCTCCTTGCGCTCCCTTCTGTCCTGTCACGGTGAAGATGTAACTGTCTTCTTCCTTTGAAAAGTTGCCACTCATGATAAGGTCCCCAGTGACGGTGACAAGGGAGGCAGAGCAGACAATGCAGGCCACAGCTACGGGGTAGGCTAGAGGCAACTTCATCTCAACTTCACTGAGCTACGGCCGAAGTTTCGTGTGGTATGTGTGTGTACGTAGGTGTATTTATACCCGTGGGACAGTCGTGCGCGTGCATGCACATGACCAGCAGGGTGTAATATGCCCATCATGCCCACCGTCTCCCCACTACTATAGGGTAGGGTGTCTGTTGGTGCGTGCAGTGTGACGTGAGACTGCTATTGATGGAGATGTTGTGTTTTAACAGCTACAACATGCACCAAGTGAGGAATGTTGTACCTGCTGTGTTAGCTTACCCATCTACCTCAAGGGGGAGGGTGTCTGTTGATCCAGTGTGACATGACTACACTGTTGTTGTGACACTGTGTTTTGACACGTATTCACCTGTTCCAGGTGAGGAATGTTTGGTAGTGAACAAAGCTGAAACTATGTATTGGCAATAAAAGCAATTGAAGTCTGCCATCCTAAGGCGAGACATACTCACGATGTTCTGTGATGATGATATGACTAAGTATAGAATGTACGTATTTCCATCACAGCAGTGACCAATGAACTGTACATGGTACAAGGGAAGCACTCAGTTGTAAATGGAGCAGTGTTGAGTTCACTACACACTACAAACTGCTCAGTGGCAGCACACTACATGTAATGAATACACTTTGCACTACAAATGTGAGAGTATGATGTCACTACAATTGCTGGAACTACTGTTGGTTTGCTACATCTCTTGTTACAGAGTGTTACAGTTTCCTGTTGTCACGCTCTCAGGAGATATATATCTCAAGTTTACTCACTCCGATGTCTTCAGTGTAGGTGTAGGGAGGATAATGGCACATTCTCACTTCAATGTAGTCGGTGTCATTCTCAATCTGGGTCACATTGGTGGTGAACCATGGACCACTCCCATCTGAGCTCCACAGCGGGTTAGTCACCGTGTCAACCAGGTACCATCCACGTCTACGGTTGTCAGGGTTCCCAGAGTCACAAAAGTATTTGTCTCCCACAAACTTGGGCGGGTCAGGACCAGGGTAGTACGCATTAGGACAGTTGACACCGATATAGCCGTAGGCATTTGAATAGCCAGCTGCAAAGGTCCAGATGTGATCTCGATGACCACGTTTACCATGCGTCACAGACAGACCTGAAGCGTAGGATTTCTCCGTGCTATTCTGTTTAGCATACTTGAAACTGTGAAAAGCGCGTGTATAACCGAACTGGTATCCTTGAGCCATTCCACAGACCTTAGTGTAGTTCACCCCGTGTGTTGGGAACTTCAGTGAGTAGCAGCCATTTTCTTCTGTCACGTTATATGGATGCTTGCATACAGGAACAAGCTTTGGTGGACCAGCTTCAGGACTGGAGTCTTCCTCAGTGTATTCAAGCCATGGAGTACAGTTGTGTGTCGTATTAACATCAATGTAAGCTACCTGCATCCATCCTCCAGTGATGTTGCCACACTCCTCCTTGCAGAACACATTCCTCTCTCCTTGTGGTGTTTGTATTATGTGGTATCCTGAACTGGGTGCGTCACTGCACGAATCCAGTGAGCGATTAGGTGGTCCACCAACTTGCCTTTTAGCTATTTTTTTAGTTTGTTCCTTAGCACTGCCATGGTTCCTTGCAGGAAGAGTGTAGTGTACATTGAATTTCGTTTGCTCCTTCATTGTACCGTGCATCTCCATCACCTGTTCTTCCTTCGCATCTCTTGTCCTTCTCTTTGGCACCACTTGTTCACTATCTCCTTCCATTTCCTTCTGGGCTGACACAGTGAAGGTGTTCTTTTCGCCATTAGAAGCGAACTTTCCCCTCATTGCATTTTGTTCCAGATGGGCAGTAACGAGGATAGAGGAGGAAATGATGATGGCTACAACTATGGTGTGAGCTAGGAGAAACTTCATCTCAACTTCACCGAGCTACAAAGGACAGAGATCTCAATTGCTGTGTGTGTGTGTGTGTGCATGTGTACGTGTATTTATACTCGCTGGAAGTGGTGTGAGATTGCCAGCGTGCATACGTGTGCCTGATGGCTGTAGTGGCGTGACATGCCCGCCAGGCTCATCCCGCATCCACCACAAGGGGAGGGAGTCTGTTAGTGTATACAGTGTGACGTGAGACTGCTATTGACGCAGATGCTGTGTTTTAACAGCTACAACATGCAGTGAGTGAGGAATGTTGTACCTGTTGTGTTAGCTTACCCATCTACCTCAGGGGGGAGGGTGTCTGTTGACCCAGTGTGACATGATTACACTGTTGTTGGGAGGTTGTGTTTTGATGACAATACCTATCAGCCTTGAGCGAGGAATCACTGATTGCCAGCCTCGTTTGTTCTCCACACTTGTACAGTAGCTATCCACTGTAGATGTGATACACTATCAGTTATCAGCTGCTGTCCCTATACCTATCAGCGAGGATACCTTGTTACCTTCACACACTGTGAGGAATGTTGTACCTGCTGTGTTAGCTTACCCATCTACCTCAGGGGGAGGGTGTCTGTTGACCGAGTGTGACATGACTACCCTGTTGTTGGGACACTGAGTTATGTGTGTAGTCAGCTGTAGCAAGTGTAGTTTGGATAACTTGCAGTACGTATAACATGATAAACACATTTGCGCTGAGTGTAGATTTTGTGTTGAGTGTAGCTTGCTGTGCGAGGTTGACCCACTGAATATAGCTAGCACTTGAAACAGGGGTGATCCGTAGCATGAAACAAAGTTTCACTGCCATATGTTCCCATTTACCTGAAAATGGGTTAGGGATTTTAGCAGCTGATGGAGTTTCTATAGATATTCGCTTGTGGAGTTAACTTTTCGTTTGAAGAAAGTGGCTACATGGTTAAGTATGAAGTTGAAGACTGCCGTTTTGTTCGACCCACCATGAGAAGACAGTTTTCAGAACTGGAGGTGTGTCGAGTGTGCGTCGTCGTGTGTTTGTCTGTCAGTTCACAGGACAAGTAAGGTAACCCTCGTCCCAAAGAGGATTAGTAGAAGTCTGGCCGGCTACACCCGACTTATTGCCGTGGCAGACTTCCCTAGCATATGCATAGTGTGTATAGGTAGCTACGTATGTGCATAGTGTGTATAGGTAGCTACGTATGTGCATAGTGTGTATAGGTAGCTACGTATGTGCATAGTGTGTATAGGTAGCTACGTATGTGCATAGTGTGTATAGGTAGCTACGTATGTGCATAGTGTGTATAGGTAGCTACGTATGTGCATAGTGTGTATAGGTAGCTACGTATATGCATAGTGTGTATAGGTAGCTACGTATGTGCATAGTGTGTAGAGGTAGCTACGTATGTGCATAGTGTGTATAGGTAGCTACGTATGTGCATAGTGTGTATAGGTAGCTACGTAAGTGCATAGTGTGTAGAGGTAGCTACGTATATGCATAGTGTGTATAGGTAGCTACGTATGTGCATAGTGTGTATAGGTAGCTACGTATGTGCATAGTGTGTATAGGTAGCTACGTATGTGCATAGTGTGTATAGGTAGCTACGTATGTGCATAGTGTGTATAGGTAGCTACGTATGTGCATAGTGTGTATAGGTAGCTACGTATGTGCATAGTGTGTATAGGTAGCTACGTATGTGCATAGTGTGTATAGGTAGCTACGTATGTGCATAGTGTGTATAGGTAGCTACGTATGTGCATAGTGTGTATAGGTAGCTACGTATATGCATAGTGTGTATAGGTAGCTACGTATGTGCATAGTGTGTATAGGTAGCTACGTATGTGCATAGTGTGTATAGGTAGCTACGTATGTGCATAGTGTGTATAGGTAGCTACGTATGTGCATAGTGTGTAGAGGTAGCTACGTATATGTATAGTGTGTATGGGTAGCTACGTATGTGCATAGTGTGTATAGGTAGCTACGTATATGCATAGTGTGTATAGGTAGCTACGTATGTGCATAGTGTGTAGAGGTAGCTACGTATATGTATAGTGTGTATGGGTAGCTACGTATGTGCATAGTGTGTATAGGTAACTACGTATGTGCATAGTGTGTAGAGGTAGCTACGTATGTGCATAGTGTGTATAGGTAGCTACGTATGTGCATAGTGTGTAGAGGTAGCTACGTATATGTATAGTGTGTATGGGTAGCTACGTATGTGCATAGTGTGTATAGGTAGCTATGTATGTGCATAGTGTGTAGAGGTAGCTACGTATGTGCATAGTGTGTATGGGTAGCTACGTATGTGCATAGTGTGTATAGGTAGCTACGTATGTGCATAGTGTGTAGAGGTAGCTACGTATATGTATAGTGTGTATAGGTAGCTACGTATGTGCATAGTGTGTATAGGTAGCTACGTATGTGCATAGTGTGTATAGGTAGCTACGTATGTGCATAGTGTGTATAGGTAGCTACGTATGTGCATAGTGTGTATAGGTAGCTACGTATGTGCATAGTGTGTAAAGGTAGCTACGTATGTGCATAGTGTGTATAGGTAGCTACGTATGTGCATAGTGTGTATAGGTAGCTACGTATGTGCATAGTGTGTATAGGTAGCTACGTATGTGCATAGTGTGTATAGGTAGCTACGTATGTGCATAGTGTGTATGGGTAGCTACGTATGTGCATAGTGTGTATAGGTAGCTACGTATGTGCATAGTGTGTAGAGGTAGCTACGTATGTGCATAGTGTGTATAGGTAGCTACGTATGTGCATAGTGTGTAGAGGTAGCTACGTATATGTATAGTGTGTATGGGTAGCTACGTATGTGCATAGTGTGTATAGGTAGCTACGTATGTGCATAGTGTGTAGAGGTAGCTACGTATGTGCATAGTGTGTATGGGTAGCTACGTATGTGCATAGTGTGTATAGGTAGCTACGTATGTGCATAGTGTGTAGAGGTAGCTACGTATATGTATAGTGTGTATAGGTAGCTACGTATGTGCATAGTGTGTATAGGTAGCTACGTATGTGCATAGTGTGTATAGGTAGCTACGTATGTGCATAGTGTGTATAGGTAGCTACGTATGTGCATAGTGTGTAGAGGTAGCTACGTATGTGCATAGTGTGTAGAGGTAGCTACGTATGTGCATAGTGTGTAGAGGTAGCTACGTATGTGCATAGTGTGTATGGGTAGCTACGTATGTGTATAGTGTGTATGGGTAGCTACGTATGTGCATAGTGTGTATAGGTAGCTACGTATATGTATAGTGTGTATAGGTAGCTACGTATGTGCATAGTGTGTATAGGTAGCTACGTATATGCATAGTGTGTAGAGGTAGCTACGTATGTGCATAGTGTAAAGGTAGCTACGTATGTGCATAGTGTGTAGAGGTAGCTACGTATGTGCATAGTGTGTATAGGTAGCTACGTATGTGCATAGTGTGTAAAGGTAGCTACGTATGTGCATAGTGTGTATAGGTAGCTACGTATGTGCATAGTGTGTAGAGGTAGCTACGTACGTGCATAGTGTGTATAGGTAGCTACGTATGTGCATAGTGTGTAAAGGTAGCTACGTATGTGCATAGTGTGTAAAGGTAGCTACGTATGTGCATAGTGTGTATAGGTCGCTACGTATGTGCATAGTGTGTAAAGGTAGCTACGTATGTGCATAGTGTGTAAAGGTAGCTACGTATGTGCATAGTGTGTAGAGGTAGCTACGTATGTGCATAGTGTGTAAAGGTAGCTACATATGTGCATAGTGTGTATAGGTAGCTACTATATGCATAGTGTGTATAGGTAGCTACGTATGTGCATAGTGTGTAGAGGTAGCTACGTATATGTATAGTGTGTATAGGTAGCTACTATATGCATAGTGTGTATAGGTAGCTACGTATGTGCATAGTGTGTAGAGGTACCTACGTATATGTATAGTGTGTATAGGTAGCTACTATATGCATAGTGTGTATAGGTAGCTACGTATGTGCATAGTGTGTAGAGGTACCTACGTATATGTATAGTGTGTATAGGTAGCTTCGTATGTCCATAGTGTGTAAAGGTAGCTACGTATGTGCATAGTGTGTAGAGGTAGCTACGTATGTGCATAGTGTGTATAGGTAGCTACGTATGTGCATAGTGTGTAGAGGTAGCTACGTATGTGCATAGTGTGTATAGGTAGCTGCGTATGTGCATAGTGTGTAGAGGTAGCTGCGTATGTGCATAGTGTGTATAGGTAGCTACGTATGTGCATAGTGTGTATAGGTAGCTACGTATGTGCATAGTGTGTATAGGTAGCTATGTATGTGCATAGTGTGTATAGGTAGCTACGTATGTGCATAGTGTGTAGAGGTAGCTGCGTATGTGCATAGTGTGTAGAGGTAGCTACGTATGTGCATAGTGTGTATAGGTAGCTATGTATGTGCATAGTGTGTATAGGTAGCTGCGTATGTGCATAGTGTGTAGAGGTAGCTACGTATGTGCATAGTGCGTATAGGTAGCTGCGTATGTGCATAGTGTGTATAGGTAGCTACGTATGTGCATAGTGTGTATAGGTAGCTGCGTATGTGCATAGTGTGTAGAGGTAGCTACGTATGTGCATAGTGTGTAGAGGTAGCTACGTATGTGCATAGTGTGTATAGGTTGCTACGTATGTGCATAGTGTGTATAGGTAGCTACGTATGTGCATAGTGTGTATAGGTAGCTACGATCAGGTCAGTGGATTTTCCCGCCAAACAAAGATCCATCAACTAGGAATTAGGATTTTTGGGGATATCTAAAATCTTTAATCCTATTTGCCAAATCCTAAATCCATATTCCATTATCCTAAATCCGTATTCCTTTCAATCAAGATCTACATCAAATGCCTAAAATCCTATGCTCCTAAATTACAACTCCGAAATCCCTCAGTTGGAAACATCTAATATCCTTGTTGATTCCCGAGGCCTATAGCAAAGTTTACGGCCTGTCACGGAGGAAATACCCGAAGTAAGTCGCCACCGGGCATTTCTCTCTGGAGTATGATGCCTCGGCTTCTTACTCCTGAGGAAGTAGTCCGAAGGGGGGGGAGGGGAGAGGGGCGTGTTTGATCATGATAGAGTAACACTCCATCTATGGCTTGATCCGGAGGTAGCTGCCCCCCATTGGAGTGGATGTCCCCCCACAGCCTGCACGTGAGTAGCGCTTGATCCGGAACTAGCTGCCCCCCAATGGAGTGGATGTCCCCCCACAGCCTGCACGTGAGTAGCGCTTGATCCGGAGCTAGCTGCCCCCCAATGGAGTGGATGTCCCCCCACAGCCTGTACGTGAGTAGCTAGAAACCAAACGCTCTGTAACAGTGTTATATGCGTGAGCCTATCGCAGCCTATCAAACGCATATGGGATGAAGTTATATGCCATGTCCCCTGGGTAGTGAATAGATAATGCTTCTCAGGACTGGCCACTCGGTCACCATCACCATGACGGTTGGGGGGAGGGCTCTGGAGTAAGTTGTACCCCATGGGTTTTATTGCCCGGTGTTGCTGCTTGAAGGCAAATGCTCTGTAACAGTGTTACATGCGCGTGTTCAAAGGTCATATAGTACAGAATCACAGCATGCTATGAATCAATACCTGACTGTATCTTACCCAATCGGTCCTGCTGGCCTGCACCTGTAGCCATTCCTTGTTAATTTGGTACAAATTGATGAAGGTGACTGCTTAGTACCCAAAATCAGGTATGGTATGTAGTGTTAATGCCTAACCTACGATATGCACACATGGCCACTCCTTGTTGTTTTGGATACAAAGTGTTAATGGCTTAATGTCTGTGACTCCATAGTATGTCATTTTGTGTTCGGCGCCAGTCTTTCTGTTGTGAATTGGTGATCACTCGTTGCTAATTTGCCTGCGAAATGTTACCTGTGACACTCTCAGTATGCTGATGAAGTGTGTGCATCTGTGTCTGTGTATTTGTGTGTGTGTGTCTGTGTATTTGTGTGTGTGTGTGTGTGTGTGTGTGTGTGTGTGTGTGTGTGTGTGTGTGTGTGTGTGTGTGTGTGTGTGTGTGTGTGTGTGTCTGTGTATTTGTGTGTGTGTGTGTGTGTGTGTGTGTGCGTGTGTGTGTGTGTGTGCGTGTGTGCGTGTGTGTGTGTGTGTGTGTGTGTGTGTGTGTGTGTGTGTGTGTGTGTGTGTGTGTGTGTATGTGTGTGTGCGTCTGCTAGAAGAAAATGGTGGATACTGTGCAACATATACACATCTGTCTCATCTTACAACATCCATCACATGTGCCTGTAGCCTTAGGCCTGCAGTGAAATACAACTCAACATGCACTTTTGGCCTTGAAACGAAACAGAACTACTCAGAACATACAAATATGAAATTTGATAAGTTTGCTATAAACAATGTTACCTGTGTGCAATAGAATCGCGCTCAACATTGTTTGAATTTTGCGCCCGTTGTATGGCTTCATGTTACGGAAATAGGTATATGTAATATTATATATATATATATATATATACCCCATTGTCATGGCAACTGCGGAAAAATATATCACATATACAAGCTAAAAGAAGGGTCTACCAAGGCTAGACCAGGATATGCCGGTTAGGCTTGCACTAGCCAAGAAAAAGATGCGCACACTTCATCAGCATACTGTGAGTGTCACAGGTAACATTTCGCAGGCAAATTAGCAAAGAGTAATCACCAATTCACAACAGAAAGTCTGGCGCTGTACACAAAATGCCATACTATGGAGTCACATTGGAGGCATTAACACTACACACCATACTTGTGTTTGAGTACTAAGCACTCACCTTCATCAATTTGTACCAAAATTAACAAGGGGTGACGGAGGAGTGGAGGAGTGACGATGGGGCAAGATACAGTCAGGTATTAATTCGTAGCTGTGATTACGTACTATATGACCTTTGGAATGATGTGATGCATGCTCATTTTGTTAGCAAAGTACAGTTCTATAATTATGTATAAAATGTACATGCATCATTCTGAAGGCAAACATCACAATGGAGCTGCCAATATTGTAGCCTGGAGTCGTGACTAGTATGGGGTACTGAGTGTCCAACATGCTGGCCCCAGCTGGCAGATCTGCTGGTCACTCTCTATAATAAGTCCACCATTAGTTGAGACCACTGGAGACACCTTGGTTAGGAAGCTGTCTCAACTGCTCAGCATGATCCATAGCCAGGACTAAAGATTTTTAAACGAGACATACCAGCTGTTTAGGTGAGACCTTTTGCTCTGCATGGTGAGTCAGACACTCCACCACACATGCTTGCAAGCACACACTTACGCACATGTACTTAGTACATGCATATATATACATGAATATGATTATCTCTGTCTAGGATATGAAACGTAACACCATCATCTGCAGAATGGCTAATGAGCAACGACTCTCCTCACTGCGCTTGGCACTTATATAAACACGGCTTTCCTGGCCACATCTCCTGGAAGACTGACTCATGGTTACCTCAGGAACTGCTGGAATGCGGAGGGAGCCTGGTCAGTGGGTGGCCCAATGTACCGCTGGATCGAACTTGTTCGGCGTAACCTGGTGAAGTGTGGCCTTGATTGGTATGAGCTTGCCTAATACAGGTCAGCCTAGCGAGGGGTAGTGAAGACATGTGTTGACATAATCACTAAAGAGGCAGAACATAAGGAAGACAAGAAAGAGGACGGGAGGAGAAGTACACATAAGTCACATCTCACATCTGCTGCTATGGGCTCATCTGTGACCAACCTGACTGCACTTTCACTGCTGCTAACCAGGTAGCTCGTGAACCACAAATGCCAGAAACATAGCTCACAGACCACAGCAATGCAATCACCGTGGGAAGTCATTAAACATAGGGCCTAAAACAACAAGCGTTTTATGCCAAGAGGTGCTATAGACATGCATATGGACTTTCTGGCCTGTATCACTCCCCCCACATTGATGAGGACAATGGAGTGCAAGCAGCTAAATGAGGGAAGACGTGTGTGTGTGTGTGTGTGAACGTGCGGCGTGCGTGTGTATGCGTGTGTGTAAAGCAAGGAAGTCCTAATCCACATAACACAGCTCTTCTTGGGAAAGCAGATACACCCACACAACACCCACACACACATACACACACACACAGCACACACACAACACACACGCTTGCACACAAACACACACGCACAACACACATTCATGCACACAACACACACATGCACATGCACACACATTCATGCACATGCACACACACACACACACACACACACACACACACACACACACACACACACACACACACACACACACACACAACACATACATACGCACACACACACACACACACACCACACACACACATACATACGCACACACACAGCACACACAACGCACACACGCTTGCCGTACACAAAATGCCATACTATGGAGTCACAGACATTAAGTCGTTTATACTTTGTACCCAAAACAACAAGGAGTGGCCATGTGTGCATATCGTAGGTTAGGCATTAACACTACACACCATACCTGATTTTGGGTACTAAGCAGTCACCTTCATCAATTTGTACCAAATTAACAAGGAGTGGCTACAGGTGCAGGCCAGCAGAACCGATTGGGTAAGATACGTACAGTCAGGTATTGATTCATAGCATGCTGTGATTCTGTACTATATGAACTTTGAACACGCGCATGTAACACTGTTACAGAGCGTCGTTTGCCTTCTAGCTACTCACGTACAGGCTGTGGGGGGGGGGGGGGGGGGGGACATCCACTCCAATGGGGGGCAGCTACCTCCGGATCAAGCCATAGATGGAGTGTTACTCTATCATGATCAAACACCCCCCTCTCCCCCCCCCCCCCCCCCCACTTTGGACTACTTCCTCAGGAGTAAGAAGCCGAGGCATCATACTCCAGAGAGAAATGCCCGGGAGCGACTTACTTCGGGTATTTCTTCCGTGACAGGCCGTAAACTTTGCTCTAGGCCTCGGGAATCAACAAGGATTTTAGATGTTTCCAACTGAGGATTTTGGAGTTGTAATTTAGCAGCATAGGATTTTAGGCGTTTGATATAGATCTTGATTGAAAGGAATACGGATTTAGGATTTTGCAAATATCCCCTAAATCCTAATTCCAGTTGATAGATCTATGGTTTGGCGGGATAATCCACTGACCTACATATATATGCATAGTGTGTATAGGTAGCTACGTATGTGCATAGTGTGTATAGGTAGCTACGTATGTGCATAGTGTGTATAGGTAGCTACGTATATGCATAGTGTGTATAGGTCGCTACGTATGTGCATAGTGTGTATAGGTAGCTACGTATGTGCATAGTGTGTATAGATAGCTACGTATGTGCATAGTGTGTATAGGTAGCTACGTATGTGCATAGTGTGTATAGGTAGCTACGTATGTGCATAGTGTGTATAGGTAGCTACGTATGTGCATAGTGTGTATAGGTAGCTACGTATGTGCATAGTGTGTATAGGTAGCTACGTATATGCATAGTGTGTATAGGTAGCTACGTATGTGCATAGTGTGTATAGGTAGCTACGTATGTGCATAGTGTGTATAGGTAGCTACGTATGTGCATAGTGTGTATAGGTAGCTACGTATGTGCATAGTGTGTATAGGTAGCTACGATAGGGTGCTTCTCATTTATTGTATTAAATTTTATTGCTTGCATGTATGTATGTAACGTATATATATATATTTGGTAGCTACATATATGCATAGTGTGTATAGGTAGTTACGTATGTGCATAGTGTGTATAGGTAGCTACGTATATGCATAGTGTGTATAGGTAGCTACGTATGTGCATAGTGTGTATAGGTAGCTACGTGTGTGCATAGTGTGTATAGGTAGCTACGTATGTGCATAGTGTGTAGAGGTAGCTACGTGTGTGCATAGGCTCATACTGTAGCATCCATCAAGAGTAACTACGTATTGGCAATAAAGCAATTGAAGTCTGCCATTCTAGGCGAGACATGGTCACGATGTTCTGTGATGATGAATATGTATTAGCCCATTACACGCGGGGTTTTTATATTGCGCGCGTTGCTCGAGTGGCGAAATTAACATGGCCGTTCATAGTGAGAATTAGGCGCACACACGTTCGATACTTGTACAGCTTTCCTTCGCTCGAAACGGCGGCGAAGAATTGGTTGCAGCCTGCAGGAATGATTCATGAATATTCCGAATACGCTTGTGCCTTCTCAAAGTTATTCCGGACACGCTAACGTGGAGTCAGCCCTATCTTCCGTCGAAGAAGATGCTGGGTAAATTGTGTACGCTTTAGAAGTGGCTACCACAACCTGAAGACCAGGTAAAGGCACTTCCACAAGGATGAATTGCTCTTGTGCACTTTCAAAGTTATTCTGGACTCGCTAACGTGCAGTCAGCCCTACCTTCCGTCCAAGAAGACGCTGCGCATACTTGCGTGAAGTTTACAACAGCTTGTGCGCCACAGGCGGGACCAGGAGACCAAGTGACGCGGCTAACGGAAGGTTCTGGCACTAGTACGTGTGCATTGAAAGCGACGTTGCTCTTGGAGACTCTTGCGCTGAGAAAAACACTCGTAAATTGTCATGACGTATAAAGTTGTCATCCGCGGCTACGTGCAAATCACTCATGACCACTTATGCGTCAAGAATGTATTATTTCCATCACAGCAGTGACCAATGAACTGTACATGGTACAAGGGAAGCACTCAGTTGTAAATGGAGCAGTGTTGAGTTCACTACACACTACAAACTGCTCAGTGGCAGCACACTACTGGCAATGAATGCACTACTGGTAATGAATACACTACTGGTAATGAATACAGTTTGCACTATGATGTGGGAGTATGAGAGTGTGATGTCACTACAATTGCTGGAACTACTGTTGGTTTGCTACATCTCTTGTTACAGAGTGTTATAGTCTCCTGTTGTCATGCTCTCAGGAGATATATATCTCCAGTTTACTCACTCCGATGTCTTCAATGTAGGTGTAGGGAGGATAATGGCACATTCTCACTTCAATATAGTCGGTGTCATTCTCAATCTGTGTCACAGTAGTGGTGAACCATGGACCACTCCCATCTGAGCTCCACAGCGGGTTAGTCACCGTGTCAACCAGGTACCACTCACGTCTTCGGTTGTCAGGGTTCCCTGAGTCACAAGAATAATTGCCACCTACAAACTTGGGCGGATCAGGACCAGGGTAGTACGCATTAGGACAGTTGACACCGATATAGCCGTAGGCATTTGAATAGCCAGCTGCAAAGGTCCAGATGTGATCTCGATGACCACGTTTACCATGTGTGACAGACAGACCTGACACATAGGATTTTTCCACGCTATTCTGTTTAGCATACTTGAAACTGTGGAAAGCCCGTGTAAAACCGTACTGGTATCCTCGAGCCATTCCACAGACCTTAGTGTAGTTCACCCCGTGTGTTGGGAACTTCAGCGAGTAGCAGCCATTTTCTTCTGTCACGCCATATGGACGCTTGCATACAGGAACAAGCTTTGGTTGACCAGCTTCAGGACTGGAGTCTTCCTCAGTGTATTCTAGCCATGGAGTACAGTTGCGCGTCGTATTAACATCAATGTAAGCTACCTGCATCCATCCTGCAGTGATGTTGCCGCACTCCTCCTTGCAGAACACATTCCTCTCTCCTTGTGGTGTTTGTATTATGTGGTATCCTGAACTGGGTGCGTCACTGCACGAATCCAGTGAGCGATTAGTTGATCCACCAACTTGCCTTTTAGCTATTTTTTTAGTTTGTTCCTTAGCACTGCCATGGTTCCTTGCAGGAAGAGTGTAGTGTACATTGAATTTCGTTTGCTCCTTCATTGTACCGTGCATCTCCATCACCTGTTCTTCCTTCGCATCTCTTGTCCTTCTCTGTGGCACCACTTGTTCACTATCTCCTTCCATTTCCTTCTGGGCTGACACAGTGAAGCTGTTCTTTTCGCCATTAGAGGAGAACTTTCTCCTCATTGCATTTTGTTCCAGATGGGCAGTAACGAGGATAGAGGAGGAAATGATGATGGCTACAACTATGGTGTGGGCCAGGAGAAACCTCATCTCAACTTCACTGAGCTACAAAGAGCTGAGATCTCAATTGCTGTGTGTGTGTGCATGTATTTATACTCGCTGGAAGTGGTGTGACATGCCCGCCAGGCTCATCCCGCATCCACCACAAGGGGAGGGAGTCTGTTAGTGTATACAGTGTGACGTGAGACTGCTATTGATGCAGATGTTGTGTTTTAACAGCTACAACATGCGGTAAGTGAGGAATGTTGTACCTGTTGTGTTAGCTTACCCATCTACCTCAAGGGGGAGGGTGTCTGTTGACCCAGTGTGACATGACTACACTGTTGTTGGGAGGTTGTGTTTTGATGACAATACCTATCAGTCTTGAGCAAGGAATCACTGATTGATAGCCTCGTTTGTTCTCCACACTTGTACAGTAGCTATCCACTGTAGATGTGATAGATAGTGGAGTTAACTTTTCGTTTGAAGAAAGTGGCTACATGGTTAAGTATGAAGTTGCAGACTGCTGTTTTGTTCGACCCACCATGAGAAGACAGTTTTAAGAACTGGAGGTGTGTCGAGTGTGCGTCGTCGTGTGCATTTCTGTCAGTGACAAGTAAGGTAACCCCCGTCCCAAAGAGGATTAGTAGAAGGCATAGCCTGGCTGGCTACACCCGACTTATCGTCATGGCGAACTTCCCTTCCTCCAAATGGGAAGTAGGGTCTAGCGGGCCAGACTATAAAAAGCATGGAGTCCCTAAGTGTAACACCCCCCTGTGATGTACACAGGAAAAAATCCACTTGGGCTCTTTAAACAGAACAAGAATTAGACCGCAACATCCCGTCAGCTGACAGGAAGTTTATACCCCTACCGGTAATTGAACCCCATGACCTCAGGATGACCTGTGACATCAGGATGACCTGTGACCTCAGGATGACCTGTGACTGCAGGATGACCTGTGACCTAAGTTTGACATGACTGAATGAAATCTTGCAGGGGGAGCTCCTGAAACAGGCGGAGTAGGTCTTCAAAGGGAGCGGAGCTGACTGTTATTAATTACAGTCTACACTCACAGCCACACTTTCAGCAGCTAAGGGAAGCTGTTAGTAATAAGCAGTGCATGCATGCATGAGCTACATTGCTCGTTATATTGCAGTCCCGCTCCACGTGGTGTACGGTACCGGCGAGTGTGTGTGTGTGTGTGTGTGTGTGTGTGTGTGTGTGTGTGTGT
>OX465033.1:12104537-12109537 GCA_949841015.1 Aplysina aerophoba | reverse complement strand
ATTTATTATTGCTGTGCTTGTGTTATTGCACAACTCTCTCTTCTTCCCCTCTAGTCTGGCTAGCTAGACCGTCCCATCTAATCACTGGACGCTTTGGCCTCGGGTGTTGGTGGACGGTGGGGCGGTCTAGCTGGCCAGACTACCCCACTCCGCTCCCCCTACTCTCCTCCACTCCTTTCTCTTCCCCTCGTCTCCCCTGCCCTCCCCTCCCCTCCTCCAATCCCCTCATCTTCCCTGCCCTCCCCCCCTCCTCCAATCCCTCATCTCCCCTCCCCTCCCGTCCCCTCCCCTCCTCCAATCCCCTCATCTCCCCTCCCCTCCCGTCCCCTCCCCTCCTCCAATCCCCTCATCTCCCCTCCCCTCCCGTCCCCTCCCCTCCTCCAATCCCCTCATCTCCCCTCCCCTCCCGTCCCCTCCCCTCCTCCAATCCCCTCATCTCCCCTCCCCTCTCGTCCCCTCCCCTCCTCCAATCCCCTCATCTCCCCTCCCCTCCCGTCCCCTCCCCTCCTCCAATCCCCTTATCTCCCCTCCCCTCCCGTCCCCTCCCCTCCCCCTCCTCTCCTCCACACGTCTCCCCTCCCTTCCGCCCTCTCAGGTCCTGGTGTGGCACACTCGTACTGAAAAACCAAAGATGAAGTGGGAGGAGTCTCTCTTGAAACAAGGAAAGCCCTCCAATCCGAACATTGAAGTGTGACCGTACAACGTACACAGCCCTGCAGGTGGTGTGTGTTGACCTGCGTGTGTGCATGTCCCTCAATCCCACATACTCTATATATAATATTATGCGTATGCACTTGTATTTGCCTGTGTAATGTTCTTGTCTTATGTGCGTGCGTGCATCTATGTATTTCATTTTATGTATTTTCAATAATATTGCAATGTGCTCAATTATTATATATTATAATTATAATATTGTTAATATATAATTATACTAATAATAGTGATCAACTAAATAACGCTCATACATATACGTACATATATATATATAGCTATAGGTACCAGTGTTCATCAATATTTAAAGGCTGATGGTCTAGATCTGTGTTTGTATGTATATGCTATATAGCTATAGAGTTGGCCCTGTCTGGACTGCTGGCTGCAGTATAGCCTGCTAGACCATCCCCACTCCGCCAGGAGGTGCTAGTCTCGTATATACATGTATATAAGTATCATCCCCAACTTCTGCAAAGTACATGCATGCATGGCTGTACATGCATATATATATATATATATATAATTATATACAATATAAAATAGCAGCCGGAAGAGGCTAGGTATATATATATACGATCGAGCTATGTAGCAGACTACGTGCAGATGGCAGTGGGGGTGCATGCATGCATGCATGGTGCAATACATGATGGTGGGGTCGACGTCTGTATATATAAATATTATATATAATAGCTGTAATTATATATGTATAATATTATATATATATAGAAAGAATTATATAGTGATCAGTCAGACAGACAGGCAGATATATGTATAATATATATATTTCTGCAGTGCATGCAGAATAGTATGGCACATGATCGAACACGTATTATACAATATATAGTCCATCGTGGCCACAACCCGCCCACTCCACCGGTCATGCATGCAGTACGTCATTTCCATTTCACAACACCTGTTAAACCCTTCCACCCTTCTGGTCTTCCGGCCATGCACTGTGCTTGCATGCGTGTAAGGGATCAAGTGAGGTCCGGTACACATTATCATAATTATATAATTATATACATGCGCTCTGGGGCTGTAAATTTCACGATGTACTTATATAAAACTCATGCAACCCTATGGCTATAATTATATTTCACATTTAGATCCTCCCCCCCACACACCCTAGACTCCACACATATATAATATCCATTTTATTCACATATACAGAACTGCCAGCTAGTTACCATCAGGGCTGGCAGCAAGGGTTGTGACTCGGAACAGAACACACACACGGTAGACTTATAGATTATGCTATACAACTCACTCATCAATTAAGCATACACTGTGTTCGTTGTTTTCATGTTTGTTTTCTGTCATTGGAAGGGTCTTGCACTGTTGTCAATCTCTTTAACTGTCTCTCGTAGCGCTCCTCGATCGTATTCTTCTCCCGCTGACGGGTAGGCTGGCTCGCTCCTCTGTACTTCTGTTCAAAGTGAAAGCCCACAAAGCCGATTGGGATGGTAAGAGGAAGAAACACCCACGGACTGTATCGCTGAACAACTCGTAAGAACACTTGCCACATTGTGAAGAATACGGTGGTCTTCAGGAGCTGGGGCAAGGTTGAGTACAGGTCTGGCCTTCGACCCGACAACACAGCAGGGCGATCTGGTCTACTGTACGGTAGATAGCAGAGGGGAACCCCCATTGCGTAACACCTACTTCCGCTTTATCTGCTCTGGAAGCTCATGTGTATATAGGCAGGAGTGTGAAAGCATAGACACCAGGAACTTCGTGTGTGTCTATGGTGAAAGGTAGCAACACAGAGGTCAGTTTATCTCTACGGCTAGGAGCGTAACAGAAGGGAATCCCCCATTGCGTAACACCTACTTCCGCTTTATCTGCTCTGGAATCTCGTGTGTAGGCAGGGGTGTGAAAGCATAGACACGAGGAACTTCGTGTGTGTCTATGGTGAAAAGTAGCAACACAGAGGTCAGTTATCTCTACGGCTAGGAGCGTAACAGAGGGGAACCCCCATTGCGTAACACCTACTTCCGCTTTACCTGCTCTGGAATCTCATTGATGAGTGTATAGGCAGGGGTGTGGAAGAAGATAGCAACACAGGTTCAGATTTATCTCTACGGCTCGGATCTCTTGCGTTCACGGAAATGAAGCTATTCCTCTTCCTTCTGTTGTCCGCTCTTGTTTTCTCCATCGGCAACTCGGAGAATCAGCCGCAGCGAAGATCTCTTAAGGATGAAGTCTCAGAGGCAGTTGGCGTCGAACGTCTCCCTATTGCCGACCTCCTGGCTCACTCCCGGCAAGAGAGGCAGGCGATGTGCAACAACCAAACGGATTGCATCCCCTCTTTACTGTCTGGAGAACCCATTCCTACTGATCTGGTCGACTGCGATAGCGGATTCTGTGTTTGTCGACAGTGCTTCGAACTCGACGGCGATCGCTGCCGCGAGCTGGCTCCCTGTCAGACGTACAGCCGCAGCACGCGTCGCTGCGATGATGCAAGACGCGACCAGCTTGTTGCTTTGTTGCTTTCCATCTTCTTGTCTGAAGTTGGAGCAGCGAACTTTTACATCGCCCGTAACGACCTTGCAGGTGGTCAGTTGGCCATATTCCTTATGTCCTTCGTGGTCATCATTGTCGCAACGTGTCCGTGTTGCTTTATGTGTTGCTGCAAGGATGAGAGTGGGGAGAGAACTGTTGTTGCATTCACTGCCTATATTATAGCAATCGTTGTCGGAGTTGTCATTGCTTTGATCTGTTCGCTCATGATCTTAGCATGGTGGATAGCCGATTTGGTCATCTTCATTCAAAACTCACGTCTGGATGGACAGAACTGCATGCTTCGCAGTTTTTAGGAGCTATGAGCCACATGGATCGATGGTGTCTGCATTGGGAAGATTTGAAGTGCATATAAGATTATTATATTTGAATGAGTCACTATACTCTATTGTACGTAATGACTTTGCATTTTGCTGAATGCTGTATAGATAAGCCATTGTGTAGCCGTATTATTTGATGAAGGCTATGCTGAATGTAGTAATCTGTTGGAATTAATATAAAATACTTTATGCATGGATACTAATGGCCTATGTATTATAGACAGTCCAGTATGCATGTGTAATGTGTGCACATAATTTATCCTATGATATGTAATAATGCAGTTTGTGTATAAATTGTCGGGCAAGTTCAATTCCTCTACTATCCTTGCTCAGATGTGTCTGTTACATTAGTGCAATTTTTACGTACCTGAACATGTAGACAGGACATAGACATTCATATAAACACACACAACAACGCATAAAATTCACGTGTGCAAACATGCAATCGTGTTTACACAAATCTGCCAACGTCTCTTCACATCCTCCTCTGTCAATAACTGTCAATCCTCCCCTATCGATAAACTGTTCAACACTGCTGCAGTGATGCAAGGAGAGACTGGGGACACTTGGATGTGTGGTGTGTGTGGTCCTGCCTCATGCGCTATTTATATACTATTATTATTGTTACTAATCTAATATGGTATATTATTTTTGTAGAATATGTTAAGCTTGCATAAACTTGCAGCATGCACACACTGTGCAAAAGTTTCCAATTCACACCTAATCTCCAATGAACAAGGAACAGCTATATAACACACACACACACACACACACACACACACACACACACACACACACACACACACACACACACACACACACACACACACACACACACACACACACACACACACACACACACACAACACAAACACACACAACACACACACACACACACACACACACACACACACACACACACACACACACACAAACACACACACACACACACACACACACACACACACACACACACACACACACACACACACATTGTTAGAGTTGAGTGTCTCTTGTACCACCATGCATATAAGAACTGTATAAAGTAAATCAGCCCACAAACCACCCCCTACATGACACCTTCTACATGGTAGACTGTACACCCTGTCACAGCACACCCTGTCACAGCACACCCGGTCATCTAGTATAGCACAACAGAAACAAGTAATGTAATGTAATAAGCAGATGAAGGCATGTCATGTCATGTCAGGGTATGCCAAATGAAACAGGAGGTATACATGCATATGCAGAGGACATATATGTCCATTGGAAGGTGACTAGAGAGATAAGAGATGGAACAATGGTATGCCCCCAAGGGAGTCTGCCTACCACTGATGCCATACAGGGCAATGGTTGCTTGGGTTTGAAACTTATGATGTGTCTGGGCAGCAGGAACTGTGAACTATATAGTGATCAATTGAAAGGTTAGCAGATTGGGGTCATGCAGAG
>OX465033.1:12089537-12097037 GCA_949841015.1 Aplysina aerophoba | reverse complement strand
GGACACCTATTTATACAGTACAGCCAGTTGGGTCCCAATGATGTCCTCTATAGAGAGGTTCCACTGTTTACAGGACAGCCAGCTGGGTTGGTGCCCTCTATAGAGAGGTTCCACTGTTTACAGGACAGCCAGCTGGGTTGGTGCCCTCTATAGAGAGGTTCCACTGTATACAGGACAGCCAGCTGGGTTCCACTGTATACAGGACAGCCAGCTGGGTCCCAATGGTACCCTCTATAGAGAGGTTCCACTGTATACAGGACAGCCAGCTGGGTCCCAATGGTGCCCTCTATAGAGAGGTTCCACTGTATACAGGACAGCCAGCTGGGTCCCAATGGTGCCCTCTATAGAGAGGTTCCACTGTATACAGGACAGCCAGCTGGGTCCCAATGGTGCCCTCTATAGAGAGGTTCCACTGTATACAGGACAGCCAGCTGGGTCCCAATGGTGCCCTCTATAGAGAGGTTGCACTGTATACAGGACAGCCAGCTGGGTCCCAATGGTGCCCTCTATAGAGAGGTTCCACTGTATACACGACAGCCAGCTGGGTCCCAAAGGTGTCCTCTATAGAGAGGTTCCACTGTATACAGGACAGCCAGCTGGGTCCCAATGCTGTCCACTATAGAGAGGTTCCACTGTATACAAGTGTTGACTGATTGTTTTCCATTTTTATCCAGTGAAAGCAAGCAGGTGTAACGTCAATTCACATACTTGCATTTGAGGCATAAGAATGGTATTAAATTTTAAATTTATATTTGCTCATAGACAATATAATCATACTCAATATAGTCATTCAGTACACAAATATATAAGTCAATAATCATTCAGTACACAGGAACAGCTTTGAATACATATTTTAACTCATTCAGTATACTCTGCATTAATTCTCATATATATATAATACGTATACGTACTATATATTATATACATACGTAATTGTGTTAAAATTATTCGTTTCATCTTCATATCAATTATGCGCCCATGTAACTGAGAATGCATGTGTACAGTAGTAGCTGGCATGAGCATAGAGTGTGGCTGACTGTATTGCTATACGTAATATACACTCAGAGATAAATAGTGAGTTGGCTGTCCTGGCTGTGGCAGCTAACTGGTGCCGCTGATATATATATAGCCATTGGCATGAGGTGGATACCCACCAGCAGGTGTCGAAAAGCACACACACATACAACATGTGCATGTACGTACACATGTAAAAGTGCTGACCTGAATGCAGTGCTTCCCCACCTATTCTTTGAGAGTACACACACCCAATGACACCCGCATACACAAGTGCACTGTGTACACATGTTGACCTCGTGACTTGAATCCCTGCTATATACAGTGTGTGTAGTGCTTCCTAGTCTGTCCACACACACACACACATACACACACACACACACACACACACACACACAAGCAAGTGCACTGTGTACACATGTTGACCTCGTGACTTGAATCCCTGCTACATATATACAGTGTGTGTGCAGTGCTTCCTAGTCTGTCTACCCTGAACAGCCACACATGCACACAAACACACACACAGACCTGATAACCGAAGTCCTGTATGTAAATGGAATGGTCATCAATGGCTCAGCAAATGTTGAAAGTGATGGACACTACAATATTATACGGGTTTACGGACAGTCCAGCCAGCAGACCCTCCCTACCATAAATTATAATATTGCTCGGTATGAAAGGGGCAGCTAAAGCATCAATCAAAGTACAGGGTTTATAAATAGATAGCATCTTTGTCAACACACAAATATTAACATCTACATACAAGGTATAATTTATACAAGATTATAATAATTATGGGTTTACAGACAGTCCAGCTAGCTAGACCCTCCCAGCTATGTATTATATTCTTGGTGTATATGAAAGGGACGGCAAATTTAATCATAGTACAGGTATATTTGAATGCACACTTGGACTCTATACTCTGCGCAGGAAATTCATTAACATATATTTAGTCAATCCTTCTCACTGTATGGTATGTAGCTAGAATAACTAGCATCTTTGTCAACACAATCAGACAGTGCGGCATACACAACATGTATACTATACATATGGATGTACAAGGCATTTAATTAGGTATAGAGTACATATATATATAATTTATATATATATATATATATGTACTCACATGCTCCCCTTGGGCTATAGGTAGTGTCACACTGCAACTGTCTCCTTGGATATTACATTACTGTGTAATTCAGCTATATAATAATAATAGAATTTATCATAATGTGTTTATTATATATATGTAGATACTCATTGATACATCCATATAGTAGATATATACATTTTACTTATGCATTTGGTGCTTGCAACGGTCCCTTTCGCATGCTACATATACACACGTCCCATGTGTGTCTGCTATGGGAACCTGAATACAATGAGCATCCTTTGAACTGCACACCTTTCAAAGAAAGTGGTGCAACTAGTTGTCTTCATTAGACTGTAGCCTGCTTTGATGAACCCACAAGTCCTGCACTTGTGTGGTGCTTATACAGCTTCAGTCAGTCATCCCACACATGTATCAGTATGTATCAGTATAATTATGTCACTGATAGCCGTGGATCACCCACCACCACAGTGTAGGTATAAAACATGCATATCCACAGAGAGGCATTGGTGGTGTTGCAGACTGTGGCTGCTGTGATCACAAGAATATATATACCAGCCTTGGTGTGAATACCTGTATACATAAATAGCTTTCGAGGATGACTGCCCTCAGCCTGAAGCTCATCTTAGCTCTGAGCTGCATCTCTGCCTTCTGCCTTGGAACAGGAGTGGCAGGCACATGCCCTGCCACTACTGCCTCTGTCCAGTGCATTCCTGGTCTGCCTGGAAGAGATGGGCAGCCAGGACCCCCCGGCCCAAGTGGGCTGAATGGGCACAACGGTCGTGATGGAACAGCAGGACCTCCTGGACCTCCGGGACCCGCAGGGTCAGATGGGAGGGATGGAGTAGACGAACTCCCTGGACCACCGGGTACAATTTCTGAAGCTGTGATTGAACAACTGAGGGCAGACATTTTGGAGGATGTAAGAAAACTGCTGTTCTGCAAAGGTGTCAGTGAGACCAACCCTGCCACCTCCTGCAAGGAGATCTACCAGTGCATGCCCTCTGCTCCATCTGGGTACTACTGGGTCAGGACTGGCACAGAAGCAGAGCAAGTCTATTGTTCAGCAGGTATGTAATGCACAGGGTATAATCTCACAATTGTATTGTCACATTTAATTGTGCTGAATTTGCTTACTGCCATATATTATACAACTAGCAGTGAAGCCCGCCTTCGGCGGGCTTCACTGCTACGGCGCTCCTTCGACAGCGGCCCTTCAACAGCGCTCCGGCGACTGTGATTCAATGACAGAGCCTTGATGGTACCATTGTTGTTAGCTAAATTCTCAGTTCTTCTTGCATTTGGTAGCTAGCTATATAGCTCTTGGCCATATACAAATAACACCATCCCGGGAATATGTAGCCAAAGCAAGCTGTCTGGCAGTTTGGCTTGGGCAAACCACAGAACATGCCATGTTTCTGTAGCTTATTTGTGCACAATGATCCGTCTACATGCCTTTGTGTGCCAGAGAGCGCAAGCATCTCCTCTTGGGCATTGAACCACCTTTCACAGCTTGTGCTAATCATGACAACATTGACAACATGTGACAACATCATGAACAACCTATCAACATTTTCACAGCTTGTGCTAATCATGATTCATATAGCTACAGATTCATGTTTGTTGAGCCTATTCAGCTGCAGACTGCATGGTTGGAATTATGCTATTGGGTACATCAAACGTCATCAATGTAACTTTTGTTATCACAGGCATAAATATTTCATGTTAGTTCCCACGATGGCATTTCTATGATGGCGCTTCCATAATAACAATGTGCGAACCGTGCACGGAAGTCCGTATACTTTCTCCGTAAAACCAAAATGGCGGACGGTCGTTTTCTGGTTTTTCGCCGCGCGCTCCTCGGCCAAAGCGTATTTGCGCACGTCGCCCCCTCGAGGACACTCTACGGTAGGGGTTTCAAAGCGCTGTGAAGGTTTCGTGGCGATTTGGTTGCGCGCACGCGAGGATATCGCGGCCAACCGTTTTCAACTCCTCTTTATTAATATAGATTATCTGCTATTTAAATGGCATTATTAAATTTTGTATATATATACAGTGCATCTCCATACATTGTGTGCCTGAAGTATTAGTATGATAACTATGATATTAAAATACATGGGAAAAAGAATATTAGGAAATTACACTTATTGCACTGCTGTGCACATTTTTCTGTTCGACTGAAATTTATTAATATGCATAAACTAAATACATAATGCATGAAATACATATATTTATATGTATTTGCAATATGCATACCTCCATACATGTAGGTAGAATCACTAGCTGCTACGATGCAATGATGAAGGGGGCCAATGCAAGTGGAGTGTACACCATTCACCCCATCAGCACCAACAGCTCCTTCAATGTCTATTGTGACATGGAGACAGACGGAGGAGGGTGGACAGTACTGCTGAAGAGACAAGATGGCAGCGTGGACTTTTATCGCAACTGGACTGACTACAAGAGAGGCTTTGGCAACCTTGAAGGAGAACACTGGCTTGGATTGGACAACATGTACCTCTTGACTAACCTGAGCGGTGTCACAGCTCAAATGAGAGTGGACCTTGCAGACTGGGAAGGGAACACTGCTTTTGCCAAGTATGACCAGTTCTCCATTGGTGATGAGGACAGTGACTACACCCTATCTGTGTCGGGGTACCAGAATGCCAGTACAGCTGGAGACGCACTTAAAGACCGCCAGAACGGGCAACGATTCAGCACACCTGATCGAGACAATGATGCTGCTACCACTCTTGATTGTGTTGTGCACTACCACGGACCTTGGTGGCATGGGAGTTGCTACCACAGCCTCCTGACCGGCCTGTACATTCCAAATGGACCAGGCAGCAGATCTTCTGAACCACATGGGGTCATCTGGGCCACCTGGAAAGGACACTACTATTCCCTGCGTGCCGCTGAGATGAAGATCAGACCAGGAGGAGTGTAGAAGATGAAGCTCACAGACTGAGTACTAGTTCTCTAGTGTGTAGTGTGCACAAAACAGTAGTGTGATCAGAACCTTTAATACTACACACTGTAGCTCAGGTCATTTGAATAATTATGTTACAATATTAAACTGCTCTCAACGATGGATTAGCTTGCTAAATAGTAAAAGTACATGCACACAGGCTGCAGTGTAAGCCCTGGATGCGAATGAGGATAATGCATAATTATAGATCCTCGTCATTTACAACAGATTGAACACTATATATATATATTAGCAAAGTATATACGTAAGAATTGTTATTCAGAATTGGCAACTAGTGCAATCACGTGAGGCTGTCCCTGTAGGCTGCTAAGTCTTACATGAGACAATCAATAAATGGATCAAACACATATATATAGTAGCACTGACCAGAACACGTGCAGAGGACACTCAAAAGAACGAGTAGAGGGCAGCCACACCACATTGGCATGTGTGCGTCAACACACACACACACACATTCACACACAGACACAGACACACATGCACATACACACATCACACACACACACACACACACATGTACACATGTACACATGTACACCTGCTGACCTGAAACCCTTCTGTACACTGTATACAGCTAGTGCTTTCTTGCCTATTGTGAGTAACCACACATACACATATGTACATACACATATGCACATACATACACGTAACATACACACTTGATAGGTGCAAAGGTCAGGGCAAGATCCAAGGTATGAAGGTCAGAGAACAATGTCCTAAGGCAAGATCCAATTGCAAGGTATATGAAGGTCATAGAACAATGTGCTAAGGCAAGATGCAAGGTATGAAGGTCAGCGAACAATGTGCTGAGGCAAGATCCAAGGTATGAAGGTCAGCGAACAATGTGCTAAGGCAAGATGCAAGGTATGAAGGTCAGCGAACAATGTGCTGAGGCAAGATCCAAGGTATGAAGGTCAGAGAACAATGTGCTAAGGCAAGATCCAAGGTATGATGGTCAGAGAACAATGTGCTAAGGCAAGATGCAAGGTATGAAGGTCAGAGAACAATGTGCTAAGGCAAGATGCAAGGTATGAAGGTCAGAGAACAATGTGCTAAGGTCAGACCAGCATCAGCCCAAAGTTGTACCAGATGCTACATGCAACAACATGCAACTGCAACCACCACCACCTCTGACCAGATCAAAACACAATGCAGTAATCTTATGTGGAGTGGATGGTGCACCAGACTAAAGACAGCACAGACGGACTCCCTGGACCACCAGGGTGCAATATCTGAACTGAGATTGAACAACTAGGGCTGACGTTTTGGAAGATGTAAGGAAACTGCTGCTCTGTAAAAATGCAGATCCTGTTACCTCCTGCATGCATGGAGACTTCACTGCTCTCAATGGCCGATTTGCTTGTTAAATAGTAATATAAAAGTGCTACAGAGTGTGACCTGGATGTGAATGGGCAGAATGCAATTGAATGAGACCCTCATCATTTAAAGTAGACTTGAAAAGTGTTTCATATAGTTATAATATACATATATTATATAGCAAATAGATATTTCATTTAGTAGTAGCTGGTAACATCATTTGAGGCTGCCGCCATATATACGTAGCTAAGGTTCTGAAAAACACAATCAATTTTAATGGATCAAGCACGCACAGTACGTATCTATAAAGCATTGACCGGTACATGTGCTGAGAGGCCGACTGTACTCAAAGGAACACAAGTACAGGGCAGCCACAACCACACATGCATGTATGTGTAAACACACACACATGCATGTACACACACACACACACACACACATGTACACACACACACACACACACACACACACACACACATGTACACACACACACACACACACATGCATTCACACATGCAAGAACCACACACACACACAGATGCACATACACACAGACACACGTACACACACATACACACACACACACACACACAGACACACACACACACACACACAGAGAGAGAGAGAGAGAGAGAGAGAGAGAGAGAGAGAGAAAGATGCACACACACAACCTACAAAACCTCCAATGTCAATTGAAACAATGACCATGCCTTACGCTATGTGCTCTAATTACAATGTGTGGAATTATATAATTAACTACATTAATATTACCATGGCAATGTCATAGAGGCTCATCCTATGGTACGTAAACATGGAACTAGAGTGATGTTGGGTTTACATACGTATATTATATAGCAACAATTTCAGTGCGAAAAAGATGTTTCGATCACAAAGGTCTAATTAGCCAGATACAAAACTGTTATGTAATTAACTGGCGATTACCATGGCACTTTTCCACATGACTGCATAGGGGGAATATATACTTACTATACTAGCATTACATTGTATACAATTCAATTCATGAATGTGCATTGCAACACTGTGTTTGTTCAATGGCAGACGAAACTGAAAG
>OX465033.1:12082037-12084537 GCA_949841015.1 Aplysina aerophoba | reverse complement strand
TGTCATAGTTTTATCATGCGCATGTATTTATGATGATTTCTGCTGCATTCATTGAACTTATAATAAAAAATATCATTATATCATGAATTCTGAAATAATTTGGGACAAAATAGAATTACTTGTTCAGTTAGTAGTGGATACCTACATTCAAAAAGATGTAAGTTTCAAATTGTAATAGATGAGTATTGCTATAAAATATGACATAAAATTTGCATGACTTAAATGTGTACATATAATATTATACCAATACATATACTATAATACTATAAAGTACTAATATCTTGATATGTATATACATACAGTGTGCATATTAAATGGGGATGAGCAACATGTTTAAATGGTGTGCCTGTGTAACAATAATACAGCTGACACACATTAGTATCAATCAGGAACCGGCTGGTCACTCCTGCGTAGCCTCTGCGTCTTCTTCCCACTCATCACCTTCCCCAAGGCCTCTTTGTTGCTCCGCCCACATAGCATGATAGACCCCACCCACTCTCAACAACTCCTGATGGGTCCCTCGCTCCTCAACCTCCCCATCCTTCAACACCAGAATCTGATCAGCGTGGACAATGGTTGATAGTCTGTGAGCAACAATAATGGTTGTACGACCGCGACAGACCTCCATCAGAGAAGATTGAATTGTTCTCTCTGTTTTCGTGTCTAGCGCTGATGTCGCCTCGTCCAAAAGAATTATTTCTGGAGACTTTAGGATGGTTCGTGCAATTGCAACTCGCTGTTTCTCCCCTCCGCTCACCTTGAGACCTCTCTCACCCACTTTAGTGGAGTACTGTTGGGGGAAGTTGAGGATGCGAGTGTGGATATCAGCATGTTCGGCCGCCCTCTCCACTTCCTCGTCTGTGGCGACAGGACGGCCGTACCGAATGTTGTAACGAATGTCCTCATTGAAGAGGACCGTGTCCTGTGGGACAACGCCAATGTGACTACGGAGGGATGCCTGCTTCAAGTTTTGAATGTTCTCACCGTCAATTAGAATTTCTCCCATCTCAACATCATAAAACCTGTGCACAGCAAGAAGTGGTACTTAATTATATACGTAATTCTCACATTTTCCATCAAGCATGGCTGTAATGAAGCAGAAGTTAATTAAACTGCAGAGGTACTGCACAATATACTTGTATGATTGCATAAATAACAGAAATTTGATTGGACAAGTCTCCACTTGATGAAGAAAAGATTTGATGTGCTTCAATTTATCAAATAGACAGTGATGTGTGCAATTTTAATTAGATTATCAATTATGTACATAGCTCACCTAAACAGAAGTCTAATTATAGTACTTTTGCCAGCTCCCGATGGTCCTACTAATGCAAGGGTTCTACCCGGGTCAACCACAAAACTGACATTTTTCAAAATCACCCGGTCAGGCTGATAACAAAATGTAACATCCCGAAACTCAACCTGGCCCTTGGAGACAGTGAGATTAGATGCCGCATCTCGATCTGTCACCTCTGGCACAATCTCCATCAAATCAAACATATTCTCCATATCAATGAAAGACTGCTGTATTATAGTGTACAGGCTTCCGAACCAGCTGAGAGGGGTATAAAGTTGAATGAGATAGGTGACAAAGAGAACAAAATCGCCAACACCTAAAACTCCCTGAGTTACTCGATAGGCACATAGAAAGCAGCCAATCAGAAGACTGGTGACAATTATCACGTTTTGGGTTGTGTTGACGATGGAGAGACTTGCAATCTGCTTCCACTGGACTGACTGGTAGTTGATTATTGCTTGATTCAAACGATTTACTTCAAACTCCTCAGCTCCATAGTACTTCACCGTTTCAAAGTTCAACAGCGAATCAATTGCTTTCGTTCGAGCCTCATTGTCCAGCAGGTTCATATCACGTCGATACTTGGTACGCCACTCGGATATTCCAATAGTCACCAAGATGTAACAAACCATGGTCGTGAATACAATTAAACCGAACCACACGTCAAATGCAATAATGAAGTATATGACGGCTACACCCAAATCTGCAAATGCAGGAAGGATGTTGAACAAGATGTAGTTGAGTAGAGAGGTGACACTGGTAGTGCCGCGGTCCATGGCACGCAGCACTTCTCCCGTTTTGCGTCCCAAGTGCCATCTCAAACTGAGAGAATGCAAATGGGAAAATACTTGAATTTGAATTGCCCTGCTTGTAAATTGCTGAATGGGGATCCATAGAAACTGTCTGAGGTTATTGAGTAATCCCATTCCAGATCCCCCACCTTGAAGAAACCTAAGGAATATATACATTAACAGTAGTTGCCATGGTAACACTATATGCTGGTTACTACTGCCTCCAAATGTTTCCATGGAAATGGATACACTTCCAGATGCGTTGCTAGGCGATGATAAAGCATTGACAATGTACTTGTAGTAGGTTGGTACAAACACATTGACAACTCTACCACCAACGAGGAGGAGGAAACAGGCAATAATCCTCAATTGCAACAGGGGCTTCCTCTTTGGCCAAACATAGGGAAAGAGG
>OX465033.1:12074537-12077037 GCA_949841015.1 Aplysina aerophoba | reverse complement strand
AAATGATACGTACATACGTACGTATGTACGTATGTATGTGCGTATGTGCGTAATTGTATAGTAACTAGCAGAGTAGCCCGCCTTTGCCTACTCATTTGACAGGGCCCTTTGACGGCGCTCTGACCACTGTGCTTCCACGACGGATCCTTGAATAGTCCCCTTAGGTAGGTAACTTTGTGTGCCAGACTCGGATCACGAGCGCCTCCATTGGGCATTGAACCGCCTCTTTACACAATGTACACACAACAACGTGTCCGGAATCTCGCTTTCGCCATCCGTAAACGCACAAAAAACATGGCGTCAATTTCCGTAAGAGTGGGAATCTGTGCAGCCCTCTTCTTGGCCGTAACGAATCGTCTTCTGCCTACCCCCTTATGACACTCCCCGTGTGGCGTCCTGTAATAAGGCCGAGTTTCGTGTCCATCGCAGACACGCTGCGGGAGGAGTTTGCGAACAAAGGATGATGGCTCTACGAAATTATGTATATATATAGATTCTTCATGTATTTAATGACTATTGTCTCAGCATGTCTTATCTGAGTACATTTAACCAGTATTATTCACGTTTTACAAGGAGTTGAAAGTTGCTACTTTTGCTGCCTCTGTGGAGTTTTGTGGTGTTTGCATACCATCACTCGGAGGCAGAGGCCAGAAAAACCCTTGTCTGGTGTCTGGTACAGTGCATAATTGGAGAGCTGCCTTAATCAGTGTAGTGCAGTGGGACCTCTCTAATAAGGACAGTCTGATAAAGGACACCTCTCTAATGAGGACACTGTCTGCTGTCCCAACCACATAGAGCTGTGCACAAATCTAATTCTGAATTTCTGGGACATCTCTCTGTACAGGACAGCCAGCTGGGTCCCAATGGTGTCCTCTATAGAGAGGTTCCACTGTATACAGGACAGCCAGCTGGGTCCCAATGGTGTCCTCTATAGAGAGGTTCCACTGTATACAGGACAGCCTCTATAGAGAGGTTCCACTGTATACAGGGCAGCCAGCTGGGTCCCAATGGTGCCCTCTATAGAGAGGTTCCACTGTATACAAGACAGCCAGCTGGGTGCCAATGGCGCCCTCTGTAAAGAGGTTCCACTGTATACAGGACAGCCAGCTGGGTCCCAATGGTGCCCTCTATAGAGAGGTTCCACTGTATACAGGACAGCCAGCTGGGTCCCGATGGTGTCCTCTATAGAGAGGTTCCACTGCATACAGGACAGCCAGCTGGGTCCCAATGGTGCCCTCTATAGAGAGGTTCCACTGTATACAGGACAGCCTGCTGGGTCCCAATGGTGCTCTCTATAGAGAGGTTCCACTGTATCCCATAAGTTGCTTGCTCGCACATACGTACGTCTGCACATTTGTATAACAAACGCATCTCATATTAATGTATGATGCTTGGGGTACTTATGTACATGCATACGTAAATTGGGTGACAAAGGCAGTGTGCAACTTGTGTACACATGAAGTGAAAGATTTCTGTTCACTATTCACACATTAGTTTGAAATGGTAGTGTGTGTGTGGGGGGGGTGGGGTGGGGGTGGGGGGGGTATATCACCAATCCACTGTTGTGTTCACTAATCTGATTTTATAGCCCATTGAGGTCATATTAAACAATTTGTCATCTCCCACTTGAAGGTGGTGTGTAGAGGAGTTGCTACCATACCGTGATAAGGAATCTTCAAAGAATAGTGAGGTTGTCACTGGAGGTTTGAAAAAACACGACCCCTTAACACAGTGTTTTCACCGTAGAATTGTATCTGAAGGGTGCACTCGATCAGTCTAGTGGATGTAGAGGGATAGAGACCTCCCCACACTAGCACTGATGTGTGGCTGTGCACTTTCTGTCATGTTGCTGGGTCTTGCTGTGGTATGTGGTGGTGTAGTGGTACCTGTCCAAGGAGGGTACAGTGCCTGGTGTACAGCTTCAGAGCTGCTGGTTCCTATGGGAGTTGCTTCTGTGTAAACAAGTTGGGGTAAGCACTAGCACCCACAATCAAATATGAAGCAACCACAATTGTATTCCTGTGGCAGGTGTGGTGTACCTACATTGAAAGTGATTTCTTGGAGGTATTCCTCCATCTAAATGCACAGACCTATCCAGAGCACCCTTCTTTTATGCTTAAGCTGTTTTGTGCGTGTAGTGGAGTGTAGAGTGACGTGTGTGTTTGTGTGAGTGCGCACGTGTGTGTGTGTGTGTGAGTGCGCACGTGTGTGTGTGTGTGTGTGTGTGTGTGTGTGTGTTTGTGTGAGTGCGCACGTGTGTGTGTGTGTGTGAGTGCGCACGTGTGTGTGTGTGTGTGTGTGTGTGTGTGTGTGTGTGTGTGTGCGCGTGTGCGTGTGCATGTGTGTGCGTGCGTGCGTGCGTGTGTGTGTGTGTGTGTGTGTGTCTGTGTGTGTGTGTGTGTGTGTGTGTGTGTGTGTGTGTGTGTGTGTGTGTGTGTGTGTGTGTGTGTGTGTGTGTGTGTGTGTGTGTGTGTGTGTGTGTGCCAGGCGGGTGCCAGGT
>OX465033.1:11989537-12072037 GCA_949841015.1 Aplysina aerophoba | reverse complement strand
GAGGCAATGGCAGAGCTGATCAATTTGGATGACTGGTGAGGGTGTGGGACTGTGAGGGGTGAGAGTGTCAGGGTGTGAGGGTGAGGATGCGAAGGTGAAGGGGATGAGGGGGTGAGAGTAAGGCTTTGAGGGTGAGAGGGTGAGAGTGAGTGAGAGTGAGTGTTAGGGTGAGGATGCAAAGGTGTGAGGGTGTGAGGGGATGAGGGGGGACAGTAAGGCTTTGAGGGTGAGTGTGAGGGTGAGGGTGAGAGGGTGAGAGTGAGTGTGAGAGTGAGTGTGAGGATGGGGAGCATGTCAGAGGTGAGTAGGAAAAGTATGTATGTATGTTTGTAGGTACAGGGTATGTATATACTAATAGACGTAATTTGATTCAGTCCAATTACGTAAGTAAGTATCCAATTTAATTAGTCCTAAGACTAGACCAATAATTGGAGTTGCAACCATCAGATTAGAGTTGGTGAATTCTCCCAGGATTCACATTCTCGTTATCCTATCCATCCACACCACTGCACGAAAAATCACCACCTATCCACCCCTCCCCTCCCTTTTCCTCCCCTCTCCCCCCTCCTCCCTGCTCACTCCACCTCCTCTGCCGCTCCCCTCTTCCCTCCCCCTCTCCTCCCCTCTCTCCCCCTCCTCCCTTCTCACTCCACATCTCCATCTCCTCCGCCGCTCCCCTCTTCCCTTCCTGCCTCCCCTCCCCTCCCCTCCCCTCCCCTCCCCTCCCCTTCCCCTACAGTCCAGAGCTGCCCTGGTTGTCCACCATGCCCCAGACCCCAGCCCTTCCCTGCCTGGACAGCCACCCGTTGAACGCTAAGCCCTCGCGAAAGCCCTCCATTGCCTTTGAGAACGTGATAGCTGAGGAGTTGGCAGAGACACTGCTGGCCATCGATATGAAGTACTTCAGACGCATCACTGTGAGTGCTTGATGTGGCAGAGACGCGTGGCTATGGCTTTTAATGTCAGTAGTGATGTTGAGCATTTCACTCACGTTCTACGTAGCTCAGTAGATTGCAATAGTGCAACGTTTTGACCACGAAGGTCTTCGTCAGGTACATAACTGATTTTGCATCACTGTGAGTGCTTGTGTGTGTATAAATGCGTACTTGACCCCCCATATTGCTGTAACACTACGTAATTTTGGTTTGTCTTAGTATGTACGTTCATATGTTAGGTGTTCCTACGTATGTGCAGTACATACGGTTAACACTGTTTGAATTTGATGAGTTGCTTGTTTGTGTATGGGAGTGTGTGTCTGTGTGTGGTAGTGACGATCTTGTGTGTACGTACGTATGTACGTACACATTACCAGGTGTGGTTGTGTGTACATACGTACGTACGTATGTGACCTCAGCCATGAACAAGTGGACTACTTACCCTTGTTTGATTGTTTGGCCATCGATATGAAGTACTTCAGACGCTTCACTGTGAGTGCTTGCAGACCCTCCCCCCTCTCCTCCCTTCCCCCTCCCCCCAGTTCCAAGAGTTCCACACCTACGCGGTCAATGTAGGCCCCACAGAGGAGACGCTACACGTTAAGGACTGCATCAACTGGTTCAACGGACTCTCTCTCTGGACTCAGTCGTCCATCTTGAGACAGCGGTCCAGCGTAGTCAAACGGGCTAAGGCACTAATGAAATTCATTGACGTTGCTAAGCAACTGTGTGAGTTGAATAGTTTGAATACAGCGCTGGCTGTGATTGGTGGGCTCCAGCACTCGTCTATCAAGAGGCTGACTGCCACATGGGCGGAGCTGCCCAGGGGAACTGCTGATGTGAGTGTGTGTGTGTTTGCATATGTTTGTGTGCATGTGTATGTGTGTGTGTGCGTGTGTGTGCGCCTATTTGCATATAGCATCTGAGGTGGTCAGTTATAATCTTCTGCATCCCTTTCCCTCTCCTTCTGTTCTTCCTTCTTGCATTCTTCCTCTTCTGCATGTCCTCTCTTCTCTTCCCTGCTGAGACAGGAACTTGAAGACCTCACTGAACTGTTTTCTGTAGCAAGCAACTTTTCCAAGTACCGCCAGCGCATTGCTGCAGTGAGGGAGAATGGCCAATTTGTGCTTCCTGTCATGTGAGCAAGCACTTCCTGTCATGTGATCATTCCTTCCTCGTGTACGTACCCTATAGAGGGAAAGTTTGCAGAATAAATTTATTGCAATTTGGTTTAAATTGAACATTTCTCTGCTTAAACTTTGAAATTTATACTGAATTGTTTGTGTCCTTCTTGATAAACTGGCCAATGTCTCTGCTTCCTCCCATTATTGCCGCTGGACACCATGCAATACCAACATGGCTTCCAACAGTGGTCAGTTGTAGTTTATATGTTTCAATCACAAACTAAGTGTGTGTTGAGTGTATGTACGTACGTACGCATGAACAAGAACATTCTACAATTCAGTACTAAAATACAGTGCGTACTTCTCGACCCCCTCTCCTTCTTTTCTTCGTTTTCCCTCATCCGTCCCCTTAATTCCCTCCTCTCCCCTTCCCTTCCCTCTCCTCCCCTCTCCTCTCATCGCTCCCTCCACTCTCCTCCTGAATTCCCTCCCATTCCCTCCCCTCTCCTCCCCTCCCCTCCCTTCCCTTCCCTCACCTCCTTTCCTCTCATCACTCCCTCCACTCCTCCTAAATTCCCTCCCCTGCCCTTCCCACTTCCTCCCCGCCCCTCCCCCTACCAGGCATCCTAATGAAGGACCTATGTGCGACTCAAATGACGAGCACTGACTACTGCAAAGAGCCGAACCTCCCGCACCACGTCAACCTGGATAAGTACGACACTCTGTTGAACATCTTCTCACTCATCAAGCACTGTCACAAGGTGTACCCGCCCACCAAGGTGGATCCAGACTTCATGAGGATATTGAGGGTGTGTGGAGTGTGTGTGTGTGTGTGTATGTGTGTGTGTGTGCATGTGTGTACGCGCGTGTGTGTATGCATGTTTGTATGAGAGTGTATGTATGTATGTACGTACGTATGTCTGTATGCGTGTGTCTGTGTGTGTGTGTGTACATACGTATGTACGTGTGTTTGTGCATATTAAGAGTAGTCACGGAATGCAGTTGATAGAAACACTTCAATTCAATTCACTCTCACAGCCCCTCTACCTCCCCTCCACTGCCCCTCCCCCTCTCCCTGCCCTCCCCTGCCCCTCCCCCTCCGCTGCCCCTCCCCCTTTCTCTGCCCCTCCCCTGCCCCACTCCTGCCCCTCCCCCTGCCCCTCCCCTCCCCGTATGTATTTAGGCTGCTGTGATGCACATCCAATTGACCGACGATGCCCTGATGGAAATATCCTACAACCTTGAGTCGAAGGAGAACTCTCGTGACTCTCGTATGGAGGTCAAGCCCTCAAACATAATGACCTTTGCTGACTGGGCCTCCGGTCATTCCTCTCGGACAGACCCTGTCACCATTGAGAGGAATGTGGAAAAGATGGTGGATGTGAGTCATATGATGGTCATGTGACATGCATGTGACATGCATATGATGTCCTTACATGAATCTACGTATGTGTGTGTATGTACGTATGTGGTCACATGGTTGTCACGTGACTTTGGCCCATTGTTTCAGGCTGTGTTTCGGATGTACACAAAAGACAAGTTGGATGCCATCTCAATTCATGAATTCCAAGCACTTCAAAGCAACTTTCCATTTATTGAGAATTTCTCAGTTGTGGATGAAAACAAGTAAGTTTAACATGTCCAAACATTATACGCTGCTTGTCTGTGCCAAGTCATGTGATGGTCATGTGATAGTCATGTGACAGCCATGTGGTGCTCAGGTAATGCTCACGTGGTGCTCATGTGATGCTCATGTGATGGTCATGTGATAGTCATGTGATGCTCATGTGATGCTCATGTGATAGTCATGTGATGCTCATGTGATGCTCATGTGATAGTCATGTGACAGCCATGTGGTGCTCAGGTAATGCTCACGTGATGCTCATGTAATGGTCATGTGATAGTCATGTGATGGTCATGCATTAGTCATGTGACTGCTCCCTTTGCCATAGCGATGGCATGGTCTCCAGACATGAGCTGGTTCAGTACTTTTTGCAAGCCAATCAGCAGTTGAGGGGCTATTTTAAGCACGACTTTGTGGAGCACACGTTTCGTCCACCAGTGACTTGTGAAAAGTGTGGAGGCTTGGTGAGGAGTGACTTGATTCATTGAATTACATTAATAATTGAAGAATGATTGATGTGCATGGGAACATTGCTTGCTAATTTCTTGTGCATTCTCTACTCAACAGTGTAACAGTGCAAGCCGTTGGTGTACACACACATATACACACATACACACACATACACACACACGCACGCGTGCATGCACACACACACGCATACACATACTGTCATTTATAATGTGGTGTGAAGTCATGTGACATAATGTGATCTCCCCTCCCGACAGTTGTGGGGCCTGGTGAAGCAAGGTGTGAAGTGCCGAGACTGTGGTATAATCTGCCACAAGGACTGCAAGAACTGGGTGGTGGTGGACTGCCGTAAAGGGAGGAACGAAGCAAAGAGGGCAAAGAAGAGCAGAGTTCAGAGCACAACCATTCTCCCTGCACAGGTTGACGGGCCCAGTAATGAGGATGAGCAGTGTGAGAGCTTGGAGCAGCGGTTGTGTAGGACAGAGGAGGTGTGTGTGGTGTGTGTGTGTGTGTGTGTGTGTGTGTGTGTGTGTGTGTGTGTGTGTGTGTGTGTGTGTGTGTGTGTGTGTGTGTGTGTGTGTGTGTGTGTGTGTGTGTGTACGTGTTGGTGATTGTGAGTTTGTATTGTTTGAGTTACGTACTTGCCAGCATCGGATTGTTCAAAAGATAGTGTACGAAGCCAAATAGTACATACATACGTACGTACATGTGTACATTAAGCATGTACATTCCACCCACACTGTTTTGTGGAGTGTTCCACTCCCACCCTCTCCCTCTGTTTTATGCCCCGTCCCTCACTCCCTCCCCGCAAACTGTAGGCTAGAGATGCCCTTGCAGCTGAGGTCACTGATTTGAAGAGAGAAAACGCTGAGCTCCGTGCACAGGTGTGCATGTGTGCGCGCATGCGTGTGTGTGTGTGTGTGTGTGTGCGTGTGTGTGCATATGTGCGTGTGTGTGTGCGTGTGCATGTGCGTGTGTGTGTGTGTGTGTGTGCGTATGTGTGTGTACGTACGTACGTACTGACGGAGATGGGACCTGTATTATGCCAACATTTTATATAATGATAAGCATTGTGACATACATACACTGCACACAATTGAATCACAACACCGTGCAGGCAGGCATTATGCAATTATGTGGCATTATGCAGCCGCATAATCGTCATCAGCACTTACTTTCATGTGACTGTCATGCATGTCTGTGACTGTCACATTAGCATTTGTGTGAGGCAATATGACCGTCATGTGACTATCACATGACCGTCCTATGATGATCCCCCATAACAGGTGCAGGCACTCCAGCAACATGTGGGACACATTAGGCAACATACCATCCAGTTCATTCTGGACCAGATGGACACGCTGAGTCTCCAAGATGACACAGAAGTGTAATGACGGGGGGAGGAGATTTTACTTTCAGGCACAAATGTTTGGGCATACGTACGCATATTATTCTTTTCACCATCAGCTGTATATGATCATTATTCGTTAGCACAAATTCATGCTGCATTAATTAATTTCCTGATCGATTCGCCATTATTGAAATAATTTTTATACCTTCTTAACATATAGTGTACATGCAAGGCACTCATTCATAGGTACGCGTATGTATTATGGTCAAGCATGATAATTCTAGTTATATATATTTAGCATGGTCATTGATCACGACTGAGGGATTATAATTATATATACAGTGCAAGTTGCAATTTACACCACTAATCTAAATAAATAATATAATATAAGAGTCAAAAGTACTCTCACCTCTGTACCACCCATTACTTTTCGCCCTTTGCGGTGGAGACCTCTGGCGCCTTTGGTCCTGAGGCCCTGTCCCTCTTGTCAGACATTGGTTGGCTTATCCAGGCTGAGACTGGAGAGCCTAAGTCCTACCAATTCCTCCTGCAGGGCATCGCTGTTGCAGTACAACGAGGGAATGCAGCATCGATCAGGGGTACTGCACGTGTAGTGGACAATGTTTTTATTTAAATTAGTGGTGTATATTGTAACTTGCACTGTATTTAGTGGTGTATCTTGTAACTTGCACTGTATATATATGTGCACTTACACGTATATATAATTATAATTATTATATATAAATTATGTACACTTTTCACATATTATGTAATGTGTTGTGTTTCATATAATATAATATAATATAATTAATTCACAGTGGTCCTATATATAAATATATAATATATCATATATAAATATATAATATATCATATCATATCATATCATATATGCCGAAGCACACTAGGGCAACACTGCCCCATGCAGTACTAATCAAGTAACTAGCTAACAAGATCAACAATCAACAATGAGTCAATGTCTTGATTCAGGTGGCGATCCAGCTGCTGCAATCCCTCCAGAGCCCTTCCACAGTTTCCTTTCTGCCTTCACCTTCCGACCCGTGGTGCCTGGCCGGCAGGTTTGGGTCGCAACCCTAGCTGCCAGCCCAGATGGAAACAGGCTGGCAGGTTTGGGTTGCAACCCTAGCTGCCAACCCAGATGGAAACAGGCCGGCATGTTTGGGTCGCAACCCTAACTGCCAGCCTGGATGGGAAGAGGCCAGCAGGTTCGGGTCGCAACCCCAACCGCCAGCCCAGATGGAAACACATGCATCAGGTGTGTATATATATATATATATATATACAGTGCAAGTTGCAATTTACCCCACTAATCTAAATAATTAAATAAATAATATAATATAATTAATTCACAGGGGTCCTGGAGGCATATATATATGATTCCTGTCCTGCACCTTTACAAACATATATACTAGCGTGCTGTTGCACTTGCACATACACACACTGCAGCTGTCTCTACAACACACAGCATAGCTAGTATTGCTCATGGCACTCGCCACAATGCTCTGCATTCACTTAATAGGGTAAAGCGGGGTAAAACGGAACGCGGGGTAAAATGGAACACTTGCATTCAACCGACGATTACGAAGCAAGGAATAAATCGAACAACTTCATATTGTAGGACACTTAAGTACGATCTTCAGCATGCAAAATGTTTGGGTTAACCGCGCACAATCACAGAAACACAGCGCAATAATCATTACTGAGTAATTTGTAGCGCATGCTAAAATTTCGCCGTAGCGAACACGAGGCCTTCCATTATACCTTTGCAAAGACGACTCACTAATGTAATGTTACTCACCGACCCGTGGTGTCGGGAAGCCTTTCCAATCCTAGAAGTCACTACTTATAGCTAGGTAGCTACTTTAACCAGGACCACTTCTTATTTAGATGCAGCTCAGAGGATGATGACGTATGCACTGCATGCAACAACCTTCACGAGGACAACAACTGGGTTGCCTGTGATGGTTGTGAGGCTTGGTACCACTTTGGAAGTGCCAGCTTGGACGCCTGTCAAGAGCTTAGGATCAGTAGCTGTCTGAACTGTGAAGACTCTTTAATTCATGCTGAAATGCACTCATTGCTTGCTAATTGCCACCAACAAACTGGAAAATCAACAAACTAAAAAGCAACGAGCGTATAACTCGCTAACAAACGCTAAAACGAACTATTCCCTGGCGTTCCGTTTTACCCCGCCCGCCATTTTGACCGAAAATAATATCGCATAGACGAAATGCTGCCTGTTGCTCGTAGCAGTGAACGAACAAGATTGTTTTTACTGTAGGTGGATAGAGTAATACTACCTCTAGTAATATACAGAAACTTGAACCCTAGGGTATCATAGCTTGTTTACAGTGCGATGTCAGAATTGCAATCGTGAATTGTGTTCCGTTTTCCCCCGCTTTACCCTATAACAGTACAGCTATGAGGGGGGGCAGTATATGAGGCGGCAGCAAACAAGGCAATTGGATTTGTGCCAAGAGAGCCTGCTCCCTCGCTCGCGCAGGGACTACAAGGAGGTATGTGTTGGTCATAAAGACACATTGACAGGTTGCCAATTTGAGGAAGCAGTCTGCCGTGGTTCCGCTACAATTCTGCACGTGATATGCACGTGACCTGCGAGTGTAAAAATGTCTTCCCACGTGTGACGTTCCTTTCGTGACTGTGGTTTCTTCAATCCTTATCGCTACCACTACGTACGATAGGAATCTCAACAAAGACCCAAGAGCTCAGAGCCGTTGTCAAGTCACGAAGCAGGGACACACGCAGCGAGATGAGTGGAGGATTCGAGGACAGTTTCATTGTCACGGCTACCATAGAAGGCCAAGCGGCTTCAGCGGGTGCCTCAGCGAGGAGTCCAAGAGAAGTCACACCTACAAAGACGAGACAGGGCGAAGCAGCAACTGCCCGCTCTCCTGTGAGTATATACTCGCTCTTTTAATTTGCATTCTCGTATAGTGTCGGTGTGTCCAAGTGCGTGCGTGTGTCTTTAGGTGCGCGTTGTATTGGGTTTGTCACTCCTGCGTTATTGTAACGCTTACATAATGTCTGAACAAACAGAAAGTACGGGCGACATCGAAGTGGGTTGTCTGGTGTGTTTGTGTTTGTGTGTTATCTGTGAGAGTGGTGTATTTGTGTGTGCTTTGTCTGTGAGAGTGGTGTGGTGTGTGTGTGACAGAGAGGAGAAAGGTAACAATTACAGGAAGCATCAATTCAAAAATGCCTCCTTTAGTGTAGCTACATATGGCGCATATGCACTCAAGCATACATCCATATCATTCTCATATGTACGTATCACCTGACACCTACACATATGTATGTATGTGTGCATGCATGTACTTATTAATACGTTAAGGCTAGGGAGCTGCTCAGCTGACAACTTGCATATCCTCAAAGTAGCATCGGATTTTCTAAATGAGGAGAACTACCACCTTCGCACTCTCCAACGCCATTTAGGTCTTGATGTTCCTTTGAGGAATGGCAAGTTACGTATCAACTGAGTGTTCAGAAACTCCACACCGTTTGAAACCCCTCTCCTTTACCTTACTCTTGCCTCATTTGTCCGCTAGATGGCGTAATCTATCCCATAATTGCACAATTGCATGGCTTATTGGTTATTTTGTGTCATTCCACATACGTAGAACTGACCTGTCAGTGGTGAGGTCAGTGAGTGGTTTATTCTGGTGCAGCACTTCACATAGCCTGTTGGTCACCTCACCCGACCACAAGTCACTGAATACAACATGCCTGTATTGGTGTATCTACAAATGTGCACAATTGTACAATGGGTGTCTGAATTCGAAGTTTGGATTGACAACTTTTGAAGGGCAAATATGAGCTAAGTTTACATGTGGTGTGGATTGTGGTGTAAAGGATACAAGCTCTGTCCTTGGTTGTCTAAACTATGCGACTCTGTTTATACATGCCACACTGAAGTGCATTTTGGGTGATAGTGTGTGTGAGTGTGTGTGTGCATAAAGTTTAGACATTAACACATACAGTTTCCTTTTGAAGTGTAGGAATCCTGCTAACGATATTCATAGCTGCTTAGTGAATACACTGTTCACTGTTGTATCACACACCACCACCATCCTTAATGTACGTATGGTGAGTGAGTGTTGGTTATGAGAGAGGGTGGGGTGGGATACCATATTACACAGGTATGTATCCTAGTCATGTGACAAATGGTGTTAATCGTTGGATGTTATATATTGCTGGAATGATTTGGGAGCGTCATGTCCATTGAAGAAGGCCCAATGCAAGAACCTAGCCACATAGAAGTTTTCCACATGTTATACATTACCATTTGTATTGCGTAATGCTCCACACACTGGGCACAGTGTAGCGTCGTCCATGTTATGTATGTGTGACCATCTTTGAGTCTCCCATGTCGACCTCGCGACGACACACGCCGTCGTGCCTCACTAAGCTAGCGGTCATATTGTTTCCGTCATTGTATGCATGCAGTGACTTGTGGTTCAATTCAGAGTGTGCCCGTAGCCTGCTCTGCTTCACTGACTGAGTGAAGGTGAAATGTCTTGCCATATAGAAACTGCAGGTTAATTGTAAATCCTGAATTACCACTGCCAGGGTGGAGATTTTCTTACTATACTTGTTTGTAGTGTTATGTAAGTAAGTGCCCGTAATCACTAGATATTCTGTGACCAGTCCTCTGTGCATCAAATAGTGACCGTTCCTTCCTTCCCTAGCTTCTTGGAGCACACATTTTGTGCTCACATACAGTAGTCTCTATTATTTATTGTGAAAAGTTCTATGGCACTATCTATGTATATTTGGGGACTAATTGTGATGGCTGTCCTCCACTACACCACAGATTCAGGGTTCAAGTAAACTTTATATTTAAATTGCTCGGCAGGTGCACACATCTGCAGTGCCACTGTGGGCAGCATAGCTTTGGTACAGTTTGAATGAGAGTGGTTTGTCGTGATTTGTCACACAACACGCCAGTCAATCTATTGTGTGGATTTATGTACGTTTGTGCCAATTATGTTGCATGTTTTGAGGTGTCATTGAGGTGTGTGTCTTTATTGCTGTTGGTCAAGTGACCATTCAGTTGAGAGCTGTCATGGCAACCAGCTGTGTGTACTATTTAATTACTTTGTGTGGGTGTGTTTTGTCTTTTGAGTGTGTTTTGTCTTGGGTGTGTGTGTTTTGATCTTTGAGTCTGCACCATACACACACACTACAGGTGCATCCTAGGTGCGTAGTGCAATGCACACATTGTCCATTCACCTTTCGTGCCTCTCCCCCGCATACTTAAATAAGTACGTTCACATGCATTCTATATGTGTGAGGTGTGTATATGCACTTCATGGGATTTGTGCGAGTGAGTGTTGCCATGCACTCCTTGGCTGTGACTGTCATTGTCTGCTATTGAAGCCATTGCAGGCGTGTCACGACCAGTCATTCCTGTGTTGCCATTGACACAGCTGAATGTTCAGTTAATATGGAAGACATTTCCTTGGACTCTGTGTGTTGGTGTGGGTGTGTATCTATCTCAGTTCAGATGTGTATGGCCAACAATTGTTCTTCTGTGGTTCTGTCTACACTTCCATATCAGTTTACTCCAGCTCCTCATGCATACAATATATATCCTCTTAGTCAGGTTGCCATGCAGTCTTGAGGGAGCTGTAATGGCAATGTGTATTGGACCTAGAAACTGCTGAATTTTCCTGACCTCCAACACTATATAGACATCCCCACTCAAGAGTACGTAGTTAAGCGACAAACCAAGACAGTGCGTGCTAAATTGTGTCTACTGACAGTGACTTACACCAACGTATGTACCTTTCAGTCCTGTTACGTACATACATGTAGTGTATGTACGTATGTATGTATGTACGTATGTATGCATGCATGCATGTATGTATGTATGTATGTATGTATGTACGTGGGTCGGGGTGACCTCCATACTGAAGCATCAACTGAGGCAGTGTGTGTTGAAGTGTCTACAGAGAGTGACTCCACCTTTAACCACCTTGTTTCACCTGCATGCATGTGTTTGCAGACGGATGCTAAGATTGAGACAGTCAAGTGGGAGCTATTCGGAGATCAGATGGATGATCTCCATGGCAACAAATCCCCTCCCCCTGCGGGGAAGCAAGAGTGGATCGCCTTGGGAGATGAAAGCAATAATGCCCTATTGGGCGATGATGGATGGGAGGACGACGATGATGATGGAGGGAAACAGCCTCGCTTTCAGAGGAAAGCGTGGAGTATGAGACCAACGGCTAGCCAGGCCGTGAATATCGTTACTGGGTTGCAAAGGAGTCGTACCCGAAGTTTGAGCAATGCGAGTGTTGACGGTGAGACAAAGACTGGGAGGCGTCCAAATACGGAAGAGAGGCCCCTGGATGTGATACTGAGGAGAAAGACATGGGAGATGTACCTCAAGCAGACCCACCGTGTGCCAGGTGTGTGTGTGTGTGTGTGTGTGTGTGTGTGTGTGTGTGTGTGTGTGTGTGTGTGTGTGTGTGTGTGTGTGTGTGTGTGTGTGTGTGTGTGTGTGTGTGTGTGTGTGTGTGTGTGTTGTATACGCACGTGCATATGTATGTTGTTCATAGCATGGCTATCCAGAGGTGTTCATGTCTGCTTTGCCGCCATACACAGGAACCCGCACGTTTTGGCTCCCAGTCACAGTGACCCTCCAGGATGGAGTGGTCTCGTACGTCCAGTCCACTGCTGCTCAGCGCTCCTTCTCTCCCCCACTCCCCGTGGAGGGAGGGGAACCCCCCACACCTCTGGGTACACTCAACCTACAGCACAGCAACTCCATAACAAAACCAATGGTTCGATACTATGACAGGTGAGTGTGGGGAGGGAATGGGAAAGGGGTGTGCGAGGAGGGGAGGTTGTGAAGGTGGGGCAATGTGGTTGAAGTATATATGGGGTGATGATGGGACCATTAGTGTGTAGGTACTTGTGTATATAATATTATATAGCAACTGTGTGTGTGTTTTGACTTCAGTATGCATGAGATAAGGTGTGAAGCTATTTTGTGAAGTCTGTCTGTGCAAACAGTGTGGTTAATTTGCAGTTTATTGAATCAAAGCCTGTAATAAAATAAACATTGACGCAGGGGTCAGACATGATGGGCTCTCTTTCTTCGTGACTGTATACATACGTATGTATATCATTATGCATTTGTCAGCTCTTTCCTCTTCCCCTCCTCTTCTGCCAGGTCGAAGCGGAGTAAGATCCACCAGGTCAAGATCCAACAGAACACCTACCGGGAGAAGAGAACCATCAAGCGACTGTTTTTCATTGAACACGTTTCACACGCCGAAACGGTGCTGAAATTTGGGTCTCAGGATCAAGCCGTCTTACAGAGCTTCATCGAAGGCACTCAAGAGGCCATTCGGCAACTGCCAGTGACCAGACAGCTAGGAGCTGCCTACCGAATGAACGAAGTTTTCATTGACATCAAGGACCAGTCGCACATTCTCATGAACTGCAACGGTGCCGTGCTCGATCGACAGTCACAAAACAACATCTTTGTCCAAGCTTTCTTGACAGGGACACCAGAATGCAAGCTGGTTGTGAACGATATTGAGTCTGCCCTGCGTGCTGCTGCCACGAAGGGACAGCCGCCACTAAGCATGAATCAACAAGTCAGGCTCACCAACACGGTGCTTCATCCGTGTGTGGACAGCGACACCTTCACCAATCAGCGGGAGATTGTATTTCATCCCATTGACGGCGCCATGTTTGAGCTGCTGCACTGCAACGTTATCCCAAAAGTCAGCCCTCCCATCAACGTGAGTGCTCTCGTAGAATACAACGAAGTCACACATGTTGTTCGCATTTCAGCCAATTTCACCGTCAAGAAGAAGCTCAATCTTTCCATCCGACCAGTTACAGATCTCGTCTTTAAATTTCCCATTCCCCCCGCTTGGCATCACCTTATGGCTGGCACTAGATTTGGTAGAAGCAAAAGTGTCCGCTCAACTGGGGGCATCCGAGGGAGTTTCAGGCGCAAAATTCGCAATGACAGTTGCAGTGTGGAAGTGCAGTTTGGAAGCGCAAAGTTTGAGAAGGCACACGGGGCTATAATGTGGCGTGTAGGAACCTATCATACAACCAGTCTACCACACCGATTTGAGGCCACCATCAGATTGGAAGCGGGAATGGAACGGCCCGACTTGATGTCACAACACGCCGAGGTGTTTTACCACATCCCGGGGAATTCCACAGGTTTTACCGTTCGTGGCTTAAAGGTGGCAGCTTGTGATCCGAGCAAGTGGGTCAAGTACGACATCCACTATCACTACAAGGTTCAGATGTTCCCAGACCTCTCCATTGACTAGGTAGGTAGCGCCCTATACTCAACTCCCAGCACTAACGCTTCAGCCAGTTATACATAATTGTTATGCGCTATAAATAGTGAACCGGCCACAACACACATCATGAGCTACATTTATTTTTGTATAGCACACCATCTCCTTCTGTAAGTACTGTATGTATGTAAGTCATAATCATTGTAGTGTTAGTATATTAATAGTATATTAATTAAGTAATTATGCAATATTTAGTGATCTTAACTTTGTATGCACACTTCTAGTTATTCTGCATGGAGCCAACATCCCAGCTTGCCGTAGCACATGCATTAATTGAAGTAACAGAGCAATTGTCGCAAGTAGGTATAAATTACGTACATACCAATTCCTAAATAGCTGACCATCGTTTTATAAGCTGGTCATGAATAATGGTATTGCCGAGTGTTCATACGCATATGATGATATGATGATACTGTAGAGGCTCATAGTTAGTATAGTAGTACTATAATTTATATTATAACTTATAGTATGATATTTATAATTATATAGAGAGGTCACATTAACACGTGCAGTATATACTAGCGTTTGCATATTACAGTTCTGAAGAGATTGACCCATGAGCAGTATGTGCACAAACACACACACACACACACACACACACACACACACACACACACACACACACACACACACACACACACACACACACACACACACACACACACACACACACACACACACACACACACACACACACACACACACACACACACACACGGAAAAGATGATACATAGTGAACATTGCAATATATGCAATATACAAATTACATCATTTGTATTCAGTGCAAGTTTTATACATATGTATGTACGCACTTACAAATTATACACAATATATACAGTATGAACAGTACATGCATACATACATACATGATTTTTATGTTTAAAACCTCATGTGGAATACATTGACAAAATCTGGGGCTCTGGATATGACATGCTCAAACTCTGTGTACGAGAGACGTTGGTCCTGATCGAGGTCGCTCTCTCTCATCACTCGTTCAATGATCACCTCCAACTCTTCGTCAGTCAACTCTGAATTAGTGAGGCATTTCAGCGTTCTCTCCAGGTCTGCCGGTCCAATGTAGCGATCGTGGTCAAAGTCGTAGATTCTGAAGGCGTAGGCCGCCTTTAGATCCCATGGTGCTTTGTCGCTGAATGCAGAGAACATATCCAACAGGTCTTCAAAGGAGATAGAGCCGTCTTCACTTGTTGAGAAGACCTGGCAGATTCGCTTCCTAAAAGGGTTCTCCTTCAACTCTGACATGTTTGTCACTTCTTCGATGGTAAGGCGAGTGACAGTGTCTCCGCAATGAGGGTCTATCTTTGCTGGATTGAGTTGACTGAAGCGGTTGTAGAGCTTAAGGATCTGTCGCTTTGAAAAGAACGTACACTCTTGATACTGGTTGAGGTCAGAGCTGTCAAACACACTCTGACTGTTTCCCATCTTGTTCACTTGTACAGTCTTACATACGCCCTGTGCAGAGGGGTACACACACATGCAAGTTCTTCAAGTTAGTGAGTTCATTGTTAAGCTACGCAAGTAGAAATACAGTCTAGCATGCTAGCCCCTCAATGCCACGGGAGCTTACACTGTATGTACATTATCTAAACTTCACAAAGTTTAGATAATTTTAGTCTGGCTAGCTAGACCATCCCACTTAAACTGCCTAAGCACCCTGGCGATTAGAAGGGATGGTCTAGCTAGCCAGACTAAGATAATCTATGCAAGAATGAAGGAGTGGGACTAGCGTACTAGACACACCATAATTTAGCAATAGCAACAAGGACCAGCTACTGGTGAACACCAGTCTCGCAAAGCCAGATGGCTTCTTCCCCCCAGGCCGAATGATGGCATCAGTAAGTAAAGATGGTGGGAGCTAGCGGTCTGGCTAAGCGAGACCACTGGTGGAATTGGAAGGCGTGTTAATTAAAGAAGTTCGCTCAGTTGTCCTATAAAATATACGTACGTACGTAGGTATCCAATCCATTGGGCTTCTGCCATTGTTGGCTTTGAAACCAATTTTAAATCTCGAACTAGGATATATGTGAGCTGCACTACACAAACGACACCCATACTGTACACAAGTTAAACATTGGAAGTTTACAATCACCTAGAATGTGACACTGTTAGATAAAACATCTAAAATTCTCCCTAATGTGAATAAAAGTGAATCACGCTAGATTTGTCACTCAGGACCGTTCCAATGTGTGTGTACAAAACACCATCCATACGTACGTGTGTACAAGTAACGTAGACCTCCACCTGCATCACTGGCAGGTAATCCTGTCAAATGCCACTACAACAGTCCGGCTTCCTTGGTCCACTAAGCCAGCCCGCAGCAGAGGTAACTGGAGAGTGGTACCCCATTTGGGTTAAAGCAGAGTTAAAACCACAGAGGATACGCCAGGCTATAGGAAAGTTAAAGGTAACTCTTAAGGATAGAAATGGCCACAGTTGAGCTGTTCTTTTATGTACGTACGCATGTCGTGGAGTACAGGGTTGTGAAAATAGTCACAAACGACGGTCGTATAGGGTTTCAGTCTGCGCTGAGCACAAAGTAGCATATTAAACTCTACTGTTACGGCTGAATACTCACTTGGCGTCCTTTGTCAGTGGTGAGCGGAGAGAACTAACGGCCGCGCCGGTGAGGGATACGTCAGGGCTACAGCATTCTTGGCATGCTTGCCGCAAACCCACCGAGTACGTTCAAATCATGTGGTGAGCACGTGACTTTGCAGCGGACCAATCAGATTGGTGTAAAGTTAATTTTAAACTTTTGGAGGGATTTCTGACCGGACGATTACTAGTTGCTGTACCTCTCCTAAAGATTGCCGATTCTACACACGTAGTTTGCGTTCCCCACTGCATCGTTCACCAGCAGAGCGGGAGAAGATTATGATTGACATCTCTGAATTTGAGGACAGGACAAGTATTGCCCATGCGGCTCTGCGAATTCTCCAGGAGAACGGCATCCATGTCCCCAAACCGATTAAAATGGTCGCTAATCGCTCGAAAGAGACAGCAAAAGAAAAGTCAAAGATATTTGGTGTGGCACTAGCAGATATTGAAGAGAGAGACGACGTTTTGTTAGATGAGAACGTATCGTGTGACGTTCCCCACTTTCTGGCCGAGTGCCTGACCTATTTGGAGGAATACGTGACTGTGGAAGGACTGTTTAGGAAGGCTGGATCAGTGGCGAGGCAGAAGGATATTAAGGTTGTGTGTGTGTGTGTGTGTGTGTGTTGTGTGTTGTGTGTGTGTGTGTGTGTGTGTGTGTGTGTGTGTGTGTGTGTGTATGTGTGTGTGTGTGTGTGTCATGCAAAATATCTTAAAACCTGAAGAACATTCTGTATGTATAAAGAATTGATGCTGATAGGTACGTTTGTAGCTGCTATACAGGCACAATACTCTACAGTAGTCTTGCAACGAGTCAGACACTGTACAGTGAAATGTGTGCTTCAGTGAAAGGTCACTTGCTACTTAACACAGACTTAGGAGTGAACTTAGGCTTAGTTCTGGTACAGGCACCAGTAGTCTTGCATTGAGTCAGACACTGTCCTGTGAAAGGTGAAAGTGTGCAAAGGTCACTTAGCAGTGAACTTAGTGGTTGATAGGTGAATCCCCGTGTGCTAATGCAACTTGCTATACTGGTCGTTCTTCCACATCAGGCCACTATGGAGTTTGGTGGTGTGTTCCCTGCTGGCCGCCCTCATGATGTTGCCTCCTTGTTGAAGATGTTCTTGAGAGAACTGCCCGAGCCTCTTCTCACCAGGAGGTTTAGCAAGGTTGGTGTGCCTGTGTGTGTGTGTTTGTGGTACGTAAGTGTGCGCGTGTGTGTGTGTGTGTGTGTGTGCGTGTGTGTGTGTGTGTGTGTGTGTGTGTGTGTGTGTAGATGATGGTATGTGTGTATGACTTGGATCTCTTATTAGAGTGTTGTAGTGAAAATTACAGCTGCACTTCTATACCACCTATGTAATGTGTTTCCCTCTTTCTCTTCTCTTCTCATATCTTGTTTCTTCCCATGTTTTCCTTGCATCATTTCATCCCCCACACTGTCCTCTTCCTTTCAATCTCCTCACATCCCCACTCCTTCTCCAAAGGTCTTCTCCGACTGTGTGGTGGCCTCCTCATCCCAAGACCTGGCCCTGTTGGCTTGCCTACTGCTTCCCATTCAACACCTGCAGTGCCTCCAGGTGTGTGTGTGCATGTGTGTTGGGTACAACATGTGCGCACCCTCCAAATGTTGACTTTGTTGAGCAATCGCGTAGCTAGGGAGTACTGTATGTTTTGTAAGTGATGAAGACCCTCACGGCCGAAACAGCTTAGTGCATTTTATTCCCTTTCTATGTGATTGCTCAACAGGTCCCCGTTTGGTTTAATGCTGTAGCATGACCCTCTACCGCATCATGTATGTACGTATGTATGTATGTACACCCTTAAGTTAGTCTAGTGTATTGGCTGCTTCATCGGCTGCTTTGTCTTCTGCAATGTAAACGTCTGGTGGTTGTGGGAGGGTCTAGCGTACCAGACTAGTGCACCCTCCTCTCACCACAACTTATGGTACTGCTAGTCTAGATTCTTCACTTTTGCATTTTTGATCTGAAACAGGGCAGCTTATAATGGTTAAATACCCACTCTCCATCTCCCCCCCACGCCACTCCTTCAGTTTCTCATGCGATTTCTCCAGAGGCTCTCTACGCAGTCACAAGCTAACAAGATGGACCTCCATAGCTTAGCCGTTGTCATGACACCCAACCTGTTTCAACTGGCCATACCTGACAGCGTGGCTAGCTCACAAGTAAGTTTGCAATGAAAAAGTGCTGGACGGCCTTTGATGTGGTTGGGTATGCGGGCTCTTTTGCACACGTACACACACACACACACACACACACACACACACACACATACACACAATGCACACACACAAAAATGCACACATACATTATGGCATGCACACTCAGCACACATAACCGGTGGTTGTAGTGGTTGTGTGCACGCCAACTCTTGCCCACGTGCACATACAGACAGATGTATCTGTGCACATAGATTTTCTCATCCTAAAACCGTTTTCCTTTCTTCACTCTCTTTCCCCCATTTCTCCCCTGTGCTCCCCTCTCCTCCCCTTCTTCCCCTTTATCTCCCCTCCCTTCCCCTCCCCTCACCTTCCCTATCCAGCTCAATCTTACTTCCTACACAGCTGCGGTGGAGCACCTCATCAGTCACGCTGACGAAATTGGCTGTGTACCCAACGATGTTGCAAAGAGAGCACTGCAGCTGTCAAAGGAGTTTGAAGGCAACCTCCCCCCTCTCCTCCTTGCCTTCAATGGAGGACGAGAAGCAACCGACTTTGAAGTGAGGAGAAGCATGAGAAGAGTCCGACGAAAGAGTGCTTCATTCTCGGGTAAGCCCTCTTGTTAGTGGTTAGATACATGTGCACCTATCAAGACAGTTATTATTACTGAATGTGCTGTTTAGTCTAGTGCGCTAGACCTTCTCCGCCACTGTGAGCTTACACCTTCTGTACTTAAGTATGTACATACCTTCTGTTGTGTAAGCGCCGTGCAGCTGAGAGGATATTGTGCACTAGACTAGATGTTTTTGAATGTTGTTGTTGGATGGTGTTGTTGAGTGGTGTGGTGTTGTTAACTGGTGCTGTGGTGTTGTTAAGTGGTGCTGTTAACTGGTGCTGTGGTGTTGTTAAGTAGATTGGTGTTGTTGTTAAGTGTTGTGGTGTTGAGTGGTGTTGTGGTGTTGTTAAGTGCTGCTGTTAACTGGTGCTGTGGTGTTGTTAAGTACATTGGTGTTGTTGTTAAGTGTTGTGGTGGTTTGTGAGGGTTAAGTAGTGCTGTTAAGTGGTGTTGTGGTGTTGTGACGGTTAAGTGGTGTTGTTAAGTGGTGTTGTGATGTTGCAGATTTGGTGAAGGGACTTGGCAACAGTATTAGCCGTTTGAGGAAGAGCAGTCCAAAGAAGAGTAGTCTGTGCCAGGTGTGTGTGTGTGTGTGTGTGTGTGTGTGTGTGTGTGTGTGTGTGTGTGTGTGTGTGTGTGTGTGTGTGTGTGTGTGTGTGTGTGTGTGTGTGTGCGTGCGTACATCTATCCGTGTGTGCATGCATTTGAAAGGGAATTGTGAATGACTAACAGCTGCCTCAACTTCTCCAACGTGCTGTAATCATGTTAGTGATTGCAGCTTGCAATTGGAACTCCGTACAAACCCTGACTGTACTGTATGCTGTGCATTGCTGAGGAAAGAACGCACAACAGCTGTCTCTGTCTCAACTTCTCCTACGTGTGTACGTATGTGCATATGTTCAGGAAACAAGAAGTGGCTCTGGCACAGGAAGTAGTGTCACACTCTGCAGGAAAGAGTCAGTTAAGCGAAGGGCGGAGTGCACCACTTCAGGCACCTACGCTAAGAGGCGTGCCGTCCATGAATCGCCCAACGACACGCCTACTGCTAGCAAGAAGGGGAAAAGGAAGAGTGGTCTTTTCGGAAGGAAGGGCAAGAAAAGTAAGCTGTTGGTCTGTCTGCGTGTGTGTGTACATGAACACTGTGACTGAAATACATACGGACGTACTGTGCTGTGCCTGAAGCTGTTATGTTGCAAGGTCTTACTGCTTAACATATGTAGTCCCTATTGTACATACGTAGCACTTTGCAATCAAGCATAGCCTTGCATATTCAGACTCATGTAGCTACGTACATGCACTTCAGTGTATACAGGTATACATATTCATAATGTGCAGACTCATGTAGCTACGTACATGCACTTCAGTGTATACAGGTATACATATTCATAATGTGCAGACTCATGTAGCTATGTACATGCACTTCAGTGTCTACAGGCATACATATTCATAATGTGCAGACTCATGTAGCTATGTACATGCACTTCAGTGTCTACAGGCATACATATTCATAATGTGCAGACTCATGTAGCTACGTACATGCACTTCAGTGTCTACAGGCATACATATTCATAATGTGCTGACTCATGTAGCTATTTACATGCACTTCAGTGTCTACAGGCATACATACGTATGTATGTACGTACGTACGTACGTATGTATGTACACAGTGTGTCTGTTGTGGGCTATCTTTAATGCGTATGTATAAGTATGTGTACTGAATACAAGTGGTCAGCTGTGGGACCGCTCTGTGTAGGGACACCTTGAGACCCCTCAGTGTTAGTCCCCTGTGCAAACAAACTACGTACGTATGTATGTATGTAGCTAATTATGTACGTACATATGTGAAAAAGGAACATTGGTCACATCTCTCAACTGTCCTCACAGGTAGGCACAAGGGAAAGTCCCTTGCGGCCCCCTCTCCGTGTCACGTGGTGGTCCGCAAATTGACTGACAGCGACGACCAACTCATCAGCTCTCCCATTGACTGCAGCACCGATGGAGTGATGCTCTTGGATGGTGCAGCTCCAACTCCCGTTTCAAACCAATCTGAGGATGATGCAGAGACGGATTCGAAATGCAGCTGTGATAGCACCAACAAGGTGAGAGTCATCCCATGTGTGTGTGTGTATGTACGTATGTATGTACGCGTGTCACAGAGCATAGCACTCATGACTTACATAGCTAATGTGTGTACATAGCACTGACTATGCATCACTTTAATCTCATCCTTCCATTCCCATATTCTCAGGAGTCCCAGTTTGGTAGAATTGACTTTGGAAATGGTGACAGTGCAGCTCCCACTCCGTGCTTCTCCAAATACAGCTACCAAGTTGTCACCTCTAACGGCACCCTGGTCAAGTGTCTAAGCCAAACGGAGAAGATGAACAGCCACAACCTAAAGTTCTCGGAAGTTCAGAGAAAGCGTGCCGTGCATGCTTCAGCTGACTTGCTTGCTAGTGATGTGTCGGATAAGGTCACATGTCTGTCACTTGACAGAGAGGAGACGGAGGTTGTACAATCATGGGAAGGAGTCACTACCCCATTGGTGTGTAAGCCTGCTAGTAGTTTCCGTGGCAACAGGAGTCACTACCAGCTGAGGTCATCCAATTTGGCCAGACAGACGGCCATTTTGCCCTCCAAGATGCAAGTCATCCCCACTCCCACTTCAAAATCACGAGCCATTCCTGCGTCTACTCCATCGTCTTCGAAACTAACAAGGTTGATTGGGAAATCAAAAAGTGACTGCAGTATGCAAGCGCTAGCAAGCCAAGGATACGACTTCACACCATTTGTGAAGGAGACCTCACTGGACCACTTCACAACCACGCCAGCCACACCAGGGGACAGTACGCCCAGGTAGGGACAGTAGATGTGTGAGAGTCCTATGTAGTTTGTAGTACGTAAGTCTAGTGCGCTATACCCTCCCAATCCACGGGGGAGCAGTAGTTAGGTGTAGTCTGGCTCGCTAGGTCGCCCCAGTAAACACCCGGGCGTGTTAAGTGGACACTTGCTGGAACGGTCTAGCGAGACAGACTAGTTAAGGTAAGGTTAAGGAGAGAAGATGTTGGAAATTGTTACTCACAGACACAGTGAGACCTTCACATTACGTGTTCATCTTTCATGTGTTTTGTGGTATAGTACCATTTTTGTACACACTGTGCTTAAACAACACGTCTCCTCAGTCATTCATCTCGTCTATCATGCTAGCGCCTCTCCGCTGCTGGGCGTTTAAACCGCAGATGACGTGGTGTAAATGCCTGGCGATGAAGAGGGTCTAGCAAGCTAGACTACCATTCATCTGGTACTTGTTGTGCTTGCAGGTTCACAGGTAGCCCGGCAGCGGAGAGGCAGCTCATCTCCTCCGCTGCCACTGCTGCTGCCTCTCGAAAGCGGAGGAGCACAGGAATGTCCCTTCAGCAGAGGTTCCCTGCAAGTGGAGCTGGCTGTGAGCCTCTACCATTACCGACCACAGCAGCAGGTTGCACAAAGCTGAAGAAGTCACCCGACAAATTGGGGAGACGGTCATTAGATTCTGTTGTGATTACATCATCATTAAAGGGACTTACCCCGTCTCATGATTTTCAATTTTCTGTGCCAAATGAGAGGCAAGGGAATTCCCCAGCCATTGGGCGTAACTGCAGCAATGCGGCAGTAGATTCAGAGCAGAAAGTGGACGAATTTCATTTTTCAGCTCCACAAGAAGTAGGCGTGACCAAGGATGGAGGTAGTGCCAATGGTGATGCACGTCCATGTTCTGAAACCAATGAGTACAAGAAGTTGGAGCTGGAATCAAGCTGTGGTGTGCCAGGAGACCCCACTGGCCAATTGCATCCACTGGAAGCTGCCGTATCACCTAACCTACTTGAACAAATCTCCATGGAGATTCTGGAAAGGAAAAAGACAGAAGATCAAAATGCCATAGATGAAGAATTTCTCCTCAAGTGTACAAAAGAAGTGAAGGCTAAGAACAGCAGGCCTTCACCTCGCAAGATGCGTGGGTCCCACAGCCGCAGAAGTAGCAGCTACAGGCTTGCTCTGCAGCCATCCACTAGTGACACAATATTGTCACTCCGCAGTGATGGCAATGTCATCGGTGACCCTTTTCATGACTGTCTGTCAGTGGAGCCTAGAGGGGAACTGTTAGTTGAAGCGCAGGAGAAGAATGGGCAACTTTTTCTGGCTGCCACCTCTGCGCTGTTGCCTAGGAGACGGAGGTCAACAATGGCAGGCGATGTGGATCCGCTCACCATTCGTGCTGAGATAGCTCCGGTACCAACATCAGGGAGTAGGCGGGACTTAGGGAACCCTACCCCGAAGATGACAGGGCCCTCCTCCTTGGGAATTGGATATGTTAAGAGCCAGGTGAAGAAATTCAGTGACCAGTTCCTTCAGGCACCCGTAAGTGTATAGTCAATATATAGCCCATGTATGTACGTAAGTGTATAGCCAATGTATGTATGTAAGTGTATAGCCCATGTATGTATGTAAGTGTATAGCCAATGTATGTACGTAAGTGTATAGCCAATGTATGTACGTAAGTGTATAGCCAATGTATGTACGTAAGTGTATAGCCAATGTACAGTATGTACGTAAGTGTATAGCCAATGTATGTATGTAAGTGTATAGCCAATGTATGTATGTAAGTGTATAGCCCATGTATGTAAGTGTATAGCCAATGTATGTATGTAAGTGTATAGCCAATGTATGTAAGTGTATAGCCAATGTATGTATGTAAGTGTATAGCCAATGTATGTATGTAAGTGTATAGCCAATGTATGTACGTAAGTGTATAGCCAATGTATGTATGTAAGTGTATAGCCAATGTATGTACGTAAGTGTATAGCCAATGTATGTATGTAAGTGTATAGCCAATGTATGTATGTAAGTGTATAGCCAATGTATGTACGTAAGTGTATAGCCAATGTACAGTATGTACGTAAGTGTATAGCCCATGTATGTACGTAAGTGTATAGCCCATGTACGTATGTATGTAAGTGTATAGCCCATGTACGTATGTATCTAATGTTCATGTTAGCACCAAGGAAATTGAGTGCCTTTGAAATTTTTGAGAAGAAAGTTTTGCAATGTTCGTTAAAACTGAAGATTTTGAGGTTCAACTTTTGCGATTTATTTCAAGATCAGCTTTATCCTTTTTAGGAGAAAACTTTTTGTGTGAAATGAAGATTTCACGAGTTTGGTCAAATTGCGAGCATTTAACTTAGCAAAGTAAAGTAACCTAATATCTGGTAGCAGTTCCCAGTAGGTGATATTGCTGCAACATTGTCACCAGGAAGTGTAGCCATCAGTCTGCTTTGCTTGTCTTCAGGTCATGCCGTCGGTGACTGTCCCCAGGGAGCCCCTCAAGGCTATAAACAGTCAACAGTACATTACATCATCAAGTGTTGCTAAGAATAGCATTCGTCAAGTGTCTAAGGAGTGGTTAGTCTGACTATTGCGTACTATCTGTGCACTTCACTACAATGCACCTATCTTTTGTTATTATGCATCAACGCAGGTATCAGTTAATGTGAACCGTTTGATTTAGCTGTACATGTATTGAAGTACGTACGTATATGTGTATTATTTTGTTATACGTATATACGTACTCTGTGTGTGTGACCATTGTCTGTCCTATCTATGTGTGTACATCACATTTGCATGGCTCCATTGGCTAGTCATTATTGCTGCTACATTCCATGTTTGGTGTATCATTTGTATACGTGCACTCCCTCTTGAGTGGAGGGGGGCATGCAATTCACACTGGAATGGTTCATGTACACTTCATTGCTCACTACCAATGGCAAACAGCTGGTGAACAAGCAGCAACAAATGACAGTGCTGAGTGAGTACGTATGTATATGTAACATTGTCATGCACTGCTTGACCGCACACAAACTTATATACAGTAGTATATAACCTATGGAGGCTAGTACTAATGGTTGGGCTATATAAATCCAGTTTAATGTACAGTATGTATATATAGTTCAAACTGGTCTACTGTCAGTAAATGACAGCACACTACTTGGGGCCTAATGAATAATGCTGATGAAGCCTAAAACTATTCAGCACTCATGATCAACCAGTTCAATACACGTACAGTTCAAACAGATCCACTCCTACGTCTTCGGCAACAATTTGAAATACTTCATCTCGACACAGACGCAATTCGAGGTCAGCTGTGGATGGTTCATCGATCATTCTGTTAAACCACGGCAGGTTTGGAGGGTCGCAGCAGGTGTTACCGGTGGGACAACCGTCACCGTCCCAGAGGGGGTCATCAAGGTACCACTGGTCTTCAGTTCCTCCTACATTTGCAGATTCACAATAATAATGGTCCCCCACAAAGGATGGCGGCTGAGCTCCTGTAGCATCTGCACACGGACAATTTGTACTACCCGGATCAGTCTCAGACATTCCTGCAGCATACGTCCACAAGTGGTGACGAGGTGTGTCATAAGTGATAGACAGGCCATCAACGTAAGCGACATTAATATTATTGCCTACTATACTGCGAAATGCATCAGTTGACCGGTACTGGTATCCAACAGCCCGGCCACAGACCTCAGTGAAAGGCACACCAAACGTAGAGAAGTACACAGAGGAACATACAGCTCCTCCAGCAATTGCACATGACCGTGGGGAGGCAATGGTTTCCAGTGGGGAAGGACAGGTCCCCTCTGGGCGTGTCATGTCAATGTGTGCCACTCTCGTCCACCCTCCAGTGGTGTTGCCGCAGCGGGTTAGGTTCATAGCGCAGTACATCAGCTGTGGAGGAGAGCTGTCCCTCCAGTAGTACCCAGAAGGGCTGCTTGGGTTACAGTCGTAGATCTCCTTGCACGAAGTGGCTGTTGGTAGATTCTGTGGGCAAGTGTTGTCAGTGTCTGTGGACATGGCACCCAATCGAGGATCGCTCAGTATGTCACTAGTCAGACTCTTCCTTAGCTCTTGGTATTCAGTGTACGTCATCTCTGATGAGGTCCCTGGAGGTCCTGGAGGTCCTGGATCACCGGGTGTGCCGTCCCTCCCATCTCTGCCATCCCTGCCTGGGAGTCCAGGATATCCTTGACAGACATCTCCTGTAGCAGCAGCAGCCAGCTGAAGTAGGAGTAGGCTCACAGCCACAGCAACAAAGGAGGTAGCTTGAGTCATTTCTGGTACTCAGTTACTACACGTCAGTATACGTGCAGCTGTGGTTGTCTTTATATAGGATTTGGTTGGGTGGTTTGCTGCCTCCAATAGTCAAATCCTTAGTACAGGTTAGAGCTTGTGCATAACCACTGGACTGCAAATATTTCCGGGTATATAAACCTGGAATACTTGGTGGTGTATCATTTGTAAACAGTAATGTATACGTGTACTGAGGCATCTGCCACATGCACTCCCACTTGAGTGGAGGCCGGGGCCATGCAACTCACGCTGGAATGTTTCGCATTGACTTCCTTGCTTTCTATACTAATGGTGAACAAAGCAGGAATAATGACAGTGCTAAGTAACTATATATTGTCTGCCACAAGCTGCCCTTGACTACATGAAAACTAAAGTACAGTTCTATGACCTAGTACTGATGATAAATTGATCCAGTTTAATGATCAAATGCGCATACAGTTGAAACTGGTGACCTATAGTAGCATGAAATGACTGCATGACTAAATACAGTTCAAACTGGTGTACTACAAATCACTGTACACTACTGTACTAGGAGCCTAATGAATAATGCTGATAGAGCCTAAAACTATTCAGCACTCATGATCAACCAGTTCAAATCACGTACAGTTCAAACAGCTCCACTGACACATCTTCAGAATGTGCAGGCTCGTCTCGGCACAAGCGCAGTTCAATGTCAGCAGTGGATGGTGGGTCGATCATTCTGTTAAACCACGGCAGGTTTGGAGGGTCACAGCAGGTGTTACCGGTGGCACAACCATCACCGTCCCAGAGGGGGTCATCGGCGTACCACTGGTTTTCACTTCCACTTTCATTATTTGCAGATTCACAATAATAATGGTCTCCCACAAAGGATGGCGGATCGGCTCCTGTAGCATCTGCACACGGACAATTATGTGCGCCTGTGTTACCGGCAGACTCAGTATTACCTGCAGCATACGTCCACAAGTGTTGACGAGGTGAGTCATAAGTGATGGACAGGCCATCAACGTAAGGGGCATCAATACTGCTGCCTAAGCCAGTAAAACTGCCAAATGAATCAATTGTGAAGCGCATGTATCCAATAGCTCGTCCACAGACCTTAGTGAAGGGAACACCAAATGTAGAGAAGGACACAGAGGAACATCCAGTTTCACTAGTAGGTGAGCACGACCGTGGGGAGGCAATGGTTACCAGTGGTGAAGGACAGGTCCCTTCTGGGCGTGTCATGTCGATTTGTGCCACTCTCGTCCAGCCTCCAGTGGTGTTGCCGCAGCGGGTTAGGTTCATAGCGCAGTACATCAACTCTGGAGGAGAGCTGTTCCTCCAGTAGTATCCAGAAGGGCTGTTTGGGTTGCAGTCATAGATCTCCTTGCATGAAGTGGCTGTTGGTAGATTCTGTGGGCAAGTGTTGTCAGTGTCTGTGGACATGCCACCCAATCGAGGATCGCTCAGTATGTCACTGATCAGCCTCTCCCTTAGCTCTTGGTATTCAGTATACGTCATCTCGGAGGTCCCTGGAGGTCCTGTCGGTCCTGGACCACCGGGTGTGCCGTCCCTCCCATCTCTGCCATCCCTGCCTGGGAGTCCAGGAAATCCTTGACAGGCATCTCCTGTAGCAGCAGCAGCCAGCTGAAGCAGGAGGAGGCTCAGAGCCACAGCGACAAGGGAGGGAGCTTGAGTCATGGCTGTTCCACAGTGTGGTAAATGCAACTCCTGCAGCTGTTGTAATTCTTTTATATACGGTTCCATGTCATTTCCATTCCACTGTGGTGGTGAATGCAACTACTGTAGCTGTGGTTTTCCTTTTATAGGGTTTGGTAGGGCAGGCTATGGTAGTTCTTTTATATATGGTTCAATAGTGTGGCAAGGTGAGGCTGGGGTGGAGGTTTCAATAGATCACATAATCTGCATCACCTCACTGCTCTAATCATGTGTGGTCATGATATATATGACATGATGGCTCTCTACATGTGTGGGCTGTGTTATGATACAAGATAGTACAAGATAGGCCAGTTGAAAGAATAACAGGGAAGACATTTGAGCCCAATGCACACTTTGTTTGGTGTCCAGGGTTCAATAGGTGGCCGATGAGACCAGGGCGGGGTTGGGGGCTCCACCACATCGCTGCTCTCATCGTGTAAGGGTGTGTTTTGAGAGGAACAAAGTGGACCTGGCTGAAGAAATAACAGGGAAGACTTTATTGTCGTCAACACACCTGATAGTCACCAGCTGTACTCCTTCACCTAACTGACCAAGAAGCTGTGGACTGTGTCTGTCTGAGAGTTTGTGATTTTGAGCCCACTACTGAGGGTATGACACCACATGCACCTAAACAATATGGGATACAACATGCCATGCACCTGAATTACACAGGTTTACTGAATTTTGTGACTAGGAACATCATGCATTGGAAAGTGTGGTGTACTGTGTTGTTGTTAACCTGAACAGTTTGCTATATGGAAAGAGCAGCTGTGATCGTTTCGGTATGTGTGTGTGCATGTACAAATCGCTTCAAAGGCATGGAGTATATTTTCAACATGTTCCTCTCACAACACAGCCACATGCATGATGAGCATTGGGCATGGTGCAGTGTTGCAGTATGAAATAAAAAAGCTTTAGCATTCCTCATACTCCGTGGCTGTAGAAACCATATTACAACATTCCAGTAGCAATGTATTGTATAACAAAAACATGTCTCTCATTCTATGTGTAGAAAGATCAACATTGTTAGCATTATTGACATTCCCTACCCACTGCACTTTGTAGAGAGCACAATATGTACAGACTGTCTGTATACATGACTGAGTCTGCAGTGGTATATATCATATAAGTACGTATACACAGCTTCACACGTTATAGTGCATCACGCATAATCACACGACAATGGCAGAGCATCATCAATCGTGTCTGCATTTGCTGCACTTGTATACCTGCATGCTGTGGGTGAAGTGTGGGAACTAGTGTACACTGCAGCCTACATAATTTATATGGATAGGCTCCATACATACAGTACATGGAAACATGTGCATACACACACAACCTCAACAGTATAGACCTTTCTCTTACTGGTCCTAGCCACATAACATGCACGAGTCTACATAATCACAGGCCAGGCCAGCAGGTCTTCCTGTGCAAGGTCTACCAACACAGTCTGCAATATATACCATTCATGCAGAGTTTCATGCAGTACGTAAAATAATGCACGTGTTGGATCCGCGTGTACATTCATTAGTCTTTTGCGTCAGACTGGTATGCCACTGCAGAAAAAAGGGGACGGTGTGGTAAGTGCAACTCCCGTGCCACTGCAGGGCAGTGCATAGATGTTTGGCGCTGGAGGCTAATCTACCTCCAGACACAGGAGCAGGTGCCTGCATGTTCACACAGGGTGACACAACTAAACTGTTTACTGCATGTACATGTTTGATAGCTTTTTCTAGATCTATACATGTAAACAGGTGAGGAATGAAGACTGCAGGGTTGCAGAGATGTCTTATACAGTGTGCACGTGAATGGATGCATGGCTGGCTAGCCAAACCACTTTTATTATGCACAACAAAAGAAAGAATTAAGAAAACAATATTGTTAACAAAAACCGTATGATCAGACATGTCCACTTGTTGCCTTCAAAGTTAGAGACCAGCTCAGCTACAAGGAATTCCAGGTATGAATGGAATATATAGAGAGCAGAGAGCAGTTGGACTAGGTTTACAGTAAATAAGCCTGTTCTACCTTCAGCTCCAGGTAGTCCTCTCCCAACGCTTATTTGTGTATTTTGGATTTCACTCCTATAAGCTGTATACGTAGCATGATGTACAGTATAAGGATACAAAACACCCCTTATATGCCATCCCTACATAGAGACTGCTACCACACACTAGTACTCTCATATATAATTAGTACAAACTTCATTGGTCACTATAGCTGCTATGTGCAAAAGGATACCAGCTGAATATAATTATGATATGTTGCATGATGAAGCCATACATCAAAGACGGGAAGTGTGCAATATCAAGTCCAATGCACACTTCGGTGTGCATTAGCCTTCTAAGAGCCCCCCTATAGACACAACAAACATGAAATGAACCAATAACAATATGGATTAGACCAATCATCTTCCAGATGTGTACAAACAGTTTTGTCTACTTCAGATTCTTTGTTTACTTTCTCATAAGCTGCAGCTGGAAGTACCTACAAACTCATCACAAAGAATATAATCAGCACCTTGCATAAACACTAATGTCAGCTGATCCCAATTGATGTATACGATTAGGAAAGTATCTAAATGATTTTACTGCTTCAAACATGGTTCTTCAGTCTTTGCAGAAAGCCAGGCAGCGCTCTTTCACCTTCATCCACTCCCAAAACGTCTTTTGTGCTCACGAGATACTGGCTTCTGTGTTCTTCGGCGTGTAGCGCTTCGACATCTGCTCAAAGTCGTCGTCAAGCGCGCAGTCTAATTCATCAGAGGGATGAATAATCAGACCGCGCGCTTTCCACGGCTTTAAACCGGGGGACGGCCTCCATTGTATTCGCTGTGTGCATAGCCATATCGGTACCTTTCGGAAAGAATAGGGTCCTAACTAGTATCGCTGGAAACGTTAGTCTATTTCGTTCGATAGCGAGAGAAACATCTCTGCTACAAATCGTTAAAATTGCAACAAGCCAGTTATAACATGGACGCTCAGGCGCTTAGCTCATTTATAGCCCTCGGGCGCTTCGCGCCCTCGTGCAATAAATAAGCCAGCGCCCTCGCGTCCATGTTATAACTATTACATAAAGATCACAGAAGTGCATACAAAGTATATACAGTGCACAACTTTAAGCTGTGTAAAGCATCCTATAATTATAAGTAAACAAGACCAACAAATACGACTACATGCCACTGCTGACAAACTGTCCTTGAAAAAGTATGCTACAGTATATCTATAGTGGTGTGGTGAATTAGGCATACCAGCTGTGCTTGCAGCTAGCTGCCTCCAATAGTCAAATCCTTAGCACAGGTTAGAGCTTGTGCATAACCACTGGACTGCAAGTATTTCTGGTTTAAGAGTGCGGCCGCCCGGCCAACCACTGTTTTAAATGGGTGGTACTTCTTGGTGTATTATTTAATTGTATATGAGTACCAAGACATGTGCACCAAGATTCAGGATAATTGTGCCATACAATAATGATCTTCATTGCTCACTACAAACAGCAGATAAACAAGCAGCAAATGATGACAGTGCTAAGTAACTCTATTGTCTGTCACAAGCTGCCCTTTACTACATGAAAACTAAAGTACAGTTCTCCAGCTTAATGAACGTTCATACAGTTCAAACTGGTGTACTACATCAGGAAATCACTGTACACTACTTGGGGCCTAATGAATAATGTTAAATGATTGAGCCTAAAACTATTCAGCACTCATGATCAACCAGTTCAATACACGTACAGTTCAAACAGCTCCACTGACACATCTTCAAAATTTGCAGGTTCGTCTCGGCACAAGCGCAGTTCAATGTCAGCAGTGGATGGTGGGTCGATCATTCTGTTAAACCACGGCAGGTTTGGAGGGTCGCAGCAGGTGTTACCGGTGGGACAACCATCACCGTCCCAGAGGGGGTCATTGGGGTACCACTGAACTTCAGTAAAATTTGCATTCCCAGATTCACAATAATAATGGTCCCCCACAAAGGATGGCGGCTGAGCTCCTGTAGCATGTGCACACGGACAATTTTGTGCACCTGTATTACCAGCCTCAGCATGACCTGCAGCATACGTCCACAAGTGTTGACGAGGTGTGTCATAAGTGATGGACAGGCCATCAACGTAAGGGTCATCAATAGTGGCTGAGCCAGCAAAGCTGCCAAATGCATCAACTGAGTGGTACTGGTATCCAATAGCCCGGCCGCAGACCTTGGTGAAGGGAACACCGAACGTAGAGAAGGACACAGAGGAACATCCAGCTTCACTAGTAGGTGAGCACGACCGTGGGGAGGCAATGGTTACCAGTGGTGAAGGACAGGTCCCTTCTGGGCGTGTCATGTCAATGAGTGCCACTCTCGTCCACCCTCCAGTGGTGTTGCCGCAGTGGGTTAGGTTCATAGCGCAGTACATCAGCTGTGGAGGAGAGCTGTTCCTCCAGTAGTATCCAGAAGGACTGTTTGGGTTGCAGTCGTAGATCTCCTTGCATGAAGTGGCTGTTGGTAGATTCTGTGGGCAAGTGTTGTCAGTGTCTGTGGACATGGCACCCAATCGAGGATCGCTCAGTATGTCACTAGTCAGACTCTTCCTTAGCTCTTGGTATTCAGTGTACGATATCTCTGATGAAGTCCCTGGAGGTCCTGTCGGTCCTGGATCACCGGGTGTGCCGTCCCTTCCATCTCTGCCATCCCTGCCTGGAAGTCCATGAAATCCATGACAGACATCTCCTGTAGCAGCAGGAGCCAGCTGAAGCAGGAGGAGGCTCACAGCCACAGCGACAAGGGAGGGAGCTTGAGTCATTGCTGTTCCACAATGTGGTAAATGCAACTCCCGTACGTAGCTGTGGTAGTTCTTTTATATATAGGGTTTAATTGTGTTGCAGTGGTGGAGTTTTGAATAGATTCATATAATCTGCAGCACCTCACTGCTCTCATCATGTGTGGGCTGTGTTATGAGAGGAGCAAGGTGGACCTGGTTGAAAGAATAACAGAGAAGGTATTAGAATGGATTCAGCATTCTTGATGAAGTGCATCAAGTGCGAATACATGCAAATGTTGTCGCTGTTATTCTTTCAACCAGGTCCACAGCCCAAACACGGTGAGAGCTGTGATGTGATTCAGACACACACCTGATAGTCACCAGCTGCACTCCTTCACCTTACTGAACAAGCAGCTGTGGACTGTACTGTCATGGAGTTAACCCGAACATACAAAGAGAGCAGCTGCGATTGTTGTGGCATGTGTGTGTGTGCATGTACATATCTCAATGTACTGTTTAGAGGAATGTTTTCAGCCAGTGACCAGAATGTCTTCAACCAGTTCCTCTCACAACACAGCCCAAGCATTATGAGCATAGTGATGCAGTGCAGTATGGAATGTAAAATGCATGGGAAAGGTAGACTCAGTACCCTCCTGACTGACTAGACACAGACACACATGCAAAAATGTACACGTGCACACACACACACACACAAACACACACACACTCACACACACACACACACACACACACACACACACACACACACACACACACACACACACACACAACATTCTCATACTCCGTGGCTGTAGAAACCATATTACAACATTCCAGTAGCAATGTATTGTATAACAAAAACATGTCTCTCATTCTGTGTGTAGAAGATCAACATTGTTAGCATTATTGACATTCCCTACCCACTGCACTTTGTATATAGAGAGCACAATGCATTAGCACATGTTGTGCATTCCAATGTACCAAATGGCATAAAATAAGGGCACAAACAACACACACACAATGCAATTGTATTTAGTACATGGACCAATAGATGGTATGAGACTACAGCCATGCAGTCCAGAATTCAGCATTCCTCGCCAAGCAAGATAACTATTTAAAAAAAGCATATCCCCGCATGCTAATGATAGTGTAGTCATGACACACCTGCAGGGTCAATGTGGTACGTCCCCTTGTGTACAGATAGAAGCTGGGCAATCCAAGACATACATGCACGTCAACATTCCTCAGGGTGAGGAATTCCTCATGCCTTCCCCCTAGGTAGGTATGTGCCCTGGTAGAGTACATGGCACTTGGTGTACTTGTGCCAAACAGTCAGGTATATATATAATATTATGTCAACTGAGTGATATCTTTAGTCCTCATAATATTATATATATATATATATATATATATATATATATATATGCCCATCAACTTGATTAGGGAATGATTGTACGGATGCATTACATACACGTTCATAAGGTGCAAGGCTTATCCACATGCTCTCTCACTCACAGACAGACACACTCCACACAGCTGCTTGGTCAGTAAGGCGAAGGAGTGCAGATGATGGCTATCAGGTGTGCTGAATACAAATGTCTTCGCTGTTATTCTTTCAACCAAGTCCACCTTGTTCCTCTCATAACACAGCCCACACAGCCCACACACACACACACACATACACACACACATATGCGATCCACAGCTTTATTAACATTCCTCATACTGTATTACAACATTCCAGTAGCAATGTATTGTATAACAAAAACATGTCTCTCATTCTGTGTGTAGAAAGATCAACATTGTTAGCATTATTGACATTCCCTACCCACTGCACTTTGTATATAGAGAGCACAATGCATTAGCACATGTTGTGCATTCCAATGTACCAAATGTACAGACTGTCTGTATACATGACTGAGTCTGCAGTGGTATATATCATATATTAAGTACGTATACACAGGTTCACACGTTATAGTGCATCACGCATAATCACACGACAATGGCAGAGCATCATCAATTGTGTCTGCATTCGCTGCACTTGTATACCTGCATGCTGTGGGTGAAGTGTGGGAACTAGTGTACACTGCAGCCTTCTTAATTTATATGGATAGACTCCATACATACAGTACATGGAAACATGTGCATACACACACAACCTCAACAGTATAGACCTTTCTCTTACTGGTCCTAGCCACATAACTTACAAGTGTAAAGGTATAAAAGGTCCATTCTGTGAAAGTCTATGTAAGTATATACAGTACATGTAAGTATATGCATACAGCACATGAAAGAAGTCCATCTAAGTACGTATATACAGTACATGAAAGAAGTCCATCTAAGTACGTATATACAGTACATGAAAGAAGTCCATCTAAGTACGTATATACAGTACATGAAAGTATATGTGTACAGTGCATGCACACATGCAGCACTTTGGTGGTGAGTGACACCTCACGTGTGTTGCATGTCTATATATCACGTACAGTACATCCAGCAAACATGTAACTATCATTCTCTCTCACACACACACCATGGACACATTAATATGCACACACATAGCGCATGCACACACACACACACACGCACGCATGCACGCACGCACACGCACGCACGCATGCACGCACGCACGCACACGCACGCACGCACGCATGCACGCACGCATGCACGCACACAACGTGGACACACGAACAAACACACCCAGTTTGTCCTCTTTCAGTTAAGCATTAGTCTCGTGCAGTCTCGTGCAATGGGTGAATAAAGTGGGTAGCAAGTGGGTGGAGTGGGCCTGGTGCACGAGTCTACATAATCACAGTCCAGGCCAGCAAGTCTTCCCGTGCAAGGTCTACCAACACAGTCATGCAGAATTTCATGTGTGGGCTGTTATGAGAGTAACAAGGTGGACCTGGTTGAAAGAATAACAGAGAAGATATTAGAATGGACTCACCATTCTTGACGAAGTGCATCAGGTGAGAATACATGCAAATGTTGTCGCTGTTATTCTTTCAACCAGGTCCACAGCCCAAACATGGTGAGAGCTGTGATGTGATGCAGACACACACCTGATAGTCACCAGCTGCACTCCTTCACCTTACTGAACAAGCAGCTGCATGAGGACTGTGTCTGTCTCCGAGAGATCGAGTTTGTGTTGAATCCACTATATTATACTGGGGGTATGACACACCATGCAAAACCACACAACACTGACGGCTGCCTCATCAATCATGTCTGCATTTACTGCACATGTATATACCACATGCTGTGGGTGAAGTATGGGAACTGTTGTACACTGCAGCCTACATACAGGTATACTCTATACCTGCATGAACATAATCTAATATATAATATAATTTATAACATGAACCTATAGTTGCTGATTCTTGGACTACACTAGCCTGGGGTTAGACAGATGGCAGTTGTCTTTGAATTAGACGTTTCGACCCAGACTAGGGTCATCATCAGTAACTTTAACCTTACTATGTCCATTCCTAGCCACTCAGGTAACTTTAAAGTAAAAACATGCACATGACATGAACCTATATTTCCATAACAAATGTTCTAGTTAACACCATGACAAACATCACACTTTCCCCTCAAGCATAATGTTCCTGGTAACAAATTAAACCCGGCCAAATTCTCCGAACTCGTGTCATGCAACACCTATGCGCAGGTGCGCGGTAAGCCATCATTGGCTTATCTACATGCTCTCTCACTCACAGACAGACACACTCCACACAGCTGCTTGGTCAGTAAGGTGAAGGAGTGCAGATGATGGCTATCAGGTGTGCTGAATACAAATGTCTTCGCTGTTATTCTTTCAACCAAGTCCACCTTGTTCCTCTCATAACACAGCCCACACAGCCCACACACACATACACACACACATATGCAATCCACAGCTTTATTAACATTCCTCATACTGTATTACAACATTCCAGTAGCAATGTATTGTATAACAAAAACATGTCTCTCATTCTGTGTGTAGAAAGATCAACATTGTTAGCATTATTGACATTCCCTACCCACTGCACTTTGTATATAGAGAGCACAATGCATTAGCACATGTTGTGCATTCCAATGTAACAAATGGCATAAAATAAGGGCACAAACAATTAACACATACACAATGCAATTGTATTTAGTACATGGACCAATAGATGGTATGAGACTACAGCCATGCAGTCCAGAATTCAGCATTCCTCGCCAAGCAAGATAACTATTTAAAAAAAGCATTTCCCAATGCTAATGATAGTGTAGTCATGACACACCTGCAGGGTCAACGTGGTGCGTCCACCCCCTTGTGCATAGATAGAAGCTGGGCAATCCAAGACATACATGCATGTCAACATTCCTCAGGGTGGGGAATTCCTCCTGCCTTCCCCCTAGGTAGGTGGTAATCCTACGTATTCCCCTGCAGTTGGAGGCATGATAAACCAACATGTTTTCTGCATAATTTTATACATATATGCATAAAATAGGGGCACAAACAATTAACACACACACAATGCAATTGTATTTAGTACATGGGCCAATAGATGGTATGAGACTACAGCCATGCAGTCCAGAATTCAGCATTCCTCGCCAAGCAAGATAACTATTTAAAAAACATATCCCCGCATGCTAATGATAGTGTAGTCATGACACACCTGCAGGGTCAACGTGGTACGACCCCTTGTGTACAGATAGAAGCTGGGCAATCCAAGACATACATGCACGTCAACATTCCTCAAGGTGAGGAATTCCTCCTGCCTTCCCCCTAGTTAGGTATGTGCCCTGGTAGAGTACATGGCACTTGGTGTACTTGTGCCAAACAGTCAGGTATATATATAATATTATGTCAACTGAGTGATATCTTTAGTCCTCATAATATTATATATATATATATATATATATGCCCATCAACTTGATTAGGGAATGATTGTACGGATGCATTACATACACGTTCATAAGGTGCAAGCTTATCACAGATGCCATTTACCATGCAGAACTCCTTGGGTACTGTCTGATTGATATGCTTCCTTTGATGTGGTGGCAGATTCATACTATACTACCACATCAAAGTCCTATGAAGGGTTTGCGAATGAAATATAAGGGAGGATAAAGTCTTGCTGTTTTATTATGCACCAAGTAGTAAGCCCGGAAGGCAAGGAGTCTTATCTATAGACACTCCTTGATATTAGATAAGTGAATGCTAGCAAAGGATGGTTTCCCTTGCTGTCAAGCTCCTTGTAGCCCTCACCTGCCTCAGTGCTGTGTACCTCACAGCAGAATCAGCCAACTCCTGCCCTGCCACTACAGTATCCTGCCTTCCTGGACTGCCTGGAAGGGATGGTAAAGATGGACAGCCAGGACGAGATGGGCAGTCGGGACGTGATGGCCGTGATGGTCCTCCAGGTCCACCTGGTGCACTTGGAGCCAAGGGCGAATATGGCATGGATGGAAAGGATGGAGAACCGGGACCAGTTGGACCACAGGGACCAGTTGGACCACTGGGAATTTCGGGTATGAACGGAACAGATGGAGAGCAGGGACCAGTCGGACCAGTTGGCCCACAGGGAATAAAAGGGATGAAGGGAATGAATGGAGAGCAGGGACCAATCGGACCAGTCGGCCCACAAGGACCAGTTGGACCAGTCGGCCCACAGGGAATAGTAGGAATGAATGGATCTGATGGAGAGCAAGGACCAGTGGGACCACAAGGACCAGTTGGACCCCAGGGACCAGTTGGACCCCAGGGACCAGACGGTGTAGTACCTAATGCTGTGATTGAGCAAGTGAGGAATGAGATTCTAGAGGAGGTGAGGAGAGAACTGAAGTTGATCTGCCCTGGTGATAGAGAAATGTATCCTGCCACCTCCTGCAAGGAGATATATGACTGTGACCCCACTGCTCCATCTGGGTACTACTGGGTCAACACTACCACTGGACCATTGCAGGTATACTGCCAGATGGACACCAACAATTGTGGCAACATCACTGGCGGATGGACGAGGGCAGCTTATATTGACATGACTAATGAGAACAATACTTGTCCTCAGGGGCTGACCTACACTGTTGTATCCTCCACACGTATGTGCTCCCGCTCACATTCTGATGGTTATAACTGCTCGTCAGTAATCTTTCCAACACATGGTCTACCCTACACTATGGTCTGCGGAAGAGCTCTAGGCTATCAGCACTTTGGAGTATCCTCATTCTGGACGTACTACAATACTATGCACAACACCTTGGATGACGCATATTTTACAGGTCTGTCTGTGACATACGGCAGTCCCCGACAGCACATCTGGTCCTTTGCAGCAGGACTGTCACAAGGTAACAACTACGATGATAACAACTGTCCATGCACTCACCCATACCCTGGTCGCGCTCCACCTCCATTTGTGGGAGAGAACTATCTATGTGAATCAGCGAATCCTGGGCAAGTTAATGACAAATGGTACCTTGACGACCCTCTGTGGGACTCACAGGGGTGTGCAAGCGGGAGTAGTTGCTGTGATCGTGGTGGTCCGTGGTTCACTACCGCACTGAATAGTACAACAAATGATGACATTGAAGTGAGGATGTGCTTTGTTTATCCTGGATTTGACCACGACAACATCGGAGTGGAGCAACTTGAGATATTCGTCTACTGAGAGCAATACTGCCAAATTGCTGGGATAAAACATTGTCAGTAGTTTTCATGTACACTTTTCTCACATTCACTCCTCAGCAATGAATGCAGGAATCATACCGTTTCATGAAAGTCTCCAGTAACCTTATGTCTAAACGCTTTGCATAGCCTTTGTATGCATTACATACATATGTAACAGTTAACTCATGCATTGCATTAGCAACAATTTGTCCCTTTCTGACTTTAGTGTTTAATTATGCTCAAACTGTACACAACATGCCACATGGTAGACGAGAATGAGAGTGTACTCATCCATATATTATGACTGTATGTACGTAATTGTACTCATCCATCTAATCATTGTCCTCTTGAACTATGGATTGCATTAGCTAGTATGTGCACATTGTGCACAACATACCAGGACCTGTCACTAGTTCAAGGGACACCATCAGGCTGCAGTGTCCAATAATGTATATTATATAGACATGCCCTTTGAGCATGGGTCACACAGCAGGAGGTTGGCCAGGGGAAGTATATACTAATGTACACAACATATACGTACACCATGTTAGTAGTAAAGATTAAATGAGTGTGTGATTGAGCACTTAGTCAGTGGCATAGCCATGAATTTGAGTGCAACAGAGATTATGCATGTCTGTGGTTTAGGGGTGGGTCTGACTCACATCAACTGGTCTACTGTCTGTAACTACACTACTTGGGGCTTAATTCTGACCGTTCCAGAGGGGGCATCAGGGTGCCACTGGTGGTGCATGGTCTGCAATTCCAGATCCTCCTACATTCCCAGATTCACAGTAATAGTGGTATCCATGATGAAGGCTGAGCCTCACTGTGAGGAGTAGCACAAGGGAGGTTTGCTATAATATGATTCAGCCTCAGCATGACCTGCAGCATTCATCCACAAGTGGCTATGAGGTGTATCATAAGTGATGGACAGGCCAACGACGTCATCAGTATTATTGCTCAAGCCTGGTGGAAATGCTGCAAATGTATCAGTTGGGTGGTACTATATATGTTGGTTCTTGTCATCTCAAGCAGCTGTGGACTGTGTCTGTCTGTGAGAGAGCATGTGGAGAAGCCACTGGGGGTATATATGACACACCATGCACCTACCTATAGGTGTTGCATGACACGAGTTCCAAGAATTTTGGCCTGGTTCGTGACTAGGAACAGTATGCATGGGAAAGAGTGGTGTATTGTTAGAATGACTGGTGGTATTGTCATGGTGTTAACCAGAATGCATATTGTGGAAAGCACATACATCTGTGCCTGTTTTGACAGTAAATATCACACAATGTACTGTAAATACATGTAGGCATGGAGAATATTCTTTCAGCCACTTCCTCTCACAAAACAGCTAGCCCCCACATGATGGGCTTATATAGTGACATGTTGCAATACAGCGTGTGTTAAAAATGTGCATGCATCACTGGGTGCTTATGTGGGAGGGTCTGCTGCTCATCAGCTTCTGACTGACTGACTGACTAGGGTGCATCACACATTATATTTACACTGATTTGCAGCTTCTCACACTTTACAGCTGTAGAAACGGTACTACAACTTCCCAGTAGCAATGCATGTATCTATGTTATAATAAAAACCTGTCTTTCATTCCGTGTTGAAAGAACTACATTGTTACATAGCACCATTGACATTCCCTACTCACCCCGCTTTGTAGAAAGCACTATAGAGAGAGAGAGCACATGCTATGCATGTATGTATATACCACACAAACACACACCATGGACACATGAATATGCACACACACACACACACACACACACACACACACACACACACACACACACACACACACACACACACACACACACACACACACACACACACACACACACACACACACACACACACACACACACACACACACACACACACACACACACACACACACACACACACACACACACACACACACAAACACACACACACACACACACACACACACAAACACACACACACACACACACACACACACACACACACACACACACACACACACAAACACACACACACACACACATGCACGCATGTGTGTGTGAGGGAGTTGGTACGTGGGTGAGTGGGTATATATGTGTGTGTGTGTGATATGTGTGTCTGTAGATTATCTTTGTGTCTACAGTGTAGATCACTGCACATGGATGAGTAGGCAAACCACTGAACAGGTGCATGGCATACAGTATGTGTGTGTGCGTGTGTTTTAGTGTCCTTTAGTGGAAGATGATGTACATACATTACCTACTACTACAGAGTTCTGGTGAGCCAATGAGTCTCATTGCATGGGTGTACTGAATTATGAGCTAGCTATAGACCACAATGTAATATAAAGTACATAGTCCATATACAGGCTTATATAGCTTAGTTGCAAATTTGAGTGTATGCTTAACATACGAAGCTATATGTACACTTCACTTAATTGCGGATTGCATATATACACATGTTGAAGTCCGTGATGTGCTTAGTGGTGAGGTGAAGTGTAGACTGCCCATTGGGGCCGGAGCTTGAGTGTGGCAAATCGGAGTGTGCACAATACACTCTTCTAGAAATGGATCATTAAAGAAAGTGCTCTGTCTATGAGGATGCATATGTACACATGGGCATGTGTCCATGTGTACGTATGTGTGGGTATGCACAAAGTTCACAGAGCATCACATGACAGAGGTAGTGAGGTGGAGAAGATGTGGAGAAACCGATTTTTGAGATCATGGCTCATACGCAGTCCTTTATTGGCTAAATTGTGAAGCATCTATTGATATAATACAATATAATACAATGTATTATGACATGATCATCTTCCCCCCCCTACCCCACCCCACCCCTTCACACCCCTTCATGCCCTCATAATCTTTTCATTCATGCAGTGCTGCATGGGGCAATTAGGCCCTAGTGTGCTCTGCATACATGCACTTTAGTAATAATAATAATAATAATAATAATAGTAATAATATATAATAAAAGTAATAATAATTGCTCCAAGCAGTCCGGTGCATGGCTTAATGCACCTCCCATCTCGTCTCTTGGTCTGCGAACGCCCAATGGCACAGTTAGGATTGCTATTGGCCTCAGAGTGGGGGCTAGAATTTGCCAACCACACACGTGTGCATTCTGTGGAACGGAAGTGGATCAGTTTGGTCACCATGGCCTGTCCTGCAAGTCAAGCCAGGGTCGCACTGCTCGCCACAACTCTCTTAATAACATCATCTACCGCTCCCTGGCCACAGCCAAGGTGCCTTCCCCTCTGAAACCATCCTGGTTACACCATGCTGACAGAAACCGCCCGGACGGTATCACCATGACCCTGCGGTCGAAAGGGAGATTCCTAGTCTAGGATGCCACATGCATGGACACCTTCTGCCGATCCCACAGACAGAGATGCGCGAAGGAGGCTGGTGCAGCCGCTGCACATGCTGAGGGTGAAAAGGTGAAGACCTACTCACACTTGGATCATGGATACTCCTTCTAGCCCGTTGCCATAGAGACTGCTGACTCGGTCGGACCAGACTCCATGTCCTTCTTAAAGGACCTTGGCCTCGCATCAAGATGGCCACAGGAGAGCCTCAGTCATTCGCATTCCTGATGCAGAGACTCTCCGTGGCTGTCCAAATGGGGAACGCCATCTCAGTGATGGGCACAATTGGATCTCCCGGTCCATTTGACGTATGCTAGATTGTTAATCATTTTTGATAGTGCTTAGGTTGTAGGACTATTGTTCCTGTTTAGTCATAGTTCACTGTTAGGCGGTTTCTTATAATAATAATAATATATAATAATAATATAAGTGTAAACACATAGACCATGACTGTGCTGTAGTTGGAGTGGCACCTTTCGGTTGATAGTGCTGCAAGCCTACTGAGGAACACGGTTGCACATGGGCCCGCTCATCCTGTACAGAACATCACCAGTGGGACGAAGGAAGCATGTTCAACTTAGACCATTTATAATAATAATAATAATAATAATAATAATAATATAGTAATAATAATATAAATAGTATAATAGTAGGGACAAATTATATATAGATATACCAGTAGCATGCATTGTTCATACAAGATGTATTGTTCTATAATTTTATATATATATATATATATGTGGTTACTGCTACTGTTTACATGAATATAGTTATAGTATATATTTTGCATTTGATTCACACACATCATGACTGTACAATTATTGCATAGTAATATTCTCATTGAGTCATCATCAGTGACACAGAAGACCACAGTGGCTAGTCTGTGGTGCATCCATCATTGCTTTACAACTGGGTGCTTCTCTGTGCCATTGTTCATTAGCCACTGCATCCTGTGACATAAGGGACATGCATGCATGATGGATCTATCTGTCCACTCTAGTGCCACTAACGTATAATAATACAGCTAGTATGACGTCAGATGTGGTTTCTGGGGCAACCATCACTATATAAAGCCGCGCAGCGCTACAGCGTAGCATAACAGTCACGCAAGTACTTCTGAATCGCACGTGAGAGAGGTGGCAAAAACTGCTGCAGAAATGCGCTCGTCCGAAAGTGATTTTACTCGCGACGTTCTGTCAAAGTCTACCCCGTTTGTCGGTAAACTCAAGTGGAGGATTGACTTCTGGAAACCTCGCAGGGAGGAGACGATTCGGGCTCTGAAGGAGTTGGCCAACAAATGCGACTCAAAGGTCAAGCGAAATAACGTGGTGAAGCTTGCAGGAGCAGGCACAAGCATCTTGGTGACACTCGCAGGTGCAGGTGCCGTTCTTTTGACTGGTGGTCTGGCCGCGCCGTTTGTGATAGGAGGCGCGGCCCTTGCAGTCGGTGGGGGAGTGGCAGTGGGCGCGGGCGACTACCTCAACTCCGTATGCAGCGAGGATGCACGCGAGGAAACTCAGAAAACCTTAGATAAAGAGAAGAATGCCTACGAGGATGTTCGGATGGTGATTCAAGAGCTGCAGCACACTCTAGAATCTACTAGCGTTGCTCACGGCTGGCCCACGGAGGAGGGTCTGGCTAAGTTGCTCAGTGTCAAGTTTAAGGTGAAAGTGAGCGGCATTACGATTGAAGGCGGCGAGGAAGGGGCTCGCATCCTGCGCGTTGGTTTGACTGCAAAGGAGTTGATCACCGATTACAGCAAAGCGGTAGTGTCTGCAAGAGCTGCGGCTAATGGCGCCCAAGCTGCAGCAGACGGTGCCAAAATGGTGGCTGAAGCAGCGAAGGAAGCAGGTAACCTTGAGGTTTTCAGGAATGCTAGCAGATCAGCTAGAGCAGCAGAAGATGCAGCCGTAGCAGCCAGAAAGAACTTTAAATTCAGCAAAGAAGCAGTTGAAGCAACCAGGAAAGCTGTTGAAGCCAGTGGCAGTGCAGCCAAGGTAGCCACTGAGGCCAGTGAAGCAGCAGGTAAGGCAGCTTCTGCAGCCAGATCTGCTGCCGGTGGACTAAAGAACTTCTTCTTTGGTGCTGCAAAAGAGGTGAAGGAGAGTGCTGAAGCAGCCAGCAAGTTTGCCAAAGTTGCTAGCGAGGGTGCTGAAGCAGCCACCAAAGGTGTCGAAGTTGCTATTAGAGGTGCTAGGATTGTGTCCAAGACAGGAATTAAAGTTATTGGCAAGGTAGTCCCGCTTCTCAATGTTGTATTCCTGCTGTTGGATGCTAAGGACATGGCTGAAGCTGGAATGCAGCTTGCTAAAGGCGAAAGCAAGGTGGGGCGCTACTTACGCAACAAAGCAGAGGAAATGGAAGAAGAGGTGGCGTATGTGGAGGCACTGTACCTACGTCTGAAAGCTGCCATTTAAACTGACCACGTATTGAGTGTGACACATACAACTAACTATATACTAACTCTGTCCCAAGACATTCCATATTATTATATAGTATAATATGCCTGTATATATTATATTGTTTTCCTTTCAGAGCATAGATTATATATAATCGTATTATACTTGACAGTTCAATTAACATCATGCAATTCATTACTATTTTTGTGACATTATTCAATGGTATTATTATAAGTGCCTCTTTATATATATAATTATACTGCCACCGTATTTTACAATTATATTAGCTATAGTGCAAGACAATTCCAGCTTGCACGAGGGCAGAAACCGCAATCAGAACTTGTCATTGTGCTACCTGCATTTGGTTGGTGCATCCTGCTCCTATTCAGTTACACTCGCAGGGGTATTATTATAATTATTATTTACTAGCAGTGAAGCCCGCCTTTGGCGGGCTTCACTGCTACGGCGCTCCTTCGACAGCGGCCCTTCAACGGCGCTCCGGCGACTTTGATTCAATGACAGAGCCTTGATGGTGCCACTGTTGTTAGCTAAATTCGCAGTTCTTCTTGCATTTGGTAGCTAGCTGTATAGCTCTTGGCCATATACAAATAGCACCATCCCGGGAATGTGTAGCCGAAGCAAGCTCTCTGGCAGTTTGGCTTGGGCAAACCACAGAACATGCCATGTTTCTGTAGCTTATTTGTGCACAATGGTCTGTCTACATGCCTTTGCGTGCCAGAGAGCGCGAGCATCTCCTCTTGGGCATTGAACCACCTTTCACAGCATGTGCTAATCATGACAACATTGGCAACATGTGACGACATCATGACAGCCTATCAACATTTTCACAGCCTTGTGCTAATCATGCTTCATATATCTACAGATTCATGTTTGTTGAGCCTACTCAGCTGCAGAATGCATGGTTGTAATTATGCTATTGGGTACATCATCGAACATCATCAATGTAACTTGTGTTATCACATGCATAAATATTTCATGTTAGTTCCCACGATGACATTTCTAGACGGCGCTTCCACAACAATGTGCGAACCGTGCACGGAAGTCCGTATACTTTCTCCGTAAAACCAAAATGGCGGACGGTCGTTTTCTGTTTTTTCGCCGCGCGCTCCTTGGCCGAAGCGTATTTTCGCTCGTCGCCCCCTCGAGGACACTCTACGGTAGAGGTTCCAAAGCGCTGTGAAGGTTTTGTGGCAATTTGGCTGCGCGCACGCGAGGTTATCGCGCACAACCGTTTTCAACTCCTCTTTATTAATATAGATAAATTTTATACTACGGCGATTGCGCAACCAGGTAGAGCTAAGTGGTCGTATATAACCGTAATATAAATTGGCTTTGTGCAAAAATGGCGTCGTTTCGTGAGGCATTTTAAGGCAAAAGGTTCGTCTATTGCGCACTCACCAGGGTATTATATAATACGGTAGGTCGGTTTATAGCCTCTATATACGACCTCGTATATATCAGATATGGACCTCCCTACCTCTATTAATTCAAATTCAAATTCATTAATTGAGTGCACCGTTGCTACCCGTAGGTACTAGGACACCACATGGTCCTAAGTAGCACTGCACACATATTACAAGAAAAGATAAAGCTGACTCATGGGTAAAGAAACTAGGGTCAATAATGAAAGTATAAGTGACATGTTGTTTGTAGCTAAGTATGAAGAGTGTAGATTAAGTACTAGAACCTAGCTGACCACCAATATTGAGTGATGTGTGTGTCTAGCTACATAGTCAGGCTACATAGTAATACACTATAGTACTGCATGCATGTACGTAACTGCTAGATGTATATATGAATATAAATGTAAATGGTTGTGGGAGATAGAGTATAAGTACATAATCTAGACCGCCATTTCGTTCCAGCTCCGCCTCCACAAAAGACGGTCTGGGGACTAACGGCCTCTTTTTTGGTGGCGGAGCTGGAACAAAATGGCGGTCTGGCTACGCGAGACTACACATAATCTGATGTGGGGTACACACTCGTGGAAGAGTTGAGCGTGTCATAAGTGCATGCACAAGCATATGCATGCTGAGCATAAACACAACAACATGACAGTTTGCGGAGGACTTGCCACTGTGGTTTATTAATTACATTTGTGTCAATGTGTTATTTCTGGTGACCCTTATAGGGTTTCCCTAAAGGCTCTGGGACAATGCATGAAAGTCTTTAATTGTAAGCTTCCCTTCTTTGTCGCTTACAGTAACTTCCTAGAACTCCTTACCATGCTTGAAATACTTCCTTACCATGCTTGAAATACTTCCTTACCATGCTTTAAAATACTTCCTTACCATGCTGATGTAGTGAACTTCCAATTGGTGAAGGTCTATCTTTTATAGTTTCATGTGACCTATACAGCTATTGCACTTCCATGGTGATGATACTTACATACAAACTTATAATACTATGGACTATTTATATTGATGTGTGTGTGTGCGTATGTGCATGTGTTTGCTATGTATTTTGGCACACACCATAAACTGAGTCTCAATCACTCCTAATGCCTCACGGTCCTCGACTGCATGCATTTTATATATATATGTACATGTGGATGTGTTTGCATGCATACAGCTCACCATACCATATAATCATATATAACACATATACAATATCGTTCAAGCACTCCAGATACCTGTGTGATGTTCATCATATATATATAAATTTACTTCATTTACAACTAGTAAATAAGTATAGCAATACCACACTTGAGAGTGGTATTAACTAATATACGTATATCCCATCCACTGCAGCTAGCTATAATTATATGTGAAATTGGATGGACAGCTAAAGGGATTGCTCATGAGTGACAGTGAGCAATAGTGATTAATCCCAAGGTGTCTCACTGCTAATTCAAACTATGGTATATAACGGATAACCCACAGTGATATCCCACGTTTACCATGGTAACGGGATATAATAGGGGTGTATGTACATACATACATACACACTTCATGACAAATTTAAGTAAATGCGTAATTTTATTGTTACAGGTTTTGAGGAACATTACCATTCCAAGGCTATGTTGGCAACCTCATCAAGAAGGAATTTCAAATAGAAACTACAGCTGTTCACAAGCAACTGCAACTGACAGTGTGAGATAATGAATGCAATTAACCCAAATATATTACAGTGGAGTGCAGAGTTCACTCTGTGACAAAGATGTATACATGGGAAGTACAAACACGCAGCCATACAAGTGATAGCGAACTTCCTCAGTTACGTTATAAGTAAATTACCATCTAATGCAATTACACAGTACATGCCCATTCCAATGGTCAGGAGGGCATTACACCTCCCCATGATGCACACATGTATGCATGTCCATGCGGAGCTGTATGGGAAGTGAATGTCACAAGGTGCAATAAATATAATTATATACACAATCATTCTACTTATACAATGCAGCGTGTTTAATGTATATAATATACTGTATAGCATGTATACTTACCTTGGCTTTGAAGTGCAGCTCAAGTGTGTTTATGGCATGCGGAGGGCATTACTTTGCATTTTGTATATAGTTTGTATGCAATGCAAGGGAAACGCAACGCATGCTCCTAAATATATAACACATTCAATTTGCGTGCATATTAGTTGACCTATTTGCTGGCCTGTATATCACAGCTAGCGTACATAGCTGAGAAACAGCGGAAAGGTACATGCACCACACCACACCATTATACAATGCATCCACGTCATGAACGTATTACATGGTCAATGTAGTCAATGCAGTATTTATTCATACAACATTCTTGTCCACAGCATCCTAGAAATTTCACCATGCATGTCTGCTAATCCCAGAAGTATTTCGGTCAGTTCACCTACTGAGGTTTCAAATAAGCGTGCAGTGACCTGCTTGGCATGTGTAGCTAGCTAATGCCGCATGCTGCCCCATGTGTATTCGGTATGCTGGTAAACTAGTCTCTCATGTGTTAAGTGTCATGGTATATAGCTCTGCCTGACAAACTGAGCATGGACATTCAGTAGCTATGTAGCTAGCTATGGCTAGTGCTACTAGCTGCTGCTACCCCAATGCATTCATGGCCAATCACTGAACATATTGTGACAACTGAGATAATACGTGATTTTGTGCATATGGCATGCAATACTTACATAACAATGTAAGTATTGTATAGCTGTATGTAGCTATATAGCCAGCCATTTAGCTAGCTATGAGTCAATGCACCTCCACCAGTCGCTGCACACCTAGATGCCTCCCATTGTAAACACGTATGGAGCTCTGTGTGGGGCTAGCTAACTAGCTATGAATCAATGCAACTCCCATGCAACAGTCACTGCACGCGTGACTTCACTGTAAGCCACAAGAAGATAAACTAGCTAACTAGATCTAAATCATTGTATATATATAGCTCCGAGGCTTATTTACTATTGTGTATACATACAGTTCACACAATACATAGTATATAGTCACACACTGTGCGTGCGTGCGTGGGTGCGTGCGTGCATGCATGTGTGTGTGTGCGTGCATGTGTGTGTGTGCGTGCGTGCGTGTGTGCGTGTGAGCTTGCATATGTGTGTGCGAGCGCATGCGCCTTTGTGTTTCAGGCAACAAACTGGCATAATATTGACAAGTTCAAACCAACTCTGTTATGTCTCTTTTCTATTCTTAAGCATGTGGCTGCAAATCAGACCTTCCGAAGTAAATGTAGAACGTATGGAATACTATCTGCTGTTACATTTAACTCATGACAACTAGTTATCAACAAACTGTGACTAACTTGCAGCTGTTTTGTGTACAAAAGTACACACTGTAACAGAAAACTGTTCAAATTGTACATAAACAGCTTCAAACGAGCACATCATTGTACATTTACTAGATAATATATGCAGCACATGGTGTTTGGATGCAAACAGAGTTAATGCAGTGCTGAGGAGACTGAGCTGCTGTACATGCAAACAGCAGCTGCAGCCCCTTACTGTACATGTACCAATGCAATGTATACGTATATTCATAGTGTGAGGCGCTATATATATATATTGTGTACAAGGAGACCAGAGACAGCTCCAGCAGTAGCTAAGCATCCCCTCATGAATACAGTTATGAACCAATTTACCTGCACCCTCTGAATTTGATGCTGTGATATAAGATCACAAACTCCCCTGTCATGTGTTATACAGTAGTTTAGACAACTTGTTTGTATTGCCATGGTCTGACCATGGTGTTGAGGGAGCTGCCCCTTAACTGGGTCAGTCCCCTTGGTAACCTGGTGGCAGTGCCTGTGTGAAAGGGGTGTCGTAGGGCCACTCCCCCTTGGCAACATGTGCTACAGCAGATCCGCTATGTGTGGGCGTTGTAGGGCCACTCCCCCTTGGCAACATGTGCTACAGCAGACCCGCTATGTGTACATGTACCTACCAAGGATCACAATAGTAGGAGCACAATGGAACCCGCAATGTGTATGTATAATATGCCTACCAACGATCTGTGACAGCTCAGTACTCTTACCAGCTGTAGCCTATTTGTGTGTGTGTGTGTGTGTGTGTGTGTGTGTGTGTGTGTGTGTGTGTGTGTGTGTGTGTGTGTGTGTGTGTGTGTGTGTGTGTGTGTGTGTGTGCGTGTGTGTGTGCGTGTGTGTGTGTCTGTGTGTGTTTGCATGTTATTATGCTTAGTTGCATGCATGCTTTATCTTTGTCCGTTTAATGTCCACACACGTTCACCAGATGGGGTGTTGTGTACTGATCAGATTTTATATTTGTGCTCTTTGAATGTACGTGTGTGTGCGTGCGTGCGTGCGTGCATGCGCGCATGTGTGTGTGTGTTGCGTGTGCATGTGTGTGTGTTGCGTGTGCATGTGTGTGTGTTGCGTGTGCATGTGTGCGTGTGTGCGTGTGTGTCTGTGTACGTGTGTCTGTGTGTGTGTGTGAGAAGAGTATCTATATCTAATATAGCTAATCACAACGCACAGTGATTTGTAGACAGTCTGTTGCTATGGCAACCCTGTGTGTATGTAGATGCAAAGCACACTTTACTGCAGTCCTACAGCATCCCCAATCAACTGCAATTCCAACTATGTAGACATCAGTCGTCAGTTACACTTGCACAATCCACAGCTTGTTACATTTCATATAATTATAGCAATACAGACAATTTGTGATTCTGTTACAGGGTTCTCCCCAAGGAAAAGTGAATATACTGCCATTGCCCAGCAGTGAACTATTCAACAATAAAAGTAAAACAAGTATTCGAGTTAAAAGAACTCGTGGGGCGATGATAGGGCGCCCCAAACTCGAATTACTTGCTAGCAATGGTGTCCACATTTGTCATGCCATTTAGCATCCCTCAAAGTCCTAGAATGACCCCAGGATGCACCACGCGGAGATAGCATGAATGCATCAGGGTTTTAGATACAAACCAAGACAGCTGTGCCTGAATATACACACTCATTGGAAAGCTGGCAATTGCATGGGAAAGTGGATTAAGTGTTTGGATGCTTTGCACAGGATAGAGCCCTGCAGTTACACATACAGCTCTCTGCACTCTAATACCGACTGTTCTAATCCAGCTAACTAGCTAGCCATTCAGTTGCCTTGCCCTCAATCATACCATCTACACAAACCGATATATAGCTGCTGTCCAAAATCTAAATCTCACATGAGAGAATAGCACTGATTCACTGATGCTAACAGCTGAAGCAGTAGTCTTTGTGTTACATGCAGAACCATGCAAGAACGTTCATAAAATGGCCGGTTAGCCTCGGTAGCATTTGGAGCTGTAACGTAGTCAACTATAATATTCCACACATTATGAGTAGAGCACATTATTGCATGTACACGTAAGGTATGATAGGATCATTGTCTGAATTGACTTTGGAGGTTAGGTAGGTTGGCTGCAGGTTCCCCATGCAGCTGCCAACCTGTTCCATCAACTCATTGAGCAACTTGTAATGGAATGTGTGTACTGTGTGCAGTGCATTCTCTCCTTTATGTGTGATATATATAATTATATGATTACTCACTACTGTGAGGTTTGGAGTACTTTGTACAAAATATAAGTGCTTGCACAGCATTCTGTGCGTATGAGGTGCATGCATGTGTTGTTGTTTGTACTATGCACTACTGTAATAATTTACAACTCTGCTATTCTGTATATATGTGGTATATATTGCACATACACCATATTATATTATACCATAGGCGTAGCCAGGATTCTGGGAAGGGGGTTCTACCACCAAGGGTGATCACCGCCTAGGGAAGAACTTTGGACGTTGGATAGCTATCTCAGTTAATGACTTTGAATGACATACAATAACATGTACATGATAACATCACAAACATCACAAACTGTGTGCTAGCTAACTACCTTGCTAGCTACCTAGGGTTTTAAAAGTACATAATCCATGGCCATAGTCAGGGAGGGGGGTTCTTCCGAACCCCCCGAACCCCCCCTGGCTACACCCATGTATACTGTACCCACATTGAATGTCTGTTATTCTTCATTTCCTTCAGCAATGTTGTTCTACAAGTGTATATGTACCATGTGTATGTACCATTCATGACAGAATCACATGACATCACATGACAACAATGCTGTACTCAAGGTGTGTGTGGAAATCCCCACAAACATACAGTACACACACACTACTGTGGAGACTCACACATAAATACAGTTACAGTTACAGGTACGTAAGCGTGCACATGTCCTATTTTTTAAGAATTAAGTTAGTAGCATTCATCATCTAGCGTAGTGTCTGGTTGTGTGTGTGCATCTGTGTGTGTATATGTGAGTGTACGTAGCTATCTGTGTGAGATGTGGTTTAGCGTGTGTTGTTTTTGCTCAGGCAGGGTGATTTTTGAGAGTTCGTGCATGTCGTATAAGTAGTATACGTAAGTAGTATATAGGTATAGTATAATTAGTACAAGTAGTATAAGTAGAAAAAGTAGTACAAGTGGTATCAGTATATAGTATCAGTAGTATAAGTAGTATAAGTAGTATAAGTATAGTATAAGTAGTACAATTAGTATAAGTAGTATAAGTAGTATAAGTAGTATAAGTATAGTATAAGTAGTACAATTAGTATAAGTAGTATAAGTATAGTATAAGTAGTACAATTAGTATAAGTAGTATAAGTAGTATAAGTAATATAGTATGTCATCTTTCCCCATCTGAGAGCAGATCTTAGGAGGGAAGCTGCGACAATAAATGGCAACGAGAAGTTGAGTCTAGCCGGCCAGACTAGCAATGACCGTGACATGTATATATGTACTTGAGGATGCACAGACTTGTCCTAGAATCATTGTGTCCAAAACCTCTTTGTATCCTGGGTAACACTGGCCCAAGGTGGCAGCTGGGTGCTACCCCTCCCCGTGATACTTGCAATACATTCATGGTGTGACCTGCTAATGGTGCTGGGACAGTATCTAAACATCCTGTCATAATTCGCATACGTAATTCTATTGTTGCTGTATCACCCGTCTACAGTATGATTTGGTTGCTTTGGAATGGGGCCGGGCATGTATGGTTTGACTGCTATTGTGCAAGCTACTGTCTGTGTCCCTTTCTCTGGAACTCATCAACTTCTATATAAAATGATACAACTGATGAAGATCCACGGATCGAAACGTCTTGTTCCACTGAATGTATTCCTGATGTGATCTGCTCCAATAATTCCTCCTATCGACGATACTACACAGCAATGAACCTCTACATTATTCTATATAATGACATTCCATATTTTGCACAGCTCAGCTGGGTATTGAGATCAAATACTCCTCGTAGCTATTCCTTTGTGGCACCTTGTATAGCTAGTAGGAGTATACTCCTCACCACGGCATGTGTGTGTGTGTGTGTATGCAGAGTATGCATTTGAAAGTTAAATACCTCTTGAACTCTGCCAAAACACTGTATCTTGTAAAAATGGCTCCTCACAAATTCAGATATTGTCAAGATAAAGCTGTTGGCAACACATACAGCACGATTCTGTTTGCAGGAAAAATTACAATGTTATGCTACTCTTAAGCCTGTGTGCACACCTACACACTATAATGTATAATATATAATTTATTAATTATATTTGAATTTATTTGGGTTGCATGTGTCACATTTGTGCATAGAGGAATTATATACAGTACATATATACTGTATGGCTTTATATACAGTACATATACACAAAGCTAAGTTACAGTAAATTATGACAATGCTTATTGCACTGTTGTCTCTACAACTAAAATTAAACATACCATATTAAGCATACCATCGCACAGGTCCTCAAGGCATGGGTTCTAAGTGGTCGCAGCATTGCAGCCCGCCCATGACCGTATATATACATGGCAATTGGGGACGAAGAATCGTGGCCACATCGGTGGCTTGCATGGCTGAAGATCAGCATTAGGGCGTAGGCTATGAGTTCAGGCCCCGGGTCGTTGTTCTTTTTCTCCAGTCGCTACTTTCAAGCTGTGTAGTTGACAAACTTGGACATAAAATTAAACATACATACACATTGTCTGTGGCGGGTGCTGTGCCCAGTACTGTGGCCGCATTGCCTTGCTGCACTGCCACCGCTATTCCCTGCAGCAGGAACTGCAGTCACCGAGGCTCCCCTCAGTCCTGATCCGCCTCTCCAGCTCTCCAAAGAAAGATGCAGCCTTGGGCCCAAACACTCCGGAGGTCTCGATGGCAATTGGCACGAAACTGAATTGAATTTTTTACATCATACAAACACTATAATATATAATTTCTATCTGATTCAATCACTGACAATGACTCGCCTGAGTATGTTATGATTGTGGAAATGTCACAACACTACCACACTGCTGATTTGCTTCAACACTTGTCAATGTTAAGGTCTTGCTATCAATAGATGAATATCTCAAGTTGATCGAGGCCGATGTCTTCATAGATGTCATAGTTAGTATGACACACCCTCACTTCAATGTCACCCCTAACTTCCCCGATGAGTGTGGCAGTGAAGCGTGGACCACCACGATCACAGCAGGCGCTCCCACTCACACATCCCTGTGAGTCCCACACAGGATCAGTAGTACAACCCGTGGTCCCCGACTCGCAAAAATAACTATTGCCAACAAAAGCGGTGCAGCTGGACCAGGATGAAGGGAACAGTTGATATGGCCAAAGTTGTAGTCTTAGCTGCATGCTGATCTGAATACCACCTGGTGTGTAGGAATAGCAGTGTGCACCCATCAATGTAGTCATTGTCCTCTGAACTACAGACTTTAGTGTGTATGCTGAAACTGTACACAACATACCACACAGTGGATGAGAATGGGTGTGTACTCATCAGAAGCTGCCCTTGACTATACATGAAAACTAGTACTGATTATAAATAGATCCAGTTTAATGAATGCGCATACAGTTCAAACTGGTCTGTATCATGAAAAGACTGAATGATAAGATAATTGTTGAAACTGGTGTACAGTATATAGATGACTGTACACTACTTGGGGCCTAATGAATAATGCTGATGAAGTCTATATAAAACTATTCAGCACTCATGATCAACCAGTTCAATACACGTACAGTTCAAACAGCTCCACCGACACATCTTCAAGATTTGCAGGTTCGTCTCGGCACAAGCGCAGTTCAATGTCAGCAGTGGATGGTGGGTCGATCATTCTGTTAAACCACGGCAGGTTTGGAGGGTTGCAGCAGGTGTTACCGGTGGCACAACCATCACCGTCCCAGAGGGGGTCATCAGCGTACCACTGGTCTTCAGTTCCTCCTACATTTGCAGATTCACAATAATAATGGTCCCCCACAAAGGATGGTGGCTGAGCTCCTGTAGCATCTGCACACGGACAATTTTGTGCACCTGGGTTACCAGACTCAGCATGACCTGCAGCATACGTCCACAAGTGGTGACGAGGTGTGTCATAAGTGATGGACAGACCATCAACGTAAGGGTCATCAATACTGCTGCCTAAGCCAGCAAGAGCACCAAATGCATCAACTGTGTGGTACTGGTATCCAATAGCCCGGCCGCAGACCTTGGTGAAGGGAACACCGAACGTAGAGAAGAACACAGAGGAACATCCAGCTTCACTAGTAGGTGCACATGACCGTGGGGAGGGAATGGTTACCAGTGGCGAAGGGCAGGTCCCTTCTGGGCGTGTCATGTCAATGAGTGCCACTCTCGTCCACCCTCCAGTGGTGTTGCCGCAGTGGGTTAGGTTCATAGCGCAGTACATCAGCTCTGGAGGAGAGCTGTCCCTCCAGTAGTATCCAGAAGGGCTGTTTGGGTTGCAGTCGTAGATCTCCTTGCACGAAGCGGCTGTTGGTAGATTCTGTGGGCAAGTGCTGTCTATGATTGTAGGCATGCCACCAAATCTCGGATCGCTCAGTATGTCACTTGTCAGCCTCTCCCTTAGCTCTTGGTATTCAGTGTATGATATTTCTGAGGTCCCTGGAGGTCCTGCTGGTCCTGGACTGCCAGGTGTGCCGTCCCTTCCATCTCTGCCATTCCTGCCTGGGAGTCCAGGAGATCCTTGACAGACATCTCCTGTAGCAGCAGCAACCACCTGAAGCAGGAGGAGGCTCACAGCCACAACCACAAAGGAGGGAGTCATTGCTGGTCAGTTACTGGAAAATGTGCAGCTTTGTTCCTGAGGTTACCCTCTTATATAGGGTTTGGTGGAGGCGGAGTTGATTCCTGCATTCCTATATACCAGTGCATGGGAGTTAGACATCACTAGCATGATATGACTATTGTATGACCTTATCATGAAGGTATTATCCTTGTAAGCACAAGAAGGTCTCTGAAGTGGAAGAAAGCCACAGAAAGCAATAAATCTGTTGTAGACTGGGAGACGGGGTCACTTTGGAATACATGTACTTTGGAGATAATTAAGGTCAAAGTTCAGTTACATGAGATGCATTGATTAAGAATGAAGTGCCAGTGCAAACTTACTTACTTGCAATTATGAGTGCTGTTGTCTGCTGTTGGTGCTTCTTTGAACATGCCACTTCAGTTTTTGGACACGCATATGCACCAAACAAAATGCTCATACTGGCCAAATGTTCTATATAAGTCACCCCTTTACACAAATGACACCGTGGTAGATTGCATTCTGACAGACATGGGCGTGTGTGTGTATATATATATATAATGTGCAACAATAGGAACTTAAAAGTCACATACTGCAGTCAGCTTCAGGGCTTGTAGTCCCGCTTGCACATGGCACACACTGCTCTCTCTTATGTGAACTGGAACTGCAGAGTTTCAGGTGCTTTGCCGCTGGAATTCACCTAAGGCTCTGCAGTTCAATTGCAACACACGTGCGCATTTGCACAAGCACCTTGCATGCTGATCATAGTGAACACCATACCACCTGGTGTAGGAGTAGCAGTGTGCACCCATCAATGCAGTCATTGTACTCTGAACTATACAAGTCATAGACTTTATATAGTACAATTACAATTGCTCAACCTGTGTACACAACACACATATAATTATGTCATCTGATGCATGAGTGAGCTTCGTTCACCATGCTCATAATTTCTGTAAGATGATGCTCTGCAAGCTATGTCCATTCACAGCCATGCATTGGTGCAGTATGATGTAAACTATTACAACATTCTCTAATAATCTGAACCCTATTGATAGTGTAGTCATGACACACATGCAGGGTCAACGTACGTGGAAAGGATGACATGTGGAGTGCATCTGATGAGCAGCACTCAGTGTATTTATTACGTATCCATACACCTGATTAGGATGTGTACATACACACACACACACACACACACACACACACACACACACACACACACACACACACACACACACACACACACACACACACACACACACACACACACACACACACATTTGCACCAGCAACTTGCGCATAGCACCATTCCACCTGGTGTTGGAATATCAGTGTGCACCAATCAAGGTAGTAATTGTACTTTGAACTACAGAGATTAGTACAAGTATAATATTACAATTGCTTATTAAACTGTACACAACAAATATACCACCTGTTCTGTGAGTGTAGGTGTTCACACAATAGTCTAGTCATTGTCCTCTGAACTACAGAATTTAGTGTATATGCTCAAACTGTACACAACATACCACACGGTGGACAAGAATGAGAGTGTACTCATCTCCATCCAGTCATCGTCCTCTTGAACTATGTACTGTATTGAGCTATGTAGTATGCGCACAATGTACACAACATAGGTGCCATCAGTTAAGTGGATACCATCAGGCTGCAGTGTCCTATAATGTACCCATGTAAGCATGTAGTACAAATGAGTGTGTGATTGAGCACTTAGTGGCATAGCAATGAATGTAAATGTAACAGGGATAATGCATGCCTGTGGTTGAGAGATAGGTCTGACCTATATATACACACACACACACATGTACACGTATATCTAGCTTTACCCACAGTCCTCTCTACCCCCTGTAATGTGATACTCTGTGAACTATGTACACACACTTACACATGGACACATGCCCATCACTCCTATATGATGGTGGTACACTCCCATATGATGGTGGTACATGCACTCCTATATATATATATATGTATATAGGTGCAACTAGACAAACACAGGTATGAACAGTGTTAGGTGGCCAAGAGAGGCATTCACTGGGAGTTGGTGATAACCGACCTCCCAAGTGGAATGGAATGACCATGATCACTTTTAACGACCAAGATTAATCAGGCAGATCAGACACATGTATGCATGCACCACATGCACGCATGCACGCAAGATGGCTGGCTGCCACCCCTACTAAGACTACGAACCTCTCAGTAGCAGCCAATTTTATTCAAAGGAGACCTTTTGAGAGTGTGTACTGTCAAAAATGCATTTGCAGCTGATCATAACACAGTAGTGTGATGCATATATACACTAAACATGACCCGGACTGTTTTAGCTTCGAGATTCACGTACTGTTGTGTATATAGTCTACGCAATGCATAGCAGTATATTGATAGATACCTAGATCGAATGTAGGGTGCAGTATCTATATAAATTTTTATGTGTAATATTACCAACCCATTGCGCAATGTAAAAAATGGAGGCAGGGAGGTGCTCGCGTCCTCGCTCGCTCTATTGTTATGGTGATCCGTGACACACCGCGTGCTATCAAGTCCAAGATGGCGTTCTTTGTATGTGAATACGATGTTTGCTATTACCATTCAAATCTACCTAGACACCTGGCGAGCAGCACGAGATGTGATTGCTAGCTAGCTAGCTAGCTAGCTACACGTGCGGACGATGTTTGTTGTATGCAAGGGAGTTGAATAAGATGTTTGCCTGTACCATTCAAATCTACCTAGACACCTGGCGAGCGTCACGAGATGTGATTGCTACAGATTGCTACAGATTGCACCAGATCTGTTCAGTAGTTAGCTAGCTACGCGTGCGGATGTTTGGTGAGTCGGTGTATACAAGATGAGTACACGTGTTTGGTTGTGAGATAGTTTAGGGTTTGATTGTGCCCCACTGTTTCTGAAGTAGGCGTTTTATGTCCTTCCCTTGCCATTCTGTCGGCTTTTTCTGTTGCTTCAAGTTGTATGTTGTTGTTGCTCCAAGTTGTATGTTGTTGTTACTCCAAGTTGTTTGTTGTTGTTGCTCCAAGTTGTTTGTTGTTGTTGCTCATAGTTGTGTGTTGTGTTGTTGCTCCAAGTTGTTTGTTGTTGTTGCTCCAAGTAGTTTGTTGTTGGTGGTCGTAGTTGTGTGTTAGGTCTGCCGTTGTGTGTCGGTGGATGAGCTCTAGTCGTGGTATGTATGTAGGTAGCTATGCTTACAGGATATTGCAAAATGGTTGTCGCGAACAGCATTCGACTCACGACTCACCACTGAACTTCGACCTTACTTTGGGTGCAATAAGGCTAGTCCAAAGTGGGTTCAAAGTTCAGAGTTGAGTCATGAGTTGAATGCCGTTTGCAGCAACCATTTTGCAAAACCCAATCTTCGTTCCTGCTGGGTGTCTTTCAAAAAACCGGAATCATCCAATAGACACCCATTACCATGACAACAGGACCTATATGAATATTGAAATTATGATACCATCTTATCTTGGCACTGTCCTTATATGGAGGTAAGCGTAATGACTAACTGGCCAATGAGAAAGCTGAACAGGAAATGGTAAACAATGTACCACTTCCAGACTGAAAGTACCATATTGCCCCATTGTTGTTCAGTGTACTTCAGTATGGGTGGGCCATACGTATGCGGTTCAGTATATGGTTCAGTGTTAATCACAGCGCTGTTCACAGGAGAGAGAGGCAAATGCAGTAACAGTATAAGCATATACAGTAATATAAGCATATACAGTAACAGTATAAGGGGGGAATAAGGTCTGGTTCCCAGACTACTGACCCTGTCTGTTGGCCGCCATTTTATTCGCCGCCTCCCAGGGTCTGGAAAAGACTGCACCCAAAACCGTTGCACGGTCCTAGCCTAACACGGACCAATTAGTCCCTTTGTGACGTCATTTGCGGTCGCATGAATATCGTTATTGTAATTGAAATGACAGAGCTGGAGGCAAATCGCGTAGGTAAACGCTTCTTGTGCGAAGCAGCACCCCTCAGGAGGCAAACGCAAAAGACCAGTTCTTCCAACAAGCGATCAAAGACGCCCAGGACGACACGGTGATCATGGTATTGACTAGTCTCGTACCTGACCCTGTCCGTTGCCGCCATTCTATTTGCAGCCGCCCAAGTGTCTTTCATAGCGTGTTGGAAGAACTGCTCTCTTTGCATCTGCCTCCTGAGGGTTGATGGTTTGCGTAAAAAGCGTTTACTTTTATAGGCTTGGCTTTCAGCAACGGCATTTCAATTACAATAACGATATTTATGCGACCGCAAATGACGTCACAAAGGGCCTAATTGGTCCGTGTTAGGCTAGGACCATGCAACGGTTTTGGGTGCAGTCTTTTCCAGACCCTGGGAGGCGGCGAATAAAATGGCGGCCGGCGGACAGGGTCGGGTACGAGACTAGATTCAAACTACCCGCGCATTTTCATGGCGGCTATTTTTGGTAAACCACTTACTACACGCTTTCAATGGCGTATTGCGTACTTTACTGCACTCGCCCTCGTGCGCCATTGAAAGCGTGTAGTAACTACTACAAACATATGCAGTAACAGTATAAGCATATGCAGCAGGGAGCAAGTAGAAATTGACAGTGTCACAACAACAAACAGCATTGATATGAGTGAAATGTGTATACATACATAGTACATACATACGTACATATGTACATTACAGTGCATACTGCTGCATACATGAGTTATGTATACATATGAACTGTTGCATACGTATATGTCTATAATATATATATAATATATAGATGTGTCTACATAATTATGTACATGCATGTATAGAGTTAATTGTGGCTACTCACTCCACAAGACTCTGTACCTCTTAATTAAGCCTGTGAATGGCCAACATCTTGATACATTGGAACAACTGTACACCATTGAGCAAAGGTGTTGGCAAACCGTATAATTTTGTTTGCAGCAATGACAAATGAACAATAGTATACTGTATACCAAGGACATCATACACGGTTGTATACGTATTAAATGTATGTGCAGTATCATACAGACTATGAATGTAATCAGTCAGTTGTCTGTCCTAATGCTGACTCAGTGAGCTGTTCATACATGTGTACATGTTAGAACACTATAACACTGCTAATGTATGTGTACTTTGTTACAATAGTATACTGTATACCAAGGACATCATACACGGTTGTATACGTATTAAATGTATGTGCAGTATCATACAGACTATGAATGTAATCAGTTGTCTGTCCTAATGCTGACTCAGTGAGCTATTCATACATGTGTACATGTTAGAACACTATAACACTGCTACTGTATGTGTACTTTGCTGCAACTTGTGGTAGTGTTAAAGTTTTGTTCAGTAAACGAATATCTCGAGTTGATCCACTCCGACATTTTCATAAACATCGAAATTGGCATGGCATAGTCTCACTTCAACGTCATTGCTCGCTTCCTCGCTCAGTGTGGTAGTGAACCACGGACCACCGCGATCACAGCAGGTGCTCCCACTCATGCACCCCTGTGAGTCCCACACAGGGTCAGTAAGAGACCACACGCCTTCAGAGTCCCCAGTGTTTCCAGACTCACAAAAATAGCTATCGCCAACAAATGGACGTGCAGCTCGACCGGGATGAAGGGCACAGGGGCAGTTGATAAAGTTACCAAAGTCATAGTCTTTTGACCTCCCCACTGCAAAGCTCCAGATGTGGCTTCGAGGATTACCGTGAGTCACAGACATTCCTGCAAGATACGTGTCATCTGCAGTCTGACCAGGCAAGTCGAATGCGTTTGTAGACCAGTACTGGTATCCTCGAGCTCTTCCGCAGACTTTAGTGTAGGGTACCCCGTGTGTTGGGAAGGTGACTGAGGATCACTGACCTCCGACAGTGTGCGAGCGAGTGCACATACGAGTTGAGGAAGCAACAATGTAGGTCAGCCCCTGGGGACAGGTATTGTTCTCATCAGTCATGTCAATATAAGCCGCCCTCATCCATCCTCCAGTGATGTCGCCACAATTGTTGGTGTCCATCTGGCAGTATACCTGCAATGGTCCAGTGGTGGTGTTGACCCAGTAGTACCCAGATGGAGCAGTGGGGTTGCAGTCATGTATCTCCTTGCAGGAGGTGGCAGGGTTGTTGTCCGAGTTAGCTATGCAGATGGCCAGCTTCCTTGCTTGCTCGAGAATGTCTTCTCTCAGTTGTTCTATCACAGCTTCAGGTACTATACCAGGTGGTCCAGGACTGCCGTCTGAGCCATTTCTGCCATCTAACCCTGGTGCACCAACTGGTCCTTGTGGGCCGACTGGTCCTTGTGGGCCGACTGGTCCATCTGGTCCCTGTGGGCCGACTGGTCCAACTGGTCCCTGCTCTCCATCTGTTCCATTCACTCCCGCCTCACCCTTGGGTCCAGGTGCACCTGGGGCTCCGACCCGACCAGGTGTCCCAGGTAGTGCTAGAAGAGTTGGGTAAGGAGATGCTTTGCCACAGACAGCCCCTGCTGCTTCTCCTCTGAGAGAGAGGACTGTGATGGAGCCCAGAACAAGGAAGAGCTTGACCCTGAACATTATTGTCGATTGTCTGAGCTAAGACAGAATTCTGAACTGATCTTCCTATTTTCATACAGTAGTGGGTGTGACATGGAAATCCATTAACCATATATGGTAACTCACCTCACACACTATACCACATGACTACACAGCAGATTGTGCACAGCTCAGCTGGATGAGGTACTCCTGCCAGCTGTTGCCTGTGTGCGTGCGTGCGTGCGTGCGCGTGTGTGTGCGTCTGTGTGTGTGTGTCACAACAAAACTAAGGTTCCGCGACAATGACTATAACTAATACATACATAATACGTGTGTGACTGGCTGCAAATTGAAACCTTCCCTAGTACAAGGAGATAGGAACACCATCTGCTATAACATTTCACCTCCTTACAAGTAGTTATCAACAAACTGTGGCTAACTTGGTTAGCTTGCTGCTGTTTTGTGTACCAAAGTACACAATGTAACACAAAACAGGTACAAGTTTACAAATTGTACACAAACAGCTTCAAATAACTTCAAATGACAATATGTAACTCTGTACATTTGCTAGATAAGTTTATAACACAATATACTGTACACAGCAGATGTGCTTGGATGCCAACAGTGAGAGTGCAGCAGTGTGTGTGAGGCTGTTGCTCCTGTGTGTAGTAGGTGACAGACCAAGGTTCAGCCCCTTACTGTACCAATTGCAATGTATACTTAATGTAGTATTCATAGTGTGAGGCGCTCTATATATATATTATGTAGAAGGAGACCAGAGACAGCTCCAGCAGTAGCTCATCCCCTCATGAATACCGTTATGAGCCAATTTACCTGCACCCTCTGAATTTGATGCTGTGATATAAGATCACAAACTCCCCTGTCATGTGTTATACAGTAATAGTTTACATATACCTACCAAGGATCACAACAGCAGGAGCACAATGGAACTTCCTGTCATGAATGTGATTTGGCTGTGGTCAGACATGGTCCAGAGACTCAGCTGCTGTCTCTTATCCTCAATAGGCACAATTAGTAGACAATACATGTGTGTGTGTGTGTGTGTGTGTGTGTGTGTGTGTGTGTGTGTGTGTGTGTGTGTGTGTGTGTGTGTGTGTGTGTGTGTGTGTGTGTGTGTGTGTGTGTGTGTTTATGTGCATTATCACAATGCACAGTGGTTTGTCGACAGTCTGTTACTATGGCAACTCTGTGTGCATGTAGATGCAAAGCAGATTCTACTGCACTCCTAAAATGGCCTCCTCTCAATCAGCCTTGCAACTCCAACTCAAACTGTAGACACTCATTCAAGGCTTGCATTTCATATACGTGCGTACCTACTTCAGCTTTCTTTGACCAGTGTGTTGTGTATAGTGTTACTACTTGCTTCAACGCTTCCATTGTCCGTGACCACATACACTGAGTGCATTGTCCTTACTTCCTCTTCAACAGCAAAAGTATGCTCGATGAATGGCTAATGCTTGCACTTGCTAGTTATGAAAGCAAAACTGAAAGTACTTGCATTTCCCTATAATCAAGCACAGGGTAACGTGCTAAGCTTGGGAGGGGAGAACTCTACTTCTGTTCTGTTGTTGAGCAGTTGATGCTGTGGTGTATGAGCCTAAACTTACCCTTTCAACTGTCATAGACTGATGGTGTGCACAACTTGTTCCTAAACTAACTCCCCCTTTGCCCTCAGGTGCAGCACCTCCTTGTGGGACTGCATTACAGTCATAGTGACATCTACTAATAGGTAAGGGGGGTGACCTGCAATCTCATGAATATAGTTAATTTCTGTTGTTGCTTATATATAGTACCTATCATAGCCTAGCCATGTATATAATAATGTATAATTATTGTAGTTTGGTATTATATTGATACTGTGTTAGCATGGGACTGTATACTGTAAGTACAGTAGCAACTCCTGTCATGAATATAGTTTTGTAGATGTAGACTGCAGTGTATATGTTTCCATTTGTATATGTGTGTGCATGTGTGTATGTGTATGTGTGTGTGTGTGTGTGTGTGTGTGTGTGTGTGTGTGTGTGTGTGTGTGTGTGTGTGTGTGTGTGTGTGTGTCTGTGTGTGTGTGGACACCGAGTGGGTAAAGAAATTGTACAAACATAACTTATCCATCATCTGCAAATCTGATGCATATTGTACAAAATATGTTCTTCCTCAAACACCACTGTCAGTCCTATTCTGCCCATCTGGAATGTGTGGACAGCATACCACTATTTTTGAAGTGGAAGTGTTCCGAGTGGCTGTGTAATACATAAATAAATATAGATACATATATAAATTATAGTTTCCATGTACTGTGTTTTAATAACTTATACATGTATCGTGTATGCCGACTTTAGCTTTCCTTACCCACATTGCACTGTGCTGAGCAGTTGATGCTGTGATGTATGAGCCTAAAGGGTCCCTTCAACTGTCATAGACTGATGGTGTGCACAACTTGTTCCTAAACTAACTCCCCCTTTGCCCTCAGGTGCAACACCTCCTTGTGGGACTGCATTACAGTCATAGTGACATCTGCTAATAAGATGGGGGTGACCTGCAATCTCATGAATATAGTTAATTTCTGTTGTTGCTTATTTATAGCACCTATCATAGCCTAGCCATGTATATAATAATGTATAGTAGTTTGGTATTACGTACATTGATAGTGTGTGTTGGGGGGAGACCTGCTACTGTTTACCAGAACTTATACATGTATCGTGTATGCCGACTTCAGCTTTCCTTACCCACACTTCAGTGTGTTGTGTGTCCTGTATAGTGTTATTGTTTCCACACTTTCATTGTCCGTGACCACATACACTGAGTGAATTGTCCTTAACTTCCTATTCAACAGCAAAATATGCTCAATGAATGGCTAATACATGCAATTGCTAGTCATGAAAGCAAAACAGAAACTACTTGCATTTCCCTATAATCAAGCACATTGTGTGTGGGCACTCACAGCTCTGCAATAAACGTAAAAACCAATATGTACAATAGTATTAAGACAACAAAGGTACCATGGTAACGTGCTAAGCTTGGAAGGGGAGCTCTTGTCCTGTTGCTGAACAGTTGATGCTGTGGTGTATGAGCCTAAACTTACCCTTTCAACTGTCATAGACTGATGGTGTGCACAACATGTTCCTAAACTAACTTCCCCATTGCCCTCAGGTGCAGCACCTCCTTGTGAGACTGCATTACAGCCATAGTGACATCTGCTAATAAGATGGGGGGGACCTGCAATCTCATGAATATAGTTAATTTCTGTTAGTGCTTATATATAGTGCCTATCATAGCGTATAGCTATGTATATAATAATGTATAGTAGTTTGGTATTACATTGATAGTGTGTGCTGGGGGGAGACCTGCTATATATGTACCAGAGGGGCCTGCATGGGACCGTATACTGTAAGTACAGTAAGTACAGTAACTCCTGTCATGAATATAGTTATTTCTGTTGCATAGCACACAGCTGCGTAGTACACAGTTGAGGTTGAAAGAGAGTATTGTGTGCATATATGTGTGTGTGTATGCGTGTTAGCTATGTTGTGTGGTGTTGGGTAGCTAAAATGTTGCCTTCAGTTGTGAGTTAAGTAGGTACTCACGAATGTCCACCATTATAACCATTGCATTGTGATGTCATTGAAGGCCATGCAATGTATGTATATTTAAACATACTAGGACAGAACTAACTGCAGGGTGTTTCAGCTGCGATCCTAACCCTAACTCTCAAATGTATATATATATATATATATCAACTCTTAGTTTATAGATCAGCATTCACTGATGAATCGCCGTATATTCACCGCAACATCTGAATTATTGTGAAAAATGTGGGCTAGTGCATACCAGGGGATTGTGTTTGTGCTTGATGGGTTTGCAGTTGATAAGGGCACTGTCTGTGTGTGTGTTGTGTGTCTTGATGGTGCTTTACAACACTCGGGCACGGACACAGTGGAAATGGTAAACAATGCCACACTTCCAGACTGAAAGTGCCATATTGCCCCATTGTTGTTCAGTGTACTTCAGTATAGGTGGGCCATACGTATGCGGTTCAGTATATGGTTCAGTGTTAATCACAGCGCTATTCACGGGAGAGAGTGGCAAATGCAGTAACAGTATAAGCATATACAGTAATATAAGCATATACAGTAACAGTATAAGCATATACAGTAATATAAGCATATACAGTAACAGTATAAGCATATACAGTAATATAAGCATATACAGTAACAGTATAAGTATATACAGTAATATAAGCATATACAGTAACAGTATAAGCATATACAGTAATATAAGCATATACAGTAACAGTATAAGCATATACAGTAACAGTATAAACATATTCATGACATCACCAAAGGTGGACATGCGTGCATCTTCAATTCACGTTTAGCTGTTCTCTCATACGTATTACTACTCTTGGGTGTATATATGCGTATGCATATAAAGTGGCAATGATCAAGCTAAGGTTACTGTATGTACTGGTCCCTCTGTTGCTGTACATATGCATAAGCATGTGAAGGAAGGTAAAGTGAGAAAGAAACTCAATAGCTACACTGTTGGTGAGTACAAAGATAGTGCATAAATAAATAACTACGTATGTAATGACACACCCTGTTAAATGAGAGATGGAAAACCTCTGTCAATTATTCTTTTCTTCTCTGCTTTATTAGTATACGTATATCTCGAGTTGTTCCAGACCGATGTCTTCTTCGAGATCTGTGCCTTCACCAAAGCACATCCTCACTTCAATGTCGTCATTCACTTTCTGGATCAGGTTTTTTGTGAACCACGGACCACCACGATTGCAGCAAGTGCTTCCACTCACACACCCCTGTGAGTCCCACACAGGGTCGTCAAGGTACCACACTTCAAATTGATAGGCTCCAATACCACCAGACTCACAAAAGTAATCCTCACCCACAAATGGAGGTGCAGCTGGCCCAGGGTAGAGGGCACATGGGCAGTTAAATTCAGGGTAGTTGAAGTCTTTTGATATTCCTGATGCAAAGGTCCAGATGTGGCTCCGAGGATCTCCGTGAGTCACTGACAGGCCATCGACGTAGTAGTCATTGAGAGTTGACTGGCTGTACATCTGAATGTTGTGAAATGCATCAGTTGTGCCTCTTTGATATGCAAGTGCTCTCCCGCAGACCTTGGTGTATGGCATTCCGTGTGTTGGGAAGTTGACTGAAGTGCAGCCAGCAGTGGAATGTGAACGGGTGCACATGCGAATGGAAGATTGCACAGTGTAGGTCAGCCCCTGGGGACAGGTATTGTTCTCATTAGTCATGTCAATATAAGCTGCCCTCATCCATCCTCCAGTGATGTTGCCACAATTGTTGGTGTCCATCTGGCAGTATACCTGCAATGGTCCAGTGGTAGTACTGATCCAGTAATACCCAGAGGGAGCAGTGGGGTTGCAGCCATGTATCTCCTTGCAGGATGCAGCAGGGTACACATCTCTATCACCAGGGCAGATCTCTCTCCTCACTTGCTCCAGGATGTCTGTCCTCAGTTGCTCAATCACAGCATCAGGTACTGTACCAGGTGGACCTGGTGGTCCAGGTGCACCAGGGACTCCGACCCGACCAGGTGTCCCAGGTAGTGCTAGAAGAGTTGGGTAAGGAGATGCTTTGCCACAGACAGCCCCTGCTGCTTCTCCTCTGAGGGGCCAAGAACAAGAAGGAGTTTGAAACTGAACATTACTGTCGATTACCGAGCTAAGACAGAATTCTGAACTGTTCTTCCTGTATTTATACAGAAGTGGGTGTGCTGTAGAAATCCATTAACCACATATGGTAACCCACCTCCCACTACTACACCACATGACTAGGGGTCGAACGAAGATACCGAACATTCGAATATTCGTTTGGTTAGCCTAATATTCGAAGAATATCTTATTCGTTCGAATAGTCGTGGCTTGTGACGTCATAAAAATGGCTGCCTCTCACTTAGTGGTTGAGCGCAGACCCTTCAGAGCGAGCGCTGCGTTCGAAGACAAGGTGACAGTCACGTTCAACGTCGCGTCGAATAACGTCATATCGACACAGCCACGCCGTACACAGCTACAAGCATCCGGTTCGTTCGTTGTCTGCGTCCGTACAAAGTAGCTATGGCTGTTCGTTTCGACGTTTGGGGAATTTTTCGACAAGGTTGGCGCTCTCAGGCGAAGTGTAGGTAAGTGTAGCCTTTGTTTACATAACTTTCTATGGCTTATCCTTTGATCCAGAAGGTGTTATACCTCACGCAAACGGTGACGAATATTCGAATACCGTATGGCCGGAAATTTTGGCGGGAATTTATTTTGGCGGATTGGCGGCTTTGAGAGCAATCCGCCAATATTTCATCCGCCAAAAACTTCACAGTGTGATGTCATCGTTATTGCGAAATCATAGCTTGTGTACTAGGCTACAGGTACGTAGACGCGCCAGTCTAATCATCGCTTGGAGTTTACCACTGAAAGCTGCGTACGGGGACATCGATTCTCCAAAGAGTTTTGTACACCGAAGGAAAGAGGTGGCTTGTCTGTCAACGCGAGGAAGGCGATCCGAACGACGTGTACACGGTCACTGTAAAGATCGAACGAAAGACAGTTCAGAGTAAGCGTAACAACGATTTGTTAAGTTTTCAGTTGCATTTAATCGTCGTTTTCGTCCTAACTCAGCGGAAACTAGCTCACGGCCCGGTTAAATTCCCAGCGCGTTCAATTAGCCATTTTGGTATGAATATCATTATGGCTAAGACTGGCTCAACCGCCAAAGTAAATTCCGCCAAATGACATATTTTCAGCAATCCGCCAAAATATCTTCCCGCCAAAATTTCCGGCCATACGGTATTCGTTCACTGGAAAAAACGAATATTCGACTTTGATTTTTGATATTCGTTCGACCCTTACACATGACTACACAGCAGATTGTGCATAGCTCAGCTGGATGGTGAGGTACTCCTGTCAGCTGTAGCCTGTGTGCCTGTCTGTGTGTGTGTGTGTGTGTGTGTGTGTGTGTGTGTGTGTGTGCGCATGTGCATGTGCATGTGTGTGTGTTGATGTGGATTATCACAATGCACAGTGGTTTGTCGACAGTCTGTTACTATGGCAACTCGGTGTGCATGTAGATGCAAAGCAGATTCAACTAAATCAACCTAGCAACTCCTCAAACTGTAGACACTCATTCAAGGCTTGTTGCATTTCATAGCAATGCAGACACTCTATTTCAGGGTTCTCCCTAAGGAAACGTGAATTTACTGTCATTGCCCAACAGTCAACAATTCAACAATAAAAGTAAAAAATGAATTCATATAGTAGTGTTAAGACAACAAAGGTGCCTGGTGTGTATCATGCTAAACGTGGGAGGGGAGAACCTTACTGTTGTTGCTCTGTTGTTGAGCAGAATGGTAGGGGTATGGAGTATGGGGCAGAAATTCAATGGCATGCCCTTATGCAAGTTACATTTGCTTGCTGCATTGTGCACTCCAATGGCGGCAGTGCAGGTCCTGACCCTCAGTAACTTGCGCTGGTGGTGTTTTTCTTCAACCATCTAGCGCATTTATTCTGTGGCAGATCTGGTGGTTTGAATGGTGCTGGTGCTGGCCTCAGCTGTAACTTGCACTGGTGGTCTTTTTCTATGGCCAACAAGCTCAGATACTCTTCTGGCAGATGTGGTGGTGGTCATATATTCAATATTCAATATTCAATATTATTCAAGTGCACCATGTGCAAGCACACTAGGACATGCTGTCCCATGCAGCACTATACAGGGGTAAATAAATAACCTGAGGGAACTGTCAGAGTGACGTATACTAAGTAACATCATTAAGAGAGGGATAATCAGAAGAAAATCTGTTAATGAGAACTACGGGCACAGTCAGGGACATCAGGGACATCAGGCCTGGGAACTCTGCAGAAATCTGCAGTGCCACAGCTTCTCTACCGCCTTCCCTACTCTCTCACTGCCACAAGCTTGGTCTAAGATTAGGGCCACCTTCCTGTCATCGGTCGTACAGGACTCTCCTGCCAGATCCTCCATACACGCTGTCACCACTTCCCTCTCTTGTGCCCACCCCTCACACCTTAGCAGAAAATGTTCCACATCTTCCACCTCCTCCAGTCCACACTGCCTACAGAGCCTCTCCTCCCTCTTTAAGCCACTCCATCTACCGGTCTCAATCCTCAGGGCTGCAGTCCCTCCCCTCAGCTTTGCCAAAATCCTCCTCCGCCTCTTACAGTTGACGTCCACACATCTTCTCTTACCGTCAATTGCCAGCAGACCACGCATTACCTCCAACTTCGATCGTTCCCGTGCTTCGGCCTCCCACTCCTTCTTCACCTCTCTCCGTGCAGTGTCTCTCAGCATGTGTCCTATTTCTGTCATAGACAGCCTTCCCAGGCCTTCTATTCCAACATCTCATATAATTATACATAGTACTTGTAACTTGCACTGTGTGGTGGTGGTGGTGGTGGTGCCTGTAATATTGTAACTTGCACTGTGTGGGGGTGGTGGTGGGGTGGTCTTTTTAGGGGCTGCCGCAGGCAGCCCCTATATTGTTTTCATTTTGCGCTCGTTGTATGGCTTCATGTTACGGAAATAATTATAGATATATATATATATATATAATGTTGACGCGGTGGTAGTATAACTGTACTGACATTTATATTGTAAAGTACAGGCAAAGTATTGCGTTCGGAAACATTTATATTGTCGGCCATTTTTTGTGGCTCGTTAGGGGGAGAAAGCTACAGAAAGACCTCAGAAAGCGGCACAGGTCGACGTTAGTCGTCGCTTTGAACGTTCCGCTCTGTTCATTGGATGCCAACATCAGCGTTGTTGCACCTTTGCCTCGGACAAAGGACTGGAGCGGCGCTAAGCTCAGAAAACGAACCGTATCGTTTGCTGCGTGTTCAATTTGTGGCTTGCCGACTTTCTATCTTCACAACGCTGCCGAGAACAATTGGCAGGAGTAACGCCAAGCTTGGTGAGGGCGTGAATCCTCTCTTCTTAGGCCTGCTAGCTGTGTTTCGCGTAGAAAATCTCAGCACGCAGTGAAAGCCTCTAGCTACGGTTGTCTCCAGTGGCGCGCTGTTTGTACTCGAACGACTCCTTTTCTGCCTCGGCCAAACACCTGCTACCGTGTCCCTCTGGGCTGTGTGTGTGTGTGTGTGTGTGTGTGTGTGTGTGTGTGTGTGTGTGTGTGTGTGTGTGTGTGTGTGTGTGTGTGTGTGTGTGTGTGTGTGTGTGTGTGTGTGTGTGTGTGTGTGTGTGTGTGTGTGTGTGTGTGTGTGTGTGTGTGTGTGTGTGTGTGTGTGTGTGTGTGTGTGTGTGTGTGTGTGTGTGTGTGTGTGTGTGTGTGTGTGTGTGTGTGTGTGTGTGTGTGTGTGTGTGTGTGTGTGTGTGTGTGTGTGTGTGTGTGTGTGTGTGTGTGTGTGTGTGTGTGTGTGTGTGTGTGTGTGTGTGTGTGTGTGTGTGTGTGTGGACACCAAGTGGGTATACAATTTGTACATACATAACTTGTCCATCATCTGCAAATCTGATGCACATTGTACAAATATGTTCTTCCTCAAACACCACTGCCAGTCCTATTCTACCCATCTGAATGTGTCGACGGCATACCACTATTTTTGAAGTGGAAGTGTTCCGAGTGGCTGTAATACATAAATAAATACACATACATATATAAATTAAAGTTTCCATGTACTGTGTTTTATAACTTATACATGTATCGTGTATGCCGACTTTAGCTTTCCTTACCCACATTGCACTGTGTTGTGTGTTGTGTATAGTGTTACTACTTGCACACTTCCATTGTCAGTAACTTTCATTGTTTGTGACCGCATACACTGAGTGAATTGTCCTTAACTTCCTCTTCAACAACAAAAATATGCTTGATGAATGGCTAATACATGCAATTGCTAGTTATGAAAGCAAAACTGAAAGTACTTGCATTTCCCTATAATCAAGCCCATTGTGTGTGGGCACTCAACAGCTCTGCCATGGTAATGTGCTAAACATGGGAGGGGAGAACTCTACTTCTGTTCTGTTGTTGAGCAGTTGATGCTGTGATGTATGAGCCTAAACTTTCCCTTTCAACTGTCATAGACTGATTGTGTGCACAACTTGTTCCTAAACTAACTCCCCCATTGCCCTCAGGTGGAGCACCTCCTTGTGGGACTGCATACAGTCATAGTGACATCTGGTAATAAGTATGGGGGGACCTGCAATCTCATGAATATAGTTAATTTCTATTGTTGTTTATATATAGTGCCTATCATAGCCTAGCCATGTACGGTACTTGTCACAAGTTACTTACGTTTTTATGCGGGTTGCCGAGTAGGCATTCTGGAGAACGCCGCGCGGTAGAATGGCGACTTCTTTCAGCAGACCGCGGACCGCTCGAAGGCTGCGCGTGGACTTCCGCACAGTAGATCGCATATTCCGTGCGGAGCTGCAAGTTCGTTCAGAATAACGTCACGTATACGTATACCTATGAAATCGTCCAGAGCTTTGCTCTAATCGTCTCTGACTCAGCTTGCGCTTCGCACTCGAAACGACGCCTGCACCATTCGAAGGTGTGTTGCGTAATTCCGTCGTTCAAGGTCTGCAGCAGCCTTCGCCGACATTCACGGAAATTTCAACGGGATACTGCAGAATACGTCGGAATCACGTAAGTAAGTTAACTTGTGACAAGTACCGTATATAAAAATGTACAGTAGTTTGGTATTACATTGATAGTGTGTGTTGGGGGGAGACCTGCTATATATGTACCAGAGGGGCCTGCATGGGACCGTATACTGTAAGTACAGTAAGTACAGTAGCTGAACCCCTGTCATGAATATAGTTATTTCTGTTGTTGCTATACTGTGAGGCTTCATAAAAAGTCGTTATATAGTACTTGCACAGCAATATAATACTGTGTGTATTGGGTGCATGTGTTGTTGTGGCACTACTATATTAGCTATACAATGTACTACTACACTATATAATATCAGTGATATCTGACAGTGTACTACACTATTGTGTATAGTATAATTATATTGTGCATACACCTTATATTCTGTAACCACATTGAGTGCCTGTTATTCTTCATTTCCTCAGCAGTGGTGTTCTACAAGTGTAAGGGTACCATGTAGTCACATGACAGAGTCACATGACATCACATGACAACAATGCTGTAATCGAGGTGAGTGGGGAAATCCCCACATGAATTATAGTACACTACACACGCACTCTACTGTTTAGACTTGCACACATGTTCCAACAGTTATAGGTGCGTACATATTTGCTGAGCTTGCTCATGTCCTAATCTTATAACATTAATTGGTAGCTTTCATTCAGTGTAGTGTCTGGTTGTGTGGGTGCATCTGTGTGTGTAGCTATCTGTGTGTGATGTGGTTCATGTGTTGTTTTAGCTCAGGCTATGATAGTATGATTTAAGAGTCTGTACATGTAGTATATGCCAGTAGTACAATGTCATGTAGTACAGTACAAGTAGTATCAGTAGTACATGTAGTACAATTAGTACAAGTAGTATAAGTAGTACATGTAGTACAATTAGTACAAGTAGTACAAGTAGTACATGTAGTACAAGTAGTATAAGTAGTATAAGTGGTATAAGTAGTATAAGTGGTATAAGTAGTATAAGTAGTATAGTATGCCATCCTTCCCCAACTGAGGGCAGGCAATGACCTAGTCTGGCCTGCTAGACCTGCCTTCTCCTTTGGAGGAAGAGAAATTGCTCAATTACTTTGGTTAACGACGTTCTTGATCTCTACTTAATTGTCTACACCTCGCCACAAGGATTTTCATGTTGCATAAATTCATCGAAATCTGCTGCCTTTGGATTTCCTTGTGGATTTTTTTGGCGCACACTTCAGGCCTAGCTACCATGACACTTAACATTAGACCAGTTAGCCTACATCCTGAAGTGGGGTAGTGGATTTAGCTAGCCATACATGCAGGGCTGGTCAATGCACACTCGGTCACTTGTACAAATATGTTCTTCCTCAAACACCACTGTCAGTCCTATTCTACCCATCTGAATGTGTCGACGGCATACCACTATTTTTGAAGTGGAAGTGTTCCGAGTGGCTGTAATACATAAATAAATACACATACATATATAAATTAAAGTTTCCATGTACTGTGTTTTATAACTTATACATGTATCGTGTATGCCGACTTTAGCTTTCCTTACCCACATTGCACTGTGTTGTGTGTTGTGTATAGTGTTACTACTTGCACACTTCCATTGTCAGTAACTTTCATTGTTTGTGACCGCATACACTGAGTGAATTGTCCTTAACTTCCTCTTCAACAACAAAAATATGCTTGATGAATGGCTAATACATGCAATTGCTAGTTATGAAAGCAAAACTGAAAGTACTTGCATTTCCCTATAATCAAGCCCATTGTGTGTGGGCACTCAACAGCTCTGCCATGGTAATGTGCTAAACATGGGAGGGGAGAACTCTACTTCTGTTCTGTTGTTGAGCAGTTGATGCTGTGATGTATGAGCCTAAACTTTCCCTTTCAACTGTCATAGACTGATTGTGTGCACAACTTGTTCCTAAACTAACTCCCCCATTGCCCTCAGGTGGAGCACCTCCTTGTGGGACTGCATACAGTCATAGTGACATCTGCTAATAAGTATGGGGGGGACCTGCAATCTCATGAATATAGTTAATTTCTATTGTTGTTTATATATAGTGCCTATCATAGCCTAGCCATGTACGGTACTTGTCACAAGTTACTTACGTTTTTATGCGGGTTGCCGAGTAGGCATTCTGGAGAACGCCGCGCAGTAGAATGGCGACTTCTTTCAGCAGACCGCGGACCGCTCAAAGGCTGCGCGTGGACTTCCGCACAGTAGATCGCATATTCCGTGCGGAGCTGCAAGTTCATTCAGAATAACGTCACGTATACGTATACCTATGAAATCGTCCAGAGCTTCGCTCTAATTGTCTCTGACTCAGCTTGCGCTTCGCACTCGAAACGACGCCTGCACCATTCGAAGGTGTGTTGCGTAATTCCGTCGTTCAAGGAATTTTGCCGAACCCGCGCGGTAGTACGCGGAAGGGGCACAGCCGATCTGCAGCAGCCTTCGCCGACATTCACGGAAATTTCAACGGGATACTGCAGAATACGTCGGAATCACGTAAGTAAGTTAACTTGTGACAAGTACCGTATATAAAAATGTATAGTAGTTTGGTATTACATTGATAGTGTGTGTTGGGGGGAGACCTGCTATATATGTACCAGAGGGGCCTGCATGGGACCGTATACTGTAAGTACAGTAAGTACAGTAACTCCTGTCATGAATATAGTTATTTCTGTTGTTGCTATACTGTGAGGCTTTATAAAAATTCATTATATAGTACTTGCACAGCAATATAATACTGTGTGTATTGGGTGCATGTGTTGTTGTGGCACTACTATATTAGCTATACAATGTACTACTACACTATATAATATCAGTGATATCTGACAGTGTACTACACTATTGTGTATAGTATAATTATATTGTGCATACACCTTATATTCTGTAACCACATTGAGTGCCTGTTATTCTTCATTTCCTCAGCAGTGGTGTTCTACAAGTGTAAGGGTACCATGTAGTCACATGACAGAGTCACATGACTAAACATGACAACAATGCTGTGTAAATCGAGGTGAGTGGGGAAATCCCCACATGCAGTACAGTACAGTACACACGCACTCTACTGTTTAGACTCACACACATGTTCCAACAGTTATACTGTAGGTACATATTTGTTGAGCTAGCTCATGTCCTAATCTTATAACATTAGTAGCTTTCATTCAGTGTAGTGTCTGGTTGTGTGGGTGCATCTGTGTGTGTAGCTACGTATCTGTGTGTGATGTGGGTTCATGCGTTGTTTTAGCTCAGTCTATGACAGTGTGATTTAAGAGTCTGTACATGTAGTATATGCCAGTAGTACAATGTCATGTAGTACAGTACAAATAGTATCAGTAGTACATGTAGTACAATTAGTACAAGTAGTATAAGTAGTACATGTAGTACAATTAGTACAAGTAGTACAAGTAGTACATGTAGTACAAGTAGTATAAGTAGTATAAGTGGTATAAGTAGTATAAGTAGTATAGTATGCCATCCTTCCCCAACTGAGGGCAGGCAATGACCTAGTCTGGCCTGCTAGACCTGCCTTCTCCTTTGGAGGAAGAGAAATTGCTCAATTACTTTGGTTAACGACGTTCTTGATCTCTACTTAATTGTCTACACCTCGCCACAAGGATTTTCATGTTGCATAAATTCATCGAAATCTGCTGCCTTTGGATTTCCTTGTGGATTTTTTTGGCGCACACTTCAGGCCTAGCTACCATGACACTTAACATTAGACCAGTTAACCTACATCCTGAAGTGGGGTAGTGGATTTAGCTAGCCATACATGCAGGGCTGGTCAACGCACTCTCGGTCACTTCAGCAGGTGAATTGACTAAAGGACGTCTGAGATCAGCAGACATACGTAGTGAATTTCATGGATATTGCGGGTTATATATAATTATACAGAATAAATAGCTCACATGTGAAAGTATGGGCCTTTTACCATATACATTTGATCATTGGGAACTAAATGACTAGCTATTTCATACACGCTGTGTGTGTAATGGTCTATGGTGTGTTCAGTGTGGTGGTGCTGATGGTAATGAGCTGCGTGCTGCAGGGCATGGCTACTTACTACTCAATATATATATTTATATGTATATATTTGTTATATACTCTCTACTCATTTCATCCTTCACACTGTTTGATCATCTACGAAGTGCTCTGATGTGATCAAGGTACAATTACTAACTATACTCTAATTTTGTAATTTGTAATAATTTTGTAACTACCTCTTGAACTAAATTCTGGACAGCCTCTGTTCACAGTCCTCACAACATTCAGGAGCTATAATGTTTTCTTTGCTGTGTCATACAAAATATTGTGCAAGGAAACCACTCTGTTATACATAAAGCAGTGATGGATGCACTACAGACTACGGTCTTCTATGATACTGATGATGGCTCAATGAGTATGCTATGTTGTGTTGCTATAATGTGTGTGAATGTCAAGCACTACAACGCTGTTACTGTGTATGTACACATATCCTGCAGCTTTCTGCAATGTTAAGTCTTGCTCTCAGTAAACAAATATCTCAAGTTGATCCACTCCGATATTATCGTATATAGACGTCTTTGTTGCTATGGCACCACCTCAATTCAACGTCATCACTTGCTTCTTGGCTCAGTGTGGTATTGAACCACGGACCACCACGATCACAGTAGGTGCTCCCACTCACGCACCCCTGTGAGTCCCAAACAGGGTCAGTAAGGGACCACACGCCTTCGGAGTCGCCAGTGTTTCCAGACTCACAAAATAGCCATCGCCAACAAATGTAGGTGTAGGTACTCCGGGATTGGTATAAGTACACCAAGTGCCGTGTATCCAACCAGGGCACAGACCCAGGGGAAGGCATGAGCAATTCCTCACCCTGGAGGAATGTTGATGTACATGTATGTCTAGGATTGCTCATTTGCCACAAGGGGGTGTACGTTGACCCTGCAGTTGTGTCATGTCTACACTACCAGTAGGGTTCAGCTTATTGGGGAAAGTTTTACCAGTAACATCTTATTGGAAATTCCTCACCCTGAGGAATGTTAATGTATACAAATAATATGTCTTAGATTGGTCCTTTGCTACAAGTGGGATGTGTGTATATAGCTAGGTTGCCATGTCATTGACGAGTGCACACTGATACTCCAACACCAGGTGGTATGGTGTTCATCTATGCAAGGTGCTTCTGCAAATGTGTGTGTGTGTGTGTGTGTGTGTGCGTCTGTGTGTGTTTTCACTGGCCATAACAGTGGACGTCATGCTAACCCCAGAGGAATATATAGAACAATAGTTAAAACAAGTAACGTTAACAGTCTGACGGACCACCTCAATTTGGTAGCAGGTGCTCCTGCAGGTGTGTCATGACTACCCTATCAGTAGGGTTCAGATTATTAGAGAATGTTTTAATAGTTTACATCATACTGCAATGTATGTTGTAATATGTATGTAGTCATACTACGAGGTACGTTGACCCTGCAGGTGTGTCATGACTACACTATCAATATATAGGGGTCAGATTATTAGAGAATGTTTTAATAGTTACTGCATCGTACTGCACCAATGCATGGCTGCAGTCCAACACCGTGCAATGGTGTATACATTGTAAGTGTACATTGTAAGTGTGCATTGTATGTGGGTGCATGCATAGATGTCCCTGGCCAAGTGCAAAACATGGAAATTTTGTGGTTTGGTGTTCCTTATTCTTCGCAGTATGCATGTCTGTAGTCTAACACCATGGTGCATACACTGTAGGTATATGTTGGATATACGTATGTGTGTGTGTCGCCACCCTGTATAGCTAAGTATAGCTACGTAAGTACAAAAAACCCAAAATGTTTGTGATTTGGCGTTCCTTATACTTCGCAGAATGTCTTAGCCAAACGTTCGCACTGGATTCACAAAACAAGCAAGCAAGGTGCACAGACAGCCGTAATCATACTTTTCGCAAAACACATAGCTAGCTACGAAGAGGGCAACCACAAAATCAATTTCTATATATACACTACACCATCTAGCTTGTGTACATGACACACACTGAGCTAGTTGTCCACTTTCTCTCCAGCATTACCATCTGCTCCCTTGCATGTGTTTATCCACAATGAGACACTTGTCATTGCTAGTACTAATCCATTCTAAACGTGGACTATTGTATGTACATCGCCTGGTTTGATGCATGACGTCATTATGATGGGAAGGTCCAACTTCGACAGCACCCAATGCAACAGACAGTACTTTGCTGGCAGCAACACTGAATTTGAGGATGCACAATGTCAAACTCGTGTGAGTCAGTATGCCTCGCTGTATGATCTAGCCACTGTATAGACCATACAGTAATATGAAGTACAGTACGTATGTGGTCAATTGCTGGTATACATGTAGTTGCAAATTTGAGTGTGGTTTTATATAGCTACACTTCCCTTAATTCTGTATTATATACATATATATGTTGAAGCCCATGATGTGCTTAGCGGTGGGATGGTGTGGCGTATCGGAGTGCACACACCATACTGTCTGGAAAGGGTAAATTAATTTAGTAGTCATTTTTTACTCTGTCTGTGAGTATGTACATGTGCATGCATGGGCATGTGTCCATGTGTAAGTGTGTGTGTGTGTACAGAGCATCACATTACAGAGGTAGTGAGGATGGTGGGTAAAGCTAGATATACATATAAGTCAGATCTATCTCTCAACCACATGTGCCAATGTGTGCATGTGCACAGAGGATCACGTTACAGAGGTAGTGAGGATTGTGGGTGCAGCTAGATGGGTCAGACCCATCCCTCTAAACCACAGAAATGCATAATCTCTGGTACATTTAAAAAATATGCAATGACACAAAAAGAGCTCTATCACGCACTCATTTGTACTACTTACATGATGGTGTATGTGTTGTGTGTACATTAGTACTTCCCTGGTCAACCTCCTGCTGTGACCTCTGCTAAGGGCATGTCTATACATTATATATAGGACACCACCACCTGATGGTATCCATTTAACTGATATGGCACCTATACGTATGTTGTCATTTACGGCATTTCTTAAAGTAGACATTGAAGCTTGTTGTGCAAGTGGTTAACTTGTAGCTACGTCTGTTTGCGTGAACATATCATGACGCATAGCAACTAAGTAAATGACGCATACATTGATTCCTTAGCAACTTAAGTAAATCTCTCTCCCCTTGGTCCGTGTGGCCCCTCTGGTCCAGGGTCTCCCTTCACTCCCTGCTGTCCCACAACGGTGAAGGTGGCTTACCCACTGCAGGTAAAGTGTATGTGCAGAGTATACATGCCTACCTGACTGGATTTCAGCCAAAATGCAGCAGTTGCAACAAAACAGTCCTATTATACATTTGAATGGATTGGTGTAGCTTCTGCACAACACATGGGTGTGGGGTGTAGGGTATCCCCCCACTGTTGCATGCTGTATTCTGTGTACCACTACATATATATTTGGTCATGCCCCCTTCCGACTATATATACTTGAAACGGCACTACTGATCACTGCTGATGTTCTCGACTTAATCATTCCAGCATAGGCATTCATGTCTGAGGGATACTGTATAATCTGCCTGTTATCCACTTCACTATATACGTATGTAGGGAATTATGCATATACGGGGTATGTTACAGTTATAGTCTGACACATAACTTCAATTGAAAATGAAAAGCAGAATTGGCACAACACATATAGCATGTCTAATGCTCATATGTAGACTATACACACGTACATTGCCGACCCTTTCCACTTGGGTCTTACAACTAGAAATAAGCTATTGTAACTCTGACTGTAACTAACTACGAATGTGCAGTGGAAACTGTACTGTCACCTACGTATAGCTGAACTGTACTAAAGCAGGGGCGGCAGCACAGGGGTGGGGACTTACAGTAAGCCTCCCTTTATTACAGTTCCACTGGCTCAAAGTAATTAATATTGGGACAGGTGTTGTACATGTGTGGGTCATGTGACATTTAGAATCACATTTAGAATCACATTTAGAATCACATTGAGCCCCCACCCTCCACCTCACACTCTGTTGGAAAAGGGTAACAGATTCATGGTTCCATTTGCTCAAAGAAATTAATATTGGACAAGGCGTGGTAGTCAGGTGTCATAGAATGCTGTTATAAAGTGTGAAATAGAACTTTCTGCTTACTTACATCATAGTTTTTGCTCAGTAGATTGATCTTGACTTGAAGTGCTTTCCTAGAAACCATGTTTAACTAGTCACATGACTGGAAGTCATGTGACACTTAGAATCACATTTAGAATCACATTGAGCCCCCACCCTCCACCTCACACTCTGTTGGAAAAGGGTAACAGATAGATGAATAATTTTGGCCAGCTTTACTAACTAGCTATATTTAAAAGTTTAATATAATTATATAAGTGTAAAAGTAGACGTCAACATTCACTGGACTTAGCTACCCCAAGGATACGAATAGCTATATAGGATATGATGAATAGCAATTGATTTAAGATACGTGGGTAATTATTCAAAGACATTAACATTTATGAATTTTCATATGCAATCAACACGTACATACATCATATGCAAGTGTCTCA
>OX465033.1:11950839-11989337 GCA_949841015.1 Aplysina aerophoba | reverse complement strand
TGTGTGTGTGTGTGTGTGTGTGTGGACACCAAGTGGGTATACAATTTGTACATACATAACTTGTCCATCATCTGCAAATCTGATGCACATTGTACAAATATGTTCTTCCTCAAACACCACTGCCAGTCCTATTCTACCCATCTGAATGTGTCGACGGCATACCACTATTTTTGAAGTGGAAGTGTTCCGAGTGGCTGTAATACATAAATAAATACACATACATATATAAATTAAAGTTTCCATGTACTGTGTTTTATAACTTATACATGTATCGTGTATGCCGACTTTAGCTTTCCTTACCCACATTGCACTGTGTTGTGTGTTGTGTATAGTGTTACTACTTGCACACTTCCATTGTCAGTAACTTTCATTGTTTGTGACCGCATACACTGAGTGAATTGTCCTTAACTTCCTCTTCAACAACAAAAATATGCTTGATGAATGGCTAATACATGCAATTGCTAGTTATGAAAGCAAAACTGAAAGTACTTGCATTTCCCTATAATCAAGCCCATTGTGTGTGGGCACTCAACAGCTCTGCCATGGTAATGTGCTAAACATGGGAGGGGAGAACTCTACTTCTGTTCTGTTGTTGAGCAGTTGATGCTGTGATGTATGAGCCTAAACTTTCCCTTTCAACTGTCATAGACTGATTGTGTGCACAACTTGTTCCTAAACTAACTCCCCCATTGCCCTCAGGTGGAGCACCTCCTTGTGGGACTGCATACAGTCATAGTGACATCTGGTAATAAGTATGGGGGGACCTGCAATCTCATGAATATAGTTAATTTCTATTGTTGTTTATATATAGTGCCTATCATAGCCTAGCCATGTACGGTACTTGTCACAAGTTACTTACGTTTTTATGCGGGTTGCCGAGTAGGCATTCTGGAGAACGCCGCGCGGTAGAATGGCGACTTCTTTCAGCAGACCGCGGACCGCTCGAAGGCTGCGCGTGGACTTCCGCACAGTAGATCGCATATTCCGTGCGGAGCTGCAAGTTCGTTCAGAATAACGTCACGTATACGTATACCTATGAAATCGTCCAGAGCTTTGCTCTAATCGTCTCTGACTCAGCTTGCGCTTCGCACTCGAAACGACGCCTGCACCATTCGAAGGTGTGTTGCGTAATTCCGTCGTTCAAGGTCTGCAGCAGCCTTCGCCGACATTCACGGAAATTTCAACGGGATACTGCAGAATACGTCGGAATCACGTAAGTAAGTTAACTTGTGACAAGTACCGTATATAAAAATGTACAGTAGTTTGGTATTACATTGATAGTGTGTGTTGGGGGGAGACCTGCTATATATGTACCAGAGGGGCCTGCATGGGACCGTATACTGTAAGTACAGTAAGTACAGTAGCTGAACCCCTGTCATGAATATAGTTATTTCTGTTGTTGCTATACTGTGAGGCTTCATAAAAAGTCGTTATATAGTACTTGCACAGCAATATAATACTGTGTGTATTGGGTGCATGTGTTGTTGTGGCACTACTATATTAGCTATACAATGTACTACTACACTATATAATATCAGTGATATCTGACAGTGTACTACACTATTGTGTATAGTATAATTATATTGTGCATACACCTTATATTCTGTAACCACATTGAGTGCCTGTTATTCTTCATTTCCTCAGCAGTGGTGTTCTACAAGTGTAAGGGTACCATGTAGTCACATGACAGAGTCACATGACATCACATGACAACAATGCTGTAATCGAGGTGAGTGGGGAAATCCCCACATGAATTATAGTACACTACACACGCACTCTACTGTTTAGACTTGCACACATGTTCCAACAGTTATAGGTGCGTACATATTTGCTGAGCTTGCTCATGTCCTAATCTTATAACATTAATTGGTAGCTTTCATTCAGTGTAGTGTCTGGTTGTGTGGGTGCATCTGTGTGTGTAGCTATCTGTGTGTGATGTGGTTCATGTGTTGTTTTAGCTCAGGCTATGATAGTATGATTTAAGAGTCTGTACATGTAGTATATGCCAGTAGTACAATGTCATGTAGTACAGTACAAGTAGTATCAGTAGTACATGTAGTACAATTAGTACAAGTAGTATAAGTAGTACATGTAGTACAATTAGTACAAGTAGTACAAGTAGTACATGTAGTACAAGTAGTATAAGTAGTATAAGTGGTATAAGTAGTATAAGTGGTATAAGTAGTATAAGTAGTATAGTATGCCATCCTTCCCCAACTGAGGGCAGGCAATGACCTAGTCTGGCCTGCTAGACCTGCCTTCTCCTTTGGAGGAAGAGAAATTGCTCAATTACTTTGGTTAACGACGTTCTTGATCTCTACTTAATTGTCTACACCTCGCCACAAGGATTTTCATGTTGCATAAATTCATCGAAATCTGCTGCCTTTGGATTTCCTTGTGGATTTTTTTGGCGCACACTTCAGGCCTAGCTACCATGACACTTAACATTAGACCAGTTAGCCTACATCCTGAAGTGGGGTAGTGGATTTAGCTAGCCATACATGCAGGGCTGGTCAATGCACACTCGGTCACTTGTACAAATATGTTCTTCCTCAAACACCACTGTCAGTCCTATTCTACCCATCTGAATGTGTCGACGGCATACCACTATTTTTGAAGTGGAAGTGTTCCGAGTGGCTGTAATACATAAATAAATACACATACATATATAAATTAAAGTTTCCATGTACTGTGTTTTATAACTTATACATGTATCGTGTATGCCGACTTTAGCTTTCCTTACCCACATTGCACTGTGTTGTGTGTTGTGTATAGTGTTACTACTTGCACACTTCCATTGTCAGTAACTTTCATTGTTTGTGACCGCATACACTGAGTGAATTGTCCTTAACTTCCTCTTCAACAACAAAAATATGCTTGATGAATGGCTAATACATGCAATTGCTAGTTATGAAAGCAAAACTGAAAGTACTTGCATTTCCCTATAATCAAGCCCATTGTGTGTGGGCACTCAACAGCTCTGCCATGGTAATGTGCTAAACATGGGAGGGGAGAACTCTACTTCTGTTCTGTTGTTGAGCAGTTGATGCTGTGATGTATGAGCCTAAACTTTCCCTTTCAACTGTCATAGACTGATTGTGTGCACAACTTGTTCCTAAACTAACTCCCCCATTGCCCTCAGGTGGAGCACCTCCTTGTGGGACTGCATACAGTCATAGTGACATCTGCTAATAAGTATGGGGGGGACCTGCAATCTCATGAATATAGTTAATTTCTATTGTTGTTTATATATAGTGCCTATCATAGCCTAGCCATGTACGGTACTTGTCACAAGTTACTTACGTTTTTATGCGGGTTGCCGAGTAGGCATTCTGGAGAACGCCGCGCAGTAGAATGGCGACTTCTTTCAGCAGACCGCGGACCGCTCAAAGGCTGCGCGTGGACTTCCGCACAGTAGATCGCATATTCCGTGCGGAGCTGCAAGTTCATTCAGAATAACGTCACGTATACGTATACCTATGAAATCGTCCAGAGCTTCGCTCTAATTGTCTCTGACTCAGCTTGCGCTTCGCACTCGAAACGACGCCTGCACCATTCGAAGGTGTGTTGCGTAATTCCGTCGTTCAAGGAATTTTGCCGAACCCGCGCGGTAGTACGCGGAAGGGGCACAGCCGATCTGCAGCAGCCTTCGCCGACATTCACGGAAATTTCAACGGGATACTGCAGAATACGTCGGAATCACGTAAGTAAGTTAACTTGTGACAAGTACCGTATATAAAAATGTATAGTAGTTTGGTATTACATTGATAGTGTGTGTTGGGGGGAGACCTGCTATATATGTACCAGAGGGGCCTGCATGGGACCGTATACTGTAAGTACAGTAAGTACAGTAACTCCTGTCATGAATATAGTTATTTCTGTTGTTGCTATACTGTGAGGCTTTATAAAAATTCATTATATAGTACTTGCACAGCAATATAATACTGTGTGTATTGGGTGCATGTGTTGTTGTGGCACTACTATATTAGCTATACAATGTACTACTACACTATATAATATCAGTGATATCTGACAGTGTACTACACTATTGTGTATAGTATAATTATATTGTGCATACACCTTATATTCTGTAACCACATTGAGTGCCTGTTATTCTTCATTTCCTCAGCAGTGGTGTTCTACAAGTGTAAGGGTACCATGTAGTCACATGACAGAGTCACATGACTAAACATGACAACAATGCTGTGTAAATCGAGGTGAGTGGGGAAATCCCCACATGCAGTACAGTACAGTACACACGCACTCTACTGTTTAGACTCACACACATGTTCCAACAGTTATACTGTAGGTACATATTTGTTGAGCTAGCTCATGTCCTAATCTTATAACATTAGTAGCTTTCATTCAGTGTAGTGTCTGGTTGTGTGGGTGCATCTGTGTGTGTAGCTACGTATCTGTGTGTGATGTGGGTTCATGCGTTGTTTTAGCTCAGTCTATGACAGTGTGATTTAAGAGTCTGTACATGTAGTATATGCCAGTAGTACAATGTCATGTAGTACAGTACAAATAGTATCAGTAGTACATGTAGTACAATTAGTACAAGTAGTATAAGTAGTACATGTAGTACAATTAGTACAAGTAGTACAAGTAGTACATGTAGTACAAGTAGTATAAGTAGTATAAGTGGTATAAGTAGTATAAGTAGTATAGTATGCCATCCTTCCCCAACTGAGGGCAGGCAATGACCTAGTCTGGCCTGCTAGACCTGCCTTCTCCTTTGGAGGAAGAGAAATTGCTCAATTACTTTGGTTAACGACGTTCTTGATCTCTACTTAATTGTCTACACCTCGCCACAAGGATTTTCATGTTGCATAAATTCATCGAAATCTGCTGCCTTTGGATTTCCTTGTGGATTTTTTTGGCGCACACTTCAGGCCTAGCTACCATGACACTTAACATTAGACCAGTTAACCTACATCCTGAAGTGGGGTAGTGGATTTAGCTAGCCATACATGCAGGGCTGGTCAACGCACTCTCGGTCACTTCAGCAGGTGAATTGACTAAAGGACGTCTGAGATCAGCAGACATACGTAGTGAATTTCATGGATATTGCGGGTTATATATAATTATACAGAATAAATAGCTCACATGTGAAAGTATGGGCCTTTTACCATATACATTTGATCATTGGGAACTAAATGACTAGCTATTTCATACACGCTGTGTGTGTAATGGTCTATGGTGTGTTCAGTGTGGTGGTGCTGATGGTAATGAGCTGCGTGCTGCAGGGCATGGCTACTTACTACTCAATATATATATTTATATGTATATATTTGTTATATACTCTCTACTCATTTCATCCTTCACACTGTTTGATCATCTACGAAGTGCTCTGATGTGATCAAGGTACAATTACTAACTATACTCTAATTTTGTAATTTGTAATAATTTTGTAACTACCTCTTGAACTAAATTCTGGACAGCCTCTGTTCACAGTCCTCACAACATTCAGGAGCTATAATGTTTTCTTTGCTGTGTCATACAAAATATTGTGCAAGGAAACCACTCTGTTATACATAAAGCAGTGATGGATGCACTACAGACTACGGTCTTCTATGATACTGATGATGGCTCAATGAGTATGCTATGTTGTGTTGCTATAATGTGTGTGAATGTCAAGCACTACAACGCTGTTACTGTGTATGTACACATATCCTGCAGCTTTCTGCAATGTTAAGTCTTGCTCTCAGTAAACAAATATCTCAAGTTGATCCACTCCGATATTATCGTATATAGACGTCTTTGTTGCTATGGCACCACCTCAATTCAACGTCATCACTTGCTTCTTGGCTCAGTGTGGTATTGAACCACGGACCACCACGATCACAGTAGGTGCTCCCACTCACGCACCCCTGTGAGTCCCAAACAGGGTCAGTAAGGGACCACACGCCTTCGGAGTCGCCAGTGTTTCCAGACTCACAAAATAGCCATCGCCAACAAATGTAGGTGTAGGTACTCCGGGATTGGTATAAGTACACCAAGTGCCGTGTATCCAACCAGGGCACAGACCCAGGGGAAGGCATGAGCAATTCCTCACCCTGGAGGAATGTTGATGTACATGTATGTCTAGGATTGCTCATTTGCCACAAGGGGGTGTACGTTGACCCTGCAGTTGTGTCATGTCTACACTACCAGTAGGGTTCAGCTTATTGGGGAAAGTTTTACCAGTAACATCTTATTGGAAATTCCTCACCCTGAGGAATGTTAATGTATACAAATAATATGTCTTAGATTGGTCCTTTGCTACAAGTGGGATGTGTGTATATAGCTAGGTTGCCATGTCATTGACGAGTGCACACTGATACTCCAACACCAGGTGGTATGGTGTTCATCTATGCAAGGTGCTTCTGCAAATGTGTGTGTGTGTGTGTGTGTGTGTGCGTCTGTGTGTGTTTTCACTGGCCATAACAGTGGACGTCATGCTAACCCCAGAGGAATATATAGAACAATAGTTAAAACAAGTAACGTTAACAGTCTGACGGACCACCTCAATTTGGTAGCAGGTGCTCCTGCAGGTGTGTCATGACTACCCTATCAGTAGGGTTCAGATTATTAGAGAATGTTTTAATAGTTTACATCATACTGCAATGTATGTTGTAATATGTATGTAGTCATACTACGAGGTACGTTGACCCTGCAGGTGTGTCATGACTACACTATCAATATATAGGGGTCAGATTATTAGAGAATGTTTTAATAGTTACTGCATCGTACTGCACCAATGCATGGCTGCAGTCCAACACCGTGCAATGGTGTATACATTGTAAGTGTACATTGTAAGTGTGCATTGTATGTGGGTGCATGCATAGATGTCCCTGGCCAAGTGCAAAACATGGAAATTTTGTGGTTTGGTGTTCCTTATTCTTCGCAGTATGCATGTCTGTAGTCTAACACCATGGTGCATACACTGTAGGTATATGTTGGATATACGTATGTGTGTGTGTCGCCACCCTGTATAGCTAAGTATAGCTACGTAAGTACAAAAAACCCAAAATGTTTGTGATTTGGCGTTCCTTATACTTCGCAGAATGTCTTAGCCAAACGTTCGCACTGGATTCACAAAACAAGCAAGCAAGGTGCACAGACAGCCGTAATCATACTTTTCGCAAAACACATAGCTAGCTACGAAGAGGGCAACCACAAAATCAATTTCTATATATACACTACACCATCTAGCTTGTGTACATGACACACACTGAGCTAGTTGTCCACTTTCTCTCCAGCATTACCATCTGCTCCCTTGCATGTGTTTATCCACAATGAGACACTTGTCATTGCTAGTACTAATCCATTCTAAACGTGGACTATTGTATGTACATCGCCTGGTTTGATGCATGACGTCATTATGATGGGAAGGTCCAACTTCGACAGCACCCAATGCAACAGACAGTACTTTGCTGGCAGCAACACTGAATTTGAGGATGCACAATGTCAAACTCGTGTGAGTCAGTATGCCTCGCTGTATGATCTAGCCACTGTATAGACCATACAGTAATATGAAGTACAGTACGTATGTGGTCAATTGCTGGTATACATGTAGTTGCAAATTTGAGTGTGGTTTTATATAGCTACACTTCCCTTAATTCTGTATTATATACATATATATGTTGAAGCCCATGATGTGCTTAGCGGTGGGATGGTGTGGCGTATCGGAGTGCACACACCATACTGTCTGGAAAGGGTAAATTAATTTAGTAGTCATTTTTTACTCTGTCTGTGAGTATGTACATGTGCATGCATGGGCATGTGTCCATGTGTAAGTGTGTGTGTGTGTACAGAGCATCACATTACAGAGGTAGTGAGGATGGTGGGTAAAGCTAGATATACATATAAGTCAGATCTATCTCTCAACCACATGTGCCAATGTGTGCATGTGCACAGAGGATCACGTTACAGAGGTAGTGAGGATTGTGGGTGCAGCTAGATGGGTCAGACCCATCCCTCTAAACCACAGAAATGCATAATCTCTGGTACATTTAAAAAATATGCAATGACACAAAAAGAGCTCTATCACGCACTCATTTGTACTACTTACATGATGGTGTATGTGTTGTGTGTACATTAGTACTTCCCTGGTCAACCTCCTGCTGTGACCTCTGCTAAGGGCATGTCTATACATTATATATAGGACACCACCACCTGATGGTATCCATTTAACTGATATGGCACCTATACGTATGTTGTCATTTACGGCATTTCTTAAAGTAGACATTGAAGCTTGTTGTGCAAGTGGTTAACTTGTAGCTACGTCTGTTTGCGTGAACATATCATGACGCATAGCAACTAAGTAAATGACGCATACATTGATTCCTTAGCAACTTAAGTAAATCTCTCTCCCCTTGGTCCGTGTGGCCCCTCTGGTCCAGGGTCTCCCTTCACTCCCTGCTGTCCCACAACGGTGAAGGTGGCTTACCCACTGCAGGTAAAGTGTATGTGCAGAGTATACATGCCTACCTGACTGGATTTCAGCCAAAATGCAGCAGTTGCAACAAAACAGTCCTATTATACATTTGAATGGATTGGTGTAGCTTCTGCACAACACATGGGTGTGGGGTGTAGGGTATCCCCCCACTGTTGCATGCTGTATTCTGTGTACCACTACATATATATTTGGTCATGCCCCCTTCCGACTATATATACTTGAAACGGCACTACTGATCACTGCTGATGTTCTCGACTTAATCATTCCAGCATAGGCATTCATGTCTGAGGGATACTGTATAATCTGCCTGTTATCCACTTCACTATATACGTATGTAGGGAATTATGCATATACGGGGTATGTTACAGTTATAGTCTGACACATAACTTCAATTGAAAATGAAAAGCAGAATTGGCACAACACATATAGCATGTCTAATGCTCATATGTAGACTATACACACGTACATTGCCGACCCTTTCCACTTGGGTCTTACAACTAGAAATAAGCTATTGTAACTCTGACTGTAACTAACTACGAATGTGCAGTGGAAACTGTACTGTCACCTACGTATAGCTGAACTGTACTAAAGCAGGGGCGGCAGCACAGGGGTGGGGACTTACAGTAAGCCTCCCTTTATTACAGTTCCACTGGCTCAAAGTAATTAATATTGGGACAGGTGTTGTACATGTGTGGGTCATGTGACATTTAGAATCACATTTAGAATCACATTTAGAATCACATTGAGCCCCCACCCTCCACCTCACACTCTGTTGGAAAAGGGTAACAGATTCATGGTTCCATTTGCTCAAAGAAATTAATATTGGACAAGGCGTGGTAGTCAGGTGTCATAGAATGCTGTTATAAAGTGTGAAATAGAACTTTCTGCTTACTTACATCATAGTTTTTGCTCAGTAGATTGATCTTGACTTGAAGTGCTTTCCTAGAAACCATGTTTAACTAGTCACATGACTGGAAGTCATGTGACACTTAGAATCACATTTAGAATCACATTGAGCCCCCACCCTCCACCTCACACTCTGTTGGAAAAGGGTAACAGATAGATGAATAATTTTGGCCAGCTTTACTAACTAGCTATATTTAAAAGTTTAATATAATTATATAAGTGTAAAAGTAGACGTCAACATTCACTGGACTTAGCTACCCCAAGGATACGAATAGCTATATAGGATATGATGAATAGCAATTGATTTAAGATACGTGGGTAATTATTCAAAGACATTAACATTTATGAATTTTCATATGCAATCAACACGTACATACATCATATGCAAGTGTCTCATGATACCAAACATTCATATGGTATTACTTGGCTATGATGTCTGTATGTGATACAGTTAATGTGTGAACTCTCAAATGAACCTGACAACTATGGGACTCAATCAGTCAGCGCTATGAGTGTTATAAGATTTTAAATGACCAATATCTCCAGCTGATCTAAGCCAACATCTTCATTGCTTTTAATTTCATCGGAGCAAACCCTCACTTCAGTGTCATCCCTCACTTCCTGGCCCAGCGTGGTAGTGAACCATGGACCACCACGATCACAGCAGGTGCTCCCACTTGCACACCCCTGTGAGTCCCACAGAGGGTCATCAAGGTACCACTGGTTTTCAAATGGCCCGGCATTTCCCGACTCACAAAAATAATTCCCCCCCACAAATGGAGGTACAGAAGCACCCCGTCGTGTAGCAGCACATGGGCAATTACTTGAACCGTAGCTGCGGTCTTTTGAAACTCCGGCTGCAAAGCTCCAGATGTGGTTTCTTGGGTTACCATAGGTTATTGAGAGGCCATCAAGATAGTAACTGTTTAGAGAGGTACCATGAACAGTGTAAGTAAGAAATCCATCTGTGCTATGAAATTGATATCCACGAGCTCTCCCACAGACCTTGGTGTAAGGAAGCTTGTGTGATGGGAAGGTGATAGAGGAGCATCCTGCGTTGGCATTTGAACGAATGCACATTCTTTTGGATGAATGTATACTCTCTATAAGCCCTTGAGGACAGGTATTGTTCACGTCAGTCATATCAATATAAGCTGCCCTCATCCAACCTCCAGTGATGTTGCCACAGTTTCTTGTATTCATTTCACAGAACACTCTCTCCGCTCCCTGTGGTGTCCGGATGTTGTAGTATCCGGAAGGGAGTGCAGGATTGCAGTGGTATAGATATTGGCAGGACACGGCCATCAAGTCACACTTTGAAAGCTGTTTGAAGTCTTTCAACAGTTCCTCTCGTATCTGTTTGTACTGGACATCAGTCAGGTTGACCACAGATACTCCTGGTGGACCTTGCTGTCCTCTGGCACCTGGTGGACCAGGAGGGCCTTGTGGGCCACGCTCACCATCAGGACCAGGGTAGCCTCGAGGACCAATGGGACCGGGAAGACCTGTGTCTCCTTGCAGACCAACACCTTCTTCTCCTTTCACTCCCTTCTCTCCTCTTGTTCCTATTACTCCCCTCTCTCCCCTCGGTCCGTGCGGCCCCTCTGGTCCAGGGTCTCCCTTCACTCCCTGCTGTCCCACCACGGTGAAGGTGGCTCTCCCACTGGTAGGAGCAAGACAGCCAGTAATGTTCACCTCCTCATCCTCCTGGTGTGCTTTGGCAGTGACGGGAGAGGAGGATGTGATGATGAAGGCCACAGCTACGAGCAGGGCTAGGAGGAACTTCATCTCAACTTCACTGTGTTCAAGACAGAAGTCCCTCTGCTCTTGTGCTTGTGTGGTTTATGAATATTCATAATTTTATATATAATATTATACGTGTATATATATATAATTATATATATACAGTATGTGGGTGTGGTATAGACAACCAAATATGTATAACCATATTTGGTAACACCTCAGTATTGCTCCACATGAAAGGGTATTTGTTGGTCCAGTGTGTGACATGACATATACGTTGTTCACCTTTACCCATATAGTCTTAGCATGCTTGTGGAAGGACACTGGATGTAGTTTTAGCACGCTTGACCCTCTCCACTGGCAGGGGGAAAGTGGCAGAGAGGGTCTAGCGTGCTAGAATAGATCCTTTGTGTCAAACGGGAATCTGCTCAATTGCAGTGGTTGTGTCAGAACATATCGTTAATTTCATTCCCATCTTGGTGAGACTGATGCAGCTTCTTACCAGCACAATGGTTGTGTTGTGCACTCTTCTACTGTTTCTCACAGCACTAGCTACGTAGCTACTTAAGCTTGTTCTCCCAAAATAGCACATGTAATGTGCTATTTTGTCCTTGTACGTACATATATGTGTAGTGAGGGATGTGTGTCTGTTTCTTTATTCTCACTTTTCATATGGAGTTTCAAGTGGACACTTGAGGCAAGCATGGAAGCCTGTGTTTAAATTCTCTCTATAGTACTGTCAGTGAGTGTTTACAATCTGCTGTGTACTTGTACAAGTTGCTAGCTTCACAGCTTGAAAGGCGAATGGCGACTGTAGAAAACCAACCAAGACCCAGCGCCCAAACTCATGGCCTACGCTCTAACACAGATCGAGTTTCAGCCACGCCAGCCACCAATCCGGCCACAATTCTTCGTCTCCAATCGCCCTAGATAGATCATGTAGATATGATTACGGGTGGGCTGCAATGCTTTGACCACATAGGACTCGCGTCTTGAGACTTGAGCTACATATGCGATGGCTTGCTCAGCAAGCAGCTAGCATGTGCACGTCTAAAGTGTGGTTGTTTTAAACCCAAACCAGTGTGTGGAATTAGGTGCCCTTGATGGTTAACAGTGAAGCACTACACTCTGCACGCTTGCAGCTGAGCTGGCATTGTGTTAGACAAGCACTTGTCAAGCTAAATGGCTTCAGGCACTGCAGCCGTCAGATGAGATCTGATTGCTACTCCATCATGTAGTGTACTGCTGTACTGTGTGCATGGTGTGTCTGTGATGTGTGTGATGCAGTATGTGCTAGTGCATGTGTATATATTTAGAGTACATGAATTGCCATGCATGTCTGTGGTCAATCAAGGTGATCACATGCGTGTGTGTGTGTCTAGTAGTGTATACTGTTGTTAGAAGGCATAATTGTATATAAAGTGGGTACATATACGAGTGTATTACGACTAATATACTGATTTATAATGAAGGATTCAATTGTTATAGATATGTAAGCACCATGACCACATTGACAGTTAATGTTGTATGACCAGTTTGGCACGTTAATATGCACTCCCATCCATCCCGGGCCCATGTGGCATGTTTGGGCATGCCTTACTCATTATGTATGTGTAGTGTGTCTGTAGCAGGTGGCAGCTTGTGAGAAGCCATAGAAGAGTGGACAGCACACAACCATTGTGCTGGGAAGAAGCTGCATCAGTCTCCCAAGATGGGGCTTCAAATTAAATTATGATTTGTTTTGACACACATCCACAGCTATTGAGCAGATTCCTCATTAGGTACAAAGGATCTAGTCTAGCCCACTAGACCCTCTCCACCACGTGGGCGTTCACACCGCCTTTGGTGCTGTAAGTACCAGGCGGCTGGGAGGGTCTAGCGTGCTAGACTACATGAGTAGGGATAGGAGGAACCTCATGTCAACTGCACTGAGCTCTGTGAAACAACAGAAGTCTCAACTGCTGTATGTTTGTGTGTATATATATGCATAAGTGGGTGGGGCACTCCCATGGATACAATGCCCATATTTGGTTACACACCTCCTCCTTACTCTATATTCATGTCTGCTGATCCGTTACATGACTGCGCAGTTGGTTGGAATGGTGTGTTGTATGCATATGACTATGAGATGCCAACTAGACTGTCATAAATGTACAGTAATATATATATAAATTATATGTTGAATATAGTAATATAAATTGTATGTATGTATGTATATGTATGCTGCAGTTAAACTCTGAGGAAACAACACAGCTCAGGAAAAAGGCGACATGGGTAAAAGGACTGACAACCGAGCCCCAAAACCGACCTAAGGTCTAACGCGGTGTTTCAGCCACGTGAGCTACAGAATTGGCCACACTCATTCGTCCCACATCTTATGTGCCACACATAAGTAAGTTTGTAAGTTATGCTGCAGTGTTTCAGATAATGGTCTCTCCTTCATACTAACTGTGATTCAGTGTGTGTGTGTGTGTGTGTGTGTGTGTGTGTTTGTGTGTGTGTGTGTGTGTGTGTGTGTGTGTGTGTGTGTGTGTGTGTGTGTGTGTGTGTTTGTGTGTGTGTGTGTGTGTGTGTGTGTGTGTGTGTGTGTGTGTGTGTGTGTGTGTGTGTGTGTGTGTGTGTGTGTGTGTGTGTGTGTGTGTGTGTGTGTGTGTGTGTGTGTGTGTGTGTGTGTGTGTGTGTGTGTGTGTGTGTGTGTGTGTGTGTGTGTGTGTACTTGTCTCTTGTGTGTTGATAAATACATACCTACATGCATACATGGCCACTCATGACAGTTATGTACATATAAGTGTGCTCACTGCCTGCCTCCCATGTGTTGATATACGTGTGCGGATTCCATGGATGCAATCAAATGCAGTAGTTTTATGCAGCGGAGCAAACCCTTATTGCATTATGTTTGAAGCCCTATCTTAGTAATTAATGAGACTGATGCATCTTCTACACAACACAAAGTTATGGTGTGCTGAGGTGTGTCCTATTACAGGCTGGGCTGAATGCTGTAGCTACGTATATATGCTGACAGCGTGTTCAATCAATTCAACTTTATATGTACCAGTCGGTGCCAGCAGCCGCATCCAATTGTTTAAACACTCAGTGAATCAATGCAGAGTGCAAATGTTCTTTCCCCTTTCTGGTATCCACAAGACTGCTCAGGAGAAAGACTGGTTATGTAGTTACACAACCTACGTAGCTCTTTAGCTACAGCTGAGATTAGCTGACTATCTGCAGTGAGTTATATAGCTAGACAAGAGTCCAGGGCATGATTCAGTTATGTACAGTTAAATTTGTAGCTAGCTAGCAAGCTCAAGTTAGATAATATACAAAGTGTACAGTGGTGCGGTGTATACAGTATTGTACAAACAAGTATCATTAATTTTGCTGATTCAGTGGCATTTATTTAGTTTATCCTAGAGCACATAATGAGTAATACAGTGAACCTGGCTAAGACAACTGTCTGTGGGCCAGTTCTAACTGACCTTTATAGAGAGGTGGCTGCTCTACAGAGATATATTCCAATGCTTTAGTGCTATCTGGGGCCAGGAGGCTGGCTGTTTTAGAGAGGTGGCTGCCTTACACAGTGACCATCTTAGACAGGTTCCACTGTAATACGTTTTATGTTCATTATGTACGTATGTATACCTGGTTTATCATAAATGCGCAATTTTGTTATGCTATTGCATCATAATGTTAATGGTGTTGTGTTGTGTTGGCAGATTGAGCTTAATTCAGTTAGGCAATGTCTGGGGATATGGGTAGCTATGTATGTCTGCAGAGTATGTGGTCACTGTGAGCTGTCTAACTACGTGTGTGTGGTTGATTGTGCCACTAAATCAAGAAGATGTGTGCGTTGGATGTGTGTGTGTGCGTGTTCATGTGATCACTGATGTAGCCACATCATCACATAATTATAGCTACTGTACTTAGCTAGCTACTCAGCACGTGTAGGAACTACTTCTTACGTATTCAGCGAACACACTAGATCTGCAGTAGCTGTGCATATAATTTATATTATATAATTATATACTGTATTAGTATGCAGTATGTTGCTTGTAATGTCAAGTTGAACCAGTCTAACAATATAATACACCCCCACCTAGTCCACCTAAAGTGGGCTTATTCTTACTGTATTTCCAAAGGCCATTCATATGCTGCATTAAATCATGAGCACTGTATGTAGTTCTCTTTACCCAGTTGTACCCTTGATCGGCTTATATGTAGGTACTTCCATGCAATGGTTCCACTTAGCAATACATTTAATTCTGTCAATAATTTCAATTATGTCACTGCGTGCAGTGACAAAATGAACGATACATGGTACAATGAATGCAATTTTAAATGGAGCAGTGTTGAGTTCACTACAAACAACTCCAATTCTGTCTTGATGTCATGCACTGATGATGAAAATGCTGTGCAATATGTGTGAATGTAAGAACACTACAATAGCACTACAATTATTGCTGTTCCCTCTTGGCAATGTTAAGGTCTGCTGTCAGTAGATTAATATTTCAAATTGATCCACTCCAATGTCATCATTGATGTTATTATTGCACCACCTCACTTCAATGTCATCCCTCACTTCCTGGCTCAGTGTGGTAGTGAACCATGGACCACCACGATCACAGCAGGTGCTCCAGCTTCTACACCCCTGTGAGTCCCACAGAGGGTCATCGAGGTACCACACCTTTTGAAGATGACCTCTGCCAACGCTCCCTTCTGATTCACAGAAATAATTTTCTCCTACAAATGGGGGCTCTTCTGGACCAAGATTATCGTCACAGAGGCAGTTGAAGTGTCTATCGTAGTAGTAGTAAGTGCCTGGTGGCCATCCTGCTGCAAAGGTCCAGATGTGATTTCGTGGACTGCCATAAGTCAAAGACAGACCTGAAACGTAGGAGCTGTCCAGAGTTGTCTGACCATTATTGTGGTAAGTGTGGAATGCAGTTGCGGAAAAGAACTGGTATCCATGCGCTCTTCCACAGACTTTAGTGTAGGGAACACTGTGTGTTGGAAAGGTGACTGAGGAGCAATTGATGCTGCCAGTGTGTGAACGAGTACACATACGAGTTGAGGAAGCAACAGTGTAGTTCAGCCCCTGAGGACAGGTATTGTTTTCATCTGTCATGTCAATATAAGCTGCCCTCATCCATCCTCCAGTAATGTTGCCACAATTGCTGGTGTTCATCTGGCAGTATACCTGCAATGGTCCAGTGGTAGTGTTGACCCAGTAGTACCCAGAGGGAGCAGTGGGGTCGCAATGGTATATGTCCTTGCAGGAGGTGGCAGGGTTGTCTACAGTTGGTCCATGGCCAGAACACTGTGGTTCTGGCTGCGGAGTCGGTTGAGGGGTGGTGGTAGGTTGTGCTGCAGATGTGGTGATCATGTTGGTGTGTTGAGAGGTGGACTCAGTAATTTGTCCAAGTTTTGAACTTTGTGTGATCTGCTGAGAAGTAGTGGGAAGTATCGGTGGATTGGACGGTGGTGAGATGACTGTGGAGCTTCCACTGCATTGTAGGCTTTGGTGTGCTGAAGGGTTTGGTGTGTTAGTGCAGCTCAGTTTGCTTACTTCCTCTTGAAGCATTTCCAGAATATCCTGTTTCAGCTGCTGCCGCTCAGCATAGGTGAATGTACCAGGTGGTCCAGGGAGACCATCACGACCGTCACGCCCCGGAGGTCCTGCAATACCATCATCTCCATCTCGTCCTGGCTGTCCATCTCGGCCGGCCCTTCCTGGCAGTCCAGGGAGACAAGATGCTCTAGTGACAGGGCAGGTGTCAGCTGCTTCTGCTGTGAGGTACACGACAGTGAAGCAGGAAAGGGCTACAAGGGTTGCAAGGAGCTTGACTGTCCAGGGAAGCATCTTCATCTTAATTAATCTCCTTTATACTGAGAAGTATACATCTATATAAATTCCTCAAAGTTGTACCCTCTGGTTTCTATATACGCCGTCTGAATCTGCTGTACTGAAGAAGGCAGTAGCTGGACCTTCCATTATATTATCATTCCAATCCCATGCTCACTTTGATGTGGTATTGCCAATCAGCGGGTCAAGGGTACTATAGTATCTCTCTCCATATAAGGTAATAGCAGATATTGAATGTATAAAAGCTGTAAGTATCAGTATGGCATTACAGAAATACAGTTCTAGCATCTATGTAACTTTTATAAATTCCTCAAACACAATGATACGTATCTTGTGAATTGTATCTAAATGTATAACTGTATATGTCACAACTGATGTTTGCCTCACTTCAGGTTGGTCTCTCCATTGTTCTATGTATATACTGTAAATCAAGCACACGCACATATGTGTTTGTAGAGTATATTCTAAGTTAGTGGCTATTTCTCATTACACGTGTAGCTCAAGAAGACACACATATATAGCAGCTACAGGATGCAGCTCATTCCTTGTGTGTGCAGTGGCACATCAGTACATGTTCCATGGAGGTGTGGCCTGTATATAGGGACTTCTGCGAAGTCCACCTGCTGTCTTATCTTATTCATCACCTCAGTGGGAGGGTGTCTGTTGATCCATTATGACAGTCATGGTACATGGAGGTGTGGCCTGTATATAGGGACGTCTGCGAAATCCACCTGCTGTCTTATCTTATTCATCACCTCAGTGGGAGGGTGTCTGTTGATCCGTTATGACAGTCATGGTACATGGAGGTGTGGCCTGTATATAGGGACTTCTGCGAAATCCACCTGCTGTCTTATCTTATTCATCACCTCAGTGGGAGGGTGTCTGTTGATCCATTATGACAGTCATGGTACATGGAGGTGTGGCCTGTATATAGGGACGTCTGCGAAATCCACCTGCTGTCTTATCTTATTCATCACCTCTGTGGGAGGGTGTCTGTTGATCCATTATGACAGTCATGGTACATGGAGGTGTGGCCTGTATATAGGGACATCTGCGAAATCTACCTGCTGTCTTATCTTATTCATCACCTCAGTGGGAGGGTGTCTGTTGATCCATTATGACAGTCATGGTACATGGAGGTTTGGCCTGTATATAGGGACTTCTGCGAAATCCACCTGCTGTCTTATCTTATTCATCACCTCAGTGGGAGGGTGTCTGTTGATCCATTATGACAGTGGTCTTTGCACCTGCACTGAGCAGAGTGTGCACTGGTATAGAGGAGGTTGTGATATGCTAACTACATCTGTTTGTGGTTCGTAGTTGGTCAGGAATGTTCAGTCCTGGACTACATGCATGGCTCTGCCGTTCAGTGTGAACAGGACTATCAGGTATGTACAGTATGTTAATATAACACTGTGTTTATGTTAACAGGTAGTCAAGTCACACTTTACAAAGTGCTCAATCCCACACCAATCTGGACTACATGGCGGAATGTTGTGTACAGCAGCGATGGTCACTCCCCTGGCCAAGTACAGCCATGCACATTCTGCTGAATAATGATTTAGTCCACTGCATCAGGTGAATACAGCGTCAGTCACGCTAAAAATGTTCGTCTTATTATGTATGTATGTTATGTTACATGTGTGTGTGGGGTGTGTGTGTGTGTGTGTGTGTCTGTGTGTGTGTGTGTGTGTGTGTGTGTGTGTGTGTGTGTGTGTGTGTGTGTGTGTGTGTGTGTGTGTGTGTGTGTGTGTGTGTGTGTGTGTGTGTAAATCTAAATGAATGTGTACTATTGTGTTTTTAAAGCATGTAAAATAGTTCATCCCTGTCCTAAGGCACACAGGAATATGTACACAGGAGTATTATAACATCCCTTTAAGTGACTACTTCCCCATTGCATTGCATGAGGTTCAGCTATAGACACACATATGTACATAGAGTATTATATCCCTACTTCCCATTGCCCTTAGGGGCTTTCCTACAGTACATTGTTTGAGCACACACACACAAGGAATGTTTCAATCTAGACTGCTCTGAGCGGTCCTGGGCATTGCTGCTGTGGATTAGTCCAGGTCCCAGAGTGAGTTATAGTTTGAGAAGTTGAATCTCTCCGTAAATGAAGTGATACTATTTGACATCAATGTATAAATCTACTGTCTCTGTCTAATCAAACATCTGTGTCACATGACATCACATGACAACAGCTCACCAATTGCACACAGTGAGTTGGCCAATCAGCCGCACTTGTCATATTAACACAGACACAATATCTTTATGTTTTATCTGCAGCAGACCTATTGTGTCAAGTTGCTAAGGCATCCACTGCTGTAGTATATAGTTACAGTAGGTCAGACCATGCAGTATGCCGAGTAAGACTGAGAAGAGACTATTCAGACATGACATATTCCTCTCATAATGTATTCGTAATTTAACCTTCCACTACATGGTGAGGATGAATATTGATATATTAATGTTCGTGCGTGCGTGTGTGTGTGTGTGTGTGTGTGTGTGTGTGTGTGTGTGTGTGTGTGTGTTGGTGTGTGCAGGCATGTGTGTGTATGTGTGTCACATGACACCAGATGACCACTCAATTTGTGTGAAATTACGTGTGTCTGTGTGACATTATGCATGCATGTTAATGTTGCTTATATATGTTTGTACATACGTACATGTGTGTGAAATTACATATGTCTATGCATACATGTAAGCATGCAAGCATGAGTGCGCTTCAAAGCACTTGCAATTGCAGTCTGTATCTTTTGCATGTGTGTGTGTGTGTGTCTGTGTGTTCCTTCTCTATACCTTTGTTGTCACCTTGTACAGCTTATGAGTTACATGCTTTATTTGTGTCAGTTTAATGTCTGTGACTATGTGTGTGTGTGTATTTTTGTATGTATAATAAATGCATGTACAGCAGTGGCATGCATACCCATTCTCATCCTCCAATGAACACCAACCATATCTAATGAATCACATCTTTAATCTGTGTCTGTTTAATGTCCACACCTGACACAGGTTCACCAGATGGGGTGGTGTGCACTAATTGTACATGTATACGTACTTCCTCCAAAGAATACCAACCATGTCCTGTTCTCATGCAGGCTTACACATCATGCCTCATTAGTAGCCTGCTACTAGGTTACTGAGTTCTGTGTGTGTTTATGGATGTGTATGCGTGTGTTTGCATGTTATCATTCTTTTTATGTTATTCTTCTTCCCAAAAGTGTATATCGGACCACCTCGCAATGCCTAAGTTCCTATGGTTGCTTAATCATCGTACTATTTAATATTATAATAATGAAGTATATTATTAGATGCTGTACTTCCACTTAATAGTATACACTTATACTGAATGCATGCACACGAACAACACTGCACTGTTGGTACTCATTTTTACAGTAGAATAACACATTTCTGTGTAATATGGTCTATTTTCTGCAACCACTTTACTGACGTATGCATTCTCCATTCATGGTACATAATAATGCTAGCTGTCTATATGGCTAGATAAAACAGGTACCCTAACATACAATATATGTGTATGTACAGAGCAGGCAGTTTAATATATATTGGCGGCTATTTGAATGCCTGCCATTAATTAACTACATTCAACTTTAACTACATATAATGCAATTACAAAAAGTATACAGACAACTGCACTGAATGGCCTACGGCCCTACTGCAGACACTATTTCTAACTTGGCAGTAGTTGGAGAGCTTGCTCAGTTCAGTACACATACAGTTCAAGCAAATCCACTCCAACATCTTCATTACTTGCATCTTGATCACGGCACCGACGTACTTCAATGTCATCAGTGCTGGCTGCGTTGAGTGTCCTGTGGAACCACGGCAGGTTTGGTGGGTCGCAGCAGGTGTTACCGGCAGGACAACCTTCACCGTCCCAAAAGGGGTATTGAGGGTACCATGTAGCGTGAACTTGTTCTGGCCACACATCACAGTAATAGTCCTGGCCTACAAAGGATGGTGAAGCTTGGGTTGATGAATGGCAGAGACAGTAACCAGCGACATAAGTCCACAGGTGCTGACGAGGTGAACCATAAGTGATGGAAAGTCCGTCAACGTAGGGATTGTCAATTGTAGTTGTGCGCAAGCCATCAACACTGGCATACCTGTAGCCAATGGCCTGCCCACAAACACGAGTGAAGCTGAGGCCTAATGTGGGGTATAGCACAGAATAGCATCCTGCTGATGTCCTCCTCCCAGTACACATTCGCACTGGAGCATTGAGGGTCAAAAGGGGAGAAGGGCAGGTCTGCTGTGGTTCAGACATATTGATGTGGGCCACTCTTGTCCACCCCCCAGTGATGTTTCCACAATTGTTGGTGTCCATCTGGCAGTATACCTGGAATGGTCCAGTGGTAGTACTGATCCAGTAATACCAAGAGGGAGCAGTGGGGTTGCAGCCTTGTATCTCCTTGCAGGAGGCAGCAGGGTACACATCTCTATCACCAGGGCGGATCGCTCTTCTCAATTGCTCCAGGATTTCTTCCCTCAGTTGCTCAATCACAGCATCAGTTACTATACCGTCTGACCCATGTGGGCCAACTGGTCCCTGTGGTCCAACTGGTCCTTGTGGTCCAACTGGTCCCTGCTCTCCATCTGTTCCATTCACTCCTGGCTCGCCCTTGGGTCCAGGTGCATGCACCGGGGGTTCCATTCTTGCCAGGTTTACCAGGCAGTGCTTGAATAGTTGGGTAAGGAGATCTTTGGCCACAGACAGCCCCTGCTGCTTCTCCTTTGAGGGAGAGGACTGTGATGAAGCCTAGAACGAGGAGGAGCTTAGCAGCAAACATCTTAAACTCTGCAGTTGGACTCTTGGTACCCAAAACGTACTTAAAAGAAACCTTATAATGTATCATCAAGCATGCTATATCTCCCCCCACTGCTATTCAGTAGCTATATACAGGAACACTGTTTACACACACACACACCACATTGTTTAGATGGTGATCGTAATAGAGGAATATGATAGGAATTATTTTGAAAATATGGCTGAATATTGAATAGCCTGAGTCATTGTTAGTGGTACAGGTAGTCATGTAGTTAGGCATTGTCTTCATATTCATGGCAATGCAATTGATGATTGCTCATGTGGGATTTGCTGGTAAGGTGGGGATGAGGTGTGCGATAGATGATGTGCGCTCCCATGCATTCACACACGATATTGGTATTTTTGTATGTATGTTTTACGCAAGCAGCAGTGGCATGCATACTGGTCCTCACTTTACAAAGTGCTCAATCTCGCACTCATCTGTACTACATGGTGGAATGTTGTGTACAGCAACGATGGTCACTCCCCTGGGGAAGTCCAGCCATTCTTCTGATTCCTCATGTCCACTGTGACCTGCATCAGGTGAACATAATATATACCCTTGAGGTATTCTTCTTCTCTCTCTCTCTAATAATGATGATGATGAGATATTCTTCTTAAAAATTGTATACAGTGATAGTGTACATGTATACATACTTCCTCCTAAGAATGCCAACCATATACTGCTCTCATGCAGGATTACACATTTGATATATAAGCATGCAGTGTTTGCTCTGTTTGTAGAAATGTGTTGGCCCGCAGTGTATAGCTACAGCAATGCTGCAGATATATAGTAGAGAAGGTGGAGCGACCCTCTACTGTTACAAGGGGAGGTAACCTGCTGACTCAGTGAAACATGGCTACACTGTTAGTAGAGAGGTCTGTTGTGATATGAACGGCAGAAATGAGTAAGGCATGCCCAGTTGTGGAATACGAGCTATCATTGTATACGGGAACAGCCGATAAAACAGGTCCGATAACAAAATGGCCGCCCCGGAGGCTTCTGTTCTACGGGTTAAAAATCGTATTTGTTACCCTTTCTCTCTTTACCAAACGAACGAAAGTTGTTCAAAACGCGATATAAGAAGATTGGATTGCTTAGGAGCTTAAATAAACTTTGCTTGCGGCTTACAGCTTCATATGCACTGAGGTGGACGGCTATTTCATGGTTCTGCGCGTACAAGAAGACTGCTGCTTCAGCTGCTAGCTTCAGTGCTAATCAATACTATATTCAGTATTAATCTATCACATATAGAATGATTCCTCTAACTTGTACCCTCTGGTTTCTGCAAGCAGTGGAACCCTGCTGAACCTTCTGTTAGTTGTATCAATCCCATGCTCACTTTGATGTGGTATAATGTGTATTGCTACATGAACTGCAAAGCATTACAATAATATACTTCTCCATATTATACTAATATTATATACTAATATACTTCTGCATATGGGGTAATATCGTGGTATTAAAATTAATGTATATATTAGTTGTATATACTGTATAAGTATATCTGTAGTATTACAGTAATACAGTGCTACCATGTATATTTTATATAATATTATATAGTTATCTGAGTTCCACAAGTACAAAATGCAATTTTTGAACGTTGTATGTGCTATGGGAATATAAGTGTACAGTTATATGCGTCACAGCTGATGTTTATCAAACCTACACAAAGTCAACACGAAGGTGGAGTAACTAATGGCCACATTAACTTTATTAAGTGCTCAATCCCGCACTCATCTGTACTACATGGTGGAATATTGTGTACAGCAGCGATGGTCGCTCCCCTGGCCAAGTCTACTGATTCTTCACATCCACTGTGACCTGCATCAGGTGAATATAATATACCTATCCTTGACATAAAATCCTCTTGATATGTTGTATACAGTGATAGTGTACATGTATACGAACTTCCTTTAAATAACAACCATATGCTGTTCTCATGCAGCTTATATACACATCATGCTTCATTAGTAGCCTGCTATTAAGTGGTACCGGTACTTGAGTTCTGAGTGTGTTTATAGATGTGTATGTGTGTTTGCATGTTATTATGCTGAAATCACATCTGTGTCTGTACCGTACCTTATGAAGAGTCACATGTTTCATCTGTGTCTGTTTGATGTCCACACCTGACACAGGTTCACCAGATTGGATGGTGTGCACTGATCAGACGTATGCACATGGACAATCACTGCAGGCAGCACATTGGTAAGGAGGTCTATACTGTGACTGTGTGTGAGGTTGTGGCCACATTATGTAACACAGTACACTGTAGTAGAATGTAAAATTTGCTCTTGCCAACTGCACCGCTGGAAGGGTGGCAACGAACGAAACAGAACTGTAATTTGCAACATTATTATTGTTATGATTATGTTAATGAATTCTCACAATAGTACCAATCTTTGAAAGAGTGTACAGTTGTCTTTACTCATGTCATTGCCACCCCATTTGAATTTACTCATGCCATTTGAAGCCAGTCACACTCACACTCACACAACTGCACACCACTGGACCATTATAACACTGAGCTGGACCACGCATCTCTTATGGCCCTTCTATATACTCATATCATGTGTACATATGAGGAGCATGGCACTGGTAGCTAGTGCTAACTTCCATGCATGCTTGTATGTCCTTTGGAGTGTAGCGGAGTGAGTGATTGTGTGTGTGTGTGTGCATCTGTGTGTGCTATTTGAATGAGCACTATTACAAACTGTACGTGATCCTCCCACTCTTAGTCTTCAGTGTCTGCTGCAGGGTACAGACATGTTCATCTTTCCTTGTAACCAAGAAATTGTTCAGGGAGAAAACTATACTAGCTAGCTACACAACTTGCCCAGCTAACTAGCTACTTAATAATGCTCCATAGGTAATAGCTAGCTGATTAGCTAATTGTTGGCCACATCAATACCTAGGTGACACTGGACTGATGTGTATGGAAACTGTCAGGCATGTATGCACAGTGCGTGTGGTGTTCATGTTTGAGCAATGTATGTGTAATTCAGTGTATATATACTGATCTTTGTGTGGCTTCTTCCTGTATTGTGTCATAATGGCCATGTTAATTAATTTGTCAGGTAATTAGGAAATGCCCCTCATCAGACATCGACATAATTATATGCTTGAGGTCCACCGGACGCTGTGGATCTGCCCCCATAGTAAGTACGTCCTCTCCCCCTCTCCCAAAAGTTCACGATCGAGCGGTTAGTGTACAACCTACTCACCAGCAGATGGCTACAACGCAAGCTCAGATACGCGTAGCTAGATTCGAGCTTGCCCATGCACTAGCTATAAAGATCTCCCCATCCACGGCCTCGGCCTGTGGTGTACGTCCTACCAGACGAGCTGGACTGCGGCGTGTACAGGGCATAGTCTGCTGGTGAGTGCAATAATCATTCGTCAAGTGGCTACATTGTGTACTTTGTATATCTGCATCATGTATCCCACAGAGGGTCATCAAGGTACGACACTCCATTTGTAAACCCTCCACTAATACCAGACTCACAAACCAATTCTCAGAATGGAGGGGCGGCTAGACCAGTGTCGAGGCTACAGGGGCAGCTGGCAAAGTTTGGAGCTTTGACAGTTCTGCTGCAATGGTCCAGACATGGATTCAAGGATTTCCGTGGGTCACTGTCAAGCTATCGACATAGTAGTCATTCAGCAAACTCTGGGCACTTAAGTGAGTATAATGATATAGATATGGTATATTTTAAGATACTGTACTTCCACTTATTATTATACACTTATACTGTTTGCATGCACACGAACAACACTATACAGTTGGTACTCCTTTGATAGTAGACATATTCCTGTGTAAAATGGTCTATTTCCTGCAACCACTTTACTGGCGTATGCATTCTCCATTCGTGGTAGCTACATGATAATGCTAGCTGTTGTCTATGTGGCTATATACAACAGATAACCTAACATACATTATGTAATAGTTATAACATGGACACGAGGGCGCTGTGTCATCTATCTACAATATATGTGTATGTGCAGAGCATGCAGCCTAGTTGGGCCCTAATGGCCAGTCTTGGAATTAGGGCATGCAGGCCATGCCCCTGGTCGCAGCATAGTCAAGGTGGTCTACCAGGGGTGTCCCTAACTGTGTATACTGCCCTGACATTTGACCTTTGACCTTCTTGACCATTGAGGGTCAAGAGCGGAGAATGGCAGGTCTGCTGTGGTTCAGACATATTATTGTAAGCCACTCTTGTCCATCCGCCAGTGATATTGCCACAATTGTTGGTGTCCATCAAGCAGTATAGTCGCAATGATCCAGTGGTGGTGTTGACCCAGTATATAGTACCCAGAGGGAGCAGTGGAGTCGCAGTCATGTATCTCTTTGCAGGAAGTGGCTGGGTACATTTCTCTATCACCAGGGCAGATCGACTTCAGCTCTCTCCTCACCTCATCCCTCAGTTGCTCAATCACAGCACCAGGTACTACACCAACTGGTCCCTGTGGTCCAACTGGTCCCTGCGGTCCAACTGGCCCTTGTGGGCCACCTGGTCCCTGCTCTCTATCTGTTCCATTTATACCTGGAATTCCTTGTGGTCCAACTGCTCCCGGTTCTCCATCCCTTCCATCCACGCCATTCTCGCCCTTGGGTCCACCAGGTGGACCTGGAGGACCATCGCAGCCATCACGTCCCAACTGTCCATCTCGTCCTGGCTGTTCATCTTTGCCGTCCCTTCCTGGCAGTCCAGGGAGACAAGATGCTGTAGTGACAGGGCAGGTGTCAGCGGCTTCTGTAGAGAGGTACATGGCAGTGAAGCAGGCGAGGGCTACAAGAAGTTGACTGAGAAGGGAGGCAACTTCAGTTGTACTCTCTGTATACTGAACCATACTTCCATCAAATTGTCCCTGTAGTTTGTCACCTTTTGGTTTCTACAAGTGGAGTGAACCTGCTGTTTTGTGAATCAACAACCGAGCATTCCTTTTATTTCCTTTTAAAACCCACACTTCTTTGATGTGGTATTACTAAACTGCAGTGAATGTACAGTAGCATATCACTTCCTAAACCCAATAATTACCTGTCACCTCTGCTGCAACACCTTTTGGGTGTATTTCTGCCTTCCATAACTCATGTAGGGAAGGAGTGACTGCCACCAAAGTTCGAATGTTGTTATCAAGTTCAGATTTGTATCTAAGGCTGATAAATCAACCTTTTCACCAAAAATCATACAATTTGATTTAATCACTTTAGCTGTACCTACTACCATACATATACACCACATGCATGCAGTGCTCTGTGGTACATATTTTGTGTAACTGTATGTATAATTATACTCATATATAGTTGCATGTGTGCACTCTAAAATGTATAATTATGATTTTATGATATCCTTGCACCTTGTGTATATAATCATACATCATTGTACAAATTGCAGTATGTATAGTTCACTGGTGCAGCCAAGGACAGACTATATACTCTGCATACTTCCCCCCAAAGAAGTCATTGAGACTAGCAGTTCTACAGAGCACTCACTGTGGCTGAGCCCATCTGTAGTGCTGTCTCCACCTGGCAGTAGTCGATGGACATTGTGCGTGTGGATGTGCATGTGTGTGTGTGTGTGTGTGTGTGCATGCATGCATGTGTACGTGAGCGTACTGTATAAATGAGTGTATGCTAATGTAGCTATGTGTATGATTAAGTTCACTCCTGTCCTGAAGCACACACAGGAATATAAACATATTATTCTTCCTATAAGTTAGAACAGAATTGATTATACATCTCCATTTACACACGAGGTTCAATTAGACACATAGCAGCTACAGCATGCAGCTCATAATTACTTGTGTATACAGTGGCACATCAGTAAATGAATACCAACCATATCCTGTTCTCATGAGGTGTGGCCTCTGTCAATAGCAACATGTAACTGCCCTGTTAGCCACCACAATGGGTTGTCCATGGACACAATATGACTATGAATTGTGCACCTGCACTGGTATTGGGGAGGTTAATTGTGTGTTTGGTTCTGCATCGCTGTAGTTTGTCAGGAATGCTCAGTCCTGGACTACGTGGCTGTGGCCATTCAGTGTGCTGAATTGTCAGGTATGTACGTATGCTTACATATACTGTATAACAATGTAGGTGTAGTCTTATACAGTATAACACTGTGTTTATGTCTACAGGTAGTAAAGTAAGCTAGACCCTCAGCTCCTCAGGGGTTTGCTACAGTATAGTTTAGTAGATCAGACTATGCAGTATGTAGAGCAAGATGGTGAAGAGACTATTCAGACATGACATTCTTCCCATAATGATGTTTAAGATTCTAAACAAAGTAACAGACAGGACCATGGTGCTCAGTTGCCTCCAACGGCTCCTGTGCACACGGCAGTCAACATGCGCTAGAGCACCACGGATGCACAGTTCCCTGCTTGGGTGTAGTTCCCATGCGGGCATTTTGAAGGTCTGCCATTAACTACATTCAACTTTGTTAAACTACATGTACGATAATTATATTAATATACAGAAACTGCACTGAATGGCCTAAGACCCTACTGCAGACACTATTCCTAACATTGGCAGTAGTTGAAGAGCTTGCTTCGTTCAGTACACATACAGTTCAAGCAAATCCACTCCAATGTCTTCATTATCTTCATCACGGCACTAACGTACTTCAATGTCATCAGTGCTGGCTGCGTTGAGTGTCCTGTGGAACCACAGCAGGTTTGGTGGGTCGCAGCAGGTGTTGCCGGCAGGACAACCTTCACCGTCCCAAAGGGGGTACTGAGGGTACCATGTATTAAAGTTAAATCCTTCTGGCCACCCATCACAGTAGAAGTGCTGGCCAACAAAGGATGGTGAGGGTGAGGCAAGGGTTGGTGAATGGCAGAGACAGCGACCATTGTGACCAGCAGCGTACGTCCATAGATGCTGACGAGGTGAACCGTAAGTGATGGAAAGTCCGTCAACGTAGGGATTGTCAATGACCTTAGTGGTAGCAACAGCATCCAAGCCATCAACACTGGAATACATGTAGCCAATGGCCTGCCCACAAACACGAGTGAAGCTGAGGCCTAGTGTGGGGTATCGTACAGAAGAGCATCCTGCTGATGTCCCCCCAGTACACATTCGCACTGGAGCATCGAGGGTCAGGAGGGGAGAAGGGCAGGTCTGCTGTGGTTCACCTGCAATGGTCCAGTGGTAGTGTTGACCCAGTAGTACCCAGAGGAAGCAGTGGGGTCGCAGTCATGTATCTCCTTGCAGGAGGTGGCAGGATTGTTTATGAAGAATCCTTTGCAGGGGATCGGAGTAGTTTTAGTACCTGTCTACCCCTGTGCACCAACTGGTCCTTGTGGGCCGACTGGTCCAACTGGTCCCTGTGGGCCAATTCATCCACCTGGTCCCTGTGGGCCGACTGGTCCAACTGGTTCTTGCTCTCCATTTGTTCAGTTCATCCCTGCTATTCCCTGTGGGCCAACATGTCCAACTATTCCCTGTGGGCCAACTGGTCCAACTGGTCCTTGTTCTCTGTTTGTTCCATTTATCCCTGCTATTCCCTGTGGGCCGACTGATCTAACTGGTCCAACTGGTTCCTGTGGGCCGGGCCGACTGGTCCAACTGGTTCTTGTGGGTCCACTGGTCCCTGCTCTGAGGAATATGATTGAAATTATTTTGACAATATGGCTGAATACTGAATAACCTGAGCCAGTGTCAGTAGTACAGGTAATGATGTAGTTTGGCAATGTCTTTATATTCATGGTATTACATCGATGATCACCCATTCTTGCTTTGCTGAAGAGGTGACGTTGAGGTATGAGGTGGATGATGTGTTCTCCCATTCACATATGACTTTCTGGCAGTGTAGATTATCTTTCTGATGCATGTATAGTGAGGATGTCTGGTGATACTAAATACCAAGCATCGAACAGAACTTCAATTATCTATAAATAATTATATATATAAAGGTGTTGAACAAGTTTTGTCAGAAGTATATATAAAAATTTTATTAGTGTATGTATATAGTGCAGTAGGGAGGTCTATAGCCGATATACATGTATGTGACCTGAGTTGAGGTAAATATACGGTCGAGGTAGGATATAGAGGCCATGGACCAACCTTCTGTATTTTATGTACTATAAATTATACTATGGTAAGTACGCAACAGACGAACCTATTGCTTGAAAATGCTTCCCGAAACGACATAATTTTTCCCAAGAGTCTCAATCAATCAATCAATCAATACTCAATTGGACATCAAAATCCCCAGCAGTGGGGGTTGCCCATAATGTACAAGTGTGCAATTTAAAAAGGGTGTGGTGGTGGTAACTACGTACAATGATTTTAATGCTCATAGGGAGTAGCTAAGTACTTGCTATCATAGATATTGCATAGTTGCACCGTCCATCTAGTTCATATCATATTTATATCAGTATTCAGAAGGGATCTCTCCATCTCTTCCTAGGCCGCCCTCTAGGTCTCTTTCCCACTCCTTCACCTGCTAGGACTTTCGCCACCACACTTCCCTTTCTGCTCTCCACATTTTCCTTCCAACATTCTCTCCTCCTCTCCACCTTCTTCAGTACCGGTTCTAGCCTCAGCCTTTCCCTCACAGTCTCATTCCTGACATGATCCAACCTGGACACACCTGCAATCTTTCTCAGCATCCTCATCTCAGTTGCCTGCAACCTTGACTTTTCCTTCTCTGTTAGAACCCACACTTCACATCCATACGTTAGTGTTGGGATTGCCACTAACGTATGGATGTGAAGTGTGGGTTCTAACAGAGAAGGAAAAGTCAAGGTTGCAGCCGTTGCAGCAGGTGTCAACAGGTAAAAAAATGGCGGCTAGATGATCTTCGCATCGGGTGATTTTTCTTGATTGACGGCCTACCGAGGGGATGGCGACGGCCAGCAGCAGCAATAGAGTAGAGAGGGAGTACACTAGGGTAGGGATATGGAACGTCCCAAGAGTCTATATCACATATATCAGACCACCTTGCAATGCTTAAGTTCCTATAGTTCTGCAATCATCGTACTATATACAATAATGAAGTATATTATAAATACTGTACTTCTACTTATAAATATACACTTATACTGAATGCATTCACACGAACAACACTGCACAGTTGGTACTCCTTTGACAGTAGAATAACACATTTCTGTGTAATATGGTCTATTTTCTTGTGGAGAGCCCATTTGATGTGCACAGTGTGTATGTCTGTGGTAGAGTGTGAGTGTCTACTCATTTGTGTGTTGATTGCACACTTGAAGGCAGGACTTCCAAGTATACACTTGATGCTGTCAAAGCTGTTTTCACATAGTGCTATTGCTACAGGATGTGTAACAGCCCACACAACTGCCAATGAATGGGACAGCTGACAATACACACTATACAACATTTGTTTAGACAGAATAGCAAAGTCAATTACAAATGGTGGCCGTAAACTCAGGAAGGAATATTGTGCACACTCAATGCAAGAAATGCATCTAGTCAACATGGAGTGCATGACAAACAGACTGTTAAATAATGTTTTCAAATGTGGATTACACATGCAGACCTGCCTGCAGCTGCATGTGTGCAAAGAAGGCCTCTCATCGCAAACAAGCAAACCCAGTGCAATATCTGTTGGTGCACACACCAACAAGCAGAACACACACACCATTTTCACTGCACTTTCATTTCCTCTATACTCGGTTCATGAGCCTTATCTTCTACACTTCTCCTGCATAGTGAGCCAAATCACTCCCACGCATCTCACAGAGGTTGTTGCATTCATTGTTCGGTGAAAACATGAGCAAAACTTGAAGGTGGGCCAGTAGACTATCTGGTAATGCTAAACAACAGTTTAAGAGCACTGTCACACTGCTCTTGGCTACACAAACGGGTCTACTGCCAGGAAAACCACACACTACTTGGGGCCTAATGCTGACCGAGCCTAAAACTATTTAGCACTGGTGATCAACCAGTTCAATACAAGAACAGTTCAAACAGCTCCACTGAAAGGTCTTCAGTTGTAGCTGCTTCATCTCGACACAAGCGCATTTCAGTCTCAGCAGTGGATGGTGGGTCGATCATTCTGCTAAACCACGGCAGGTTTGGAGGGTCACAGCAGGTGTTACTGGAGGGACAACTGTCATCATCCCAGAGGGGTCATCAGGGTACCACTAGTCTTCAAGTGCATCTATACATTCCCAGATTCACAGTAATAATTGTCCCCCACAAAGGATGGCGGCTGTGTTGCACTGGCATGAGCACAAGGACAAAATGATGGAGGCTAACCACCAGATTAAGCTTCACCTGCAGCATACAACCACAAGTGGTGACAAGGAGTGTCATAAGTGATGGACAGGCCATCAACGTAAAGGTCACTAATAGGATTACCCAAATGAAAATCATTGGTTGAGTACTGCTGGTATCCAACAGCTCAACTACAGACCTCAGTGTAGGGAACACCAAACGTAGAGAAGTACACAGAGGAACATCCTGCTCCTCCAGCATGTGAACATGACCGTGGGGAAGCAATGGTTTCCAGTGGTGAACGGCAGGTCCCCTCTGGGTGTGTCATGTCGATGAGAGCCACTCTCGTCCGCCCTCCAGTGGTGTTGCCGCAGCGGGTTAGGTTCATAGCGCAGTACATCTGCTGTGGAGGAGAGCTGTCCCTCCAGTAGTATCCAGAAGGGCTGTTTGGGTTGCAGTCGTAGATCTCCTTGGCTGGTGGTAACCTTTGTGAACAGGTGCTATCGATGTCACTCAGTCACTGGTCAGCCTCTCCAGTAGACTAGTTTGTGTAACCAAGAACAGTGTGACAATACTCTTCACTTAGCACTATCTTCACCCACCTTCAATTTGTACTGTTATTTGCAGTGTTCAATGAAGTGCAGCCAACTCTGTGAGATGTGTGGTGTAGATTCAGCTGACTCAAGAGATCTCCCCCTGCCTACAGACTATACAAATTGTCCTGTGAAAAGCAGTGACTCCAGTCACACTGCGTGCAAAGTTTCATCTGCTTTTCCTCCATACCTCCATACCATGATGGCCACACTGGCCCCACATACAGCTGTGCTGCCTACATGCAAAAGTGAATATTTCTATATCAGCACTAGAGCTTCAAGCTACGAAATGGGTTAACCCTGTAACACAAACAAGTGTTCTCCATATATGCTATATATAATTGTGTGGTTGTGAAAAGAGTTTCATTGAATCACAATAGTCTTATTGCCATATGTTAAAATATGCATGCATGGGACAAAAATTAATAAATTATTATGTTGGGATGAGTGGTGTTATAATCTTTCACATCTTCCCATACCTATATACTTAACAGTGTCTGGATGATGATGATCTATTAATAATATTTTAGCACGTGACGTACCGCAGGGTTTGTCGTCTATAAAGCTAACTAATTTGCCGTTGTGAGTGCTGCGGCTTCTTACTCCTGATACGAAGGCAAGACTGACGATGGGCGCTAAAGACAGTAAAGTTGTGAAAGATGAAGACGCTCGCATGCGAGCAGACATCGAGAAGGTGCGGGTGAAGAAGCGAGAGCGACTGCAGACCATGGACTCCTTCTTGCTCGACAACTCCATCCGCGAGAGCACCGTAGGTCAGCTGTGTAGCCACACCATCGAGAACAAGAAGGCGATCTTCGAACAAGTCAAGAAGTGCGGAATACTTGAATGTTGCTTACGTACTAACTAGTATATTTTCAATATTCAATATTCAATATTATTCAAGTGCACCATGCGCAAGCACACTAGGACATGCTGTCCCATGCAGCACTATACAGGGGTAAATAAATAACCTGAGGGAACTGTCAGAGTGGCGTATACTAAGTAAAATCATTAAGAGAGGGACAATCAGAAGAAAATCTGTTAACGAGAACCACGGGCACAGCCAGGGACATCAGGCCTGGGAACTCTGCAGAAATCTGCACTGCCACAGCTTCTCTACCGCCTTCCCTACTCTCCCATTGCCACAAGCTTGGTCTAAGATTAGGGCTACCTTCCTGTCATCGGTCGTACAGGACTCTCCTGCCAGATCCTCCATACACGCTGTCACCACTTCCCTCTCTTGTGCCCACCCCTCACACCTTAGCAGAAAATGTTCCACATCTTCCACCTCCTCCAGTCCACACTGCCTACAGAGCCTCTCCTCCCTCTTTAAGCCACTCCATCTACCAGTCTCAATCCTCAGGGCTGCAGTCCCTCCCCTCAGCTTTGCCAAGATCCTCCTCCGCCTCTTACAGTTGACGTCCACACATCTTCCCTTACCATCAATGGCCAGCAGACCACGCATTACCTCCAACTTTGATCGTTCCCGTGCTTCAGCCTCCCACTTCTTCTTCACCTCTCTCCATGCAGTGTCTCTCAGCATGTGTCCTATTTCTGTCATAGACAGCCTTCCCAGGCCTTCTATTCCAACATCTCTCCAGCCAAACCCCTCCAATCCACACTCCAAGTCCTTCTGCCATGCAGTTTTCCCAGCCATCTCCAATGATTCCATCACCACCCTCTTCACCTACCTGTCATCACTCATTCTCAATACTGTCAACCAAAACTCAATACATTGTCTCTTGGCTTCTCATGTCACGGGCATCATCTTCATCTCGAACTGGAGTGTTGCCTTTGGGTGTAGTCTACCCACCCCCAGAAAGATCCTCGCTGCCTGCAGCTGTATTTGCTCCACCAGAGTAGCATGCCTTCCACACCCCCACACCTCAGCACCATACAGGAGCACCGACTCAACCAATGCCCCCCACAATTTAGTGAAAGACTCATTTTTTTACCAATCCTACCGTTGCTCTGCACCTCTTTAGCCAAGCCCTTGCCATCCAGATGTTCACTTATCACACAGCCAAGGTACTTGTACTCTGTCAGTATGCCAATTCTTTCTCCATTCACTCTAAATTCCTCTTCACATCTCTTCACCCTTCTCTTCCTAAAGTGCATTATACCACATTTCCCTACATTCACTTTGTAGGGAAATGTGGTATAGTGCACTTCAGGAAGAGAAGGGTGAAGAGATGTGATATATATACAAATGCTAGTGCACTGTATTATGTATACACTATTCGACAAAGACATGCACTATATGAAGTACCAGATATTCAGTGTTGTTACCTAACATGCAAATCATCTATCGAGCTGCCATTCACCTTAAATCCTAATTAAATGGTACAAAACTACAGAAACCACTAATACAAAAAGGTCAGGTCACTTTACACGTGCACGACTAGTGTACTAGAGTTGTAGTACCACACACTAAGATCCTAGTAAGCTACATACAACCTAATACTCGCTACTGTTTCTCATGTTCACTATTAATCCCCTATTGCAAAGTTCAGCTTGAGAACCTGAAGGATGAGCTCTTGTAGTGCTCTCTGTTGTTGAGCTTTTCGTCACGCATAGCAGGAATGAGACCCTTCTCAAAAGCAACTGACAGGGTTTCATCCGCAGATGTGATTTCAGGATACTCGCGGAGAGCCCATTTGATGTAGACACGGAACTCATTCCAGTCTACGAGGCCGTCAGCATCCATGTCGATTGCTTTAAAGGCCAACTGCGTGTCCACACATCTGTAGCAGCCAAAGTAAGGCTGCATGAAACCGTGGTAGAAGGAATCAAATTGCAAGCAATCGTCATTCTTCTTCTCCTCTTGCGAGTCCCATTCGTCCCACTCCTTTCGAATCTCGTCGATGATGGCTTGGTGGTGGGGTGCAGTGAGCTCTGCATTTGCAATAACATCGGCAATTGCAGGAGTGAGTTTTCCACCAGCTCGATCGAAGAGCATGGCTATGCCAACCTTGCTCATGTACTCCTCCTTTCTGCCCTCGTGTAGATCCTCCAGCATCTTCTCCTTCATTTTGCCGGCAATTTCGTCATTAAATTGCTCGTGTAGACCGAAAAGCTTAGTCAGCCTTTCCTTGAGCATGTCAGTAGTGGCCAGTGTGGTGATGCGATTGGGTGCTTCAACTCCAAAGAAATCTGCCACATCAAAGTCCCCTATTCCCAGGGAGCCAAAAACCAAATCACAAGCACGTGCACCGTAAATTGGCTGTTTGGGATGGGGATCCTTCCCTGTAGTGATCTTGGTGATTTCAGCTGCAGCGGTCCTCAGGTGCTTGCAGTGGTACTTCATCTGAATCTTCTTGTTCCCCATACGAACCAGGTTCATCATGGTGATGGAGGAGCAAGCATGACCCAAAGCGGCGCCTTCTTCACACAAGCTGGCCCACACCCCGTCTGCGCCGGCACTCAGACAGTCCAGCTGCGAAGCTGTCTGGAGATCCCACTTCTGGTGAATGTGTGCTAGCAGCTTCCCCGAGCTCCAGCCGTTGGAGTCCATGGTCCTCCGCAAGCTGGCAGTCCAGGCCTCCAGCTCTTCTGGAAGGAACTCTCCAAAGGGATCTTCAAAGCAAAGGCCGAACATGCGATGTTCTTCTGGCAGTCGAGCCAGGAAGGTCACTACCTCCAGCACTCTTTCGGGCACCTCCGTCATGGCCACGGGGAAATCGCGCAGATTGAGAAGGATGCGAGCATCTTGCCAAATGTTCTTCTGCACCCACTTGATCCACTTCAGCATGAGCATGCAGAAGTCGTTGACGGTGAACTTCACTCCCCACTGCGTGTCCTTGCTGGCGAGATCCACCTCGAAGACCGTGTTAGCCAGGCCATACTTCTTGTTCTTCCGCAAGGAGACGGGGACCGTCTCAGTGTCGTACGCTCCGTCCTTGAGGCCTTCTGTCACCTCCGAGAAGGAGTAGAAGTGGCTGCGATCTTGGCCCGAGTCGACCAACCACTGGCAAAACGCGTCGTCCACGCGGGTCATGTGCGAGAAGGTAGCGACGATGATGTCCTTTATTCCGCACTTCTTGACTTGTTCGAAGATCGCCTTCTTGTTCTCGATGGTGTGGCTGCGCAGCTGACCTACGGTGCTCTCGCGGATGGAGTTGTCGAGCAAGAAGAAGTCCATGGTCTGCAGTCGCTCTCGCTTCTTCACCCGCACCTTCTCGATGTCTGCTCGCATGCGAGCGACTTCGTTCACAACTTTACTGTCTTCAGCGCTCATCGTCAGTCTTGCCTTCGTCTCAGGAGTAGGATGCCGCAGCACTCACAACGGCAAATTTGTTAGCTTTATAGACGACAAACCCTGCGTACGTCACGTGCTAAAATATTATTAATAGATCATAATTCGTGCACATTCTTTTTAGGGGCTGCTTGTGCCCGTCGTATGGCTTCATGTTACGGATATCTATCTATCTATAAAATTATATAAAGAGAAGTTGAAAATGGTTGTGCGCGATATCCTCGCTAGTCTGGCGAGCCAGCCCCTTTCCCTCGATTGCGCAACACCGCGTGAGGAAAAGGGTCTGGTATAACTGCTATTCGGGTTTTGTGCAGGATCTGACTTTCGGGTGCCTCCAATCAGATTGCAGAACGCGCAAAAAACTCGTGTGTGACGCATACGCTGAAACGAAACAAATACCTATTGTGATATGAACTGCGCTGCAGCTATATCTAGAGCCTATGGCTGCGAGAGGGGAGCGCTGCAGGATATGTAGCGAACTAGTTGCCACCAAGGAGAGGAGAGTGCTCAAAGGAGAATAGTTGGTCCAGTGTCACATGACGTAGACATTATTCACCTTTTAACCACATAGCTAGTCTTAGTACGCTTGTGGAAGGACACTGGATGTAGTCTTATTTGTATTTGTTTGTCCAGTGTCACATGACATGACCAGAAAAGTGAATGGTGATTAGAGAAAAGGAACTGACACCTGACGCCCAAACTCTACGCTCTAACACAGAATTTTAGCCATGCACATGAGCCACCAATCCGGCCACACTTTTTTGTCTCCAATTGCCAAAGATATGGTCACAGGCGGGCTGCAATGCTGCGACCACATATGACTTGCGTCTTGAGGCTTGACCTATGCGATGGCTCGCTCAGCAGGCAGCTAGCATGTGCACGTCTATAAGTGTAGTTGTTTTAAAGCCTAACCAGTGTGTGGAATTAGGTGCCCTTGATGGCAGACAAGTGAAGCACTACACTCTGCACCCTTGTAGCTGAGCTGCAGCTGACATTGTGGTAGACAAGCACTTGTCAAGCTAAATGGCTTCAGGCACTGCAGCTGTCAGATGAGATCAGATTGCTACTCCATCATGTAGTGTACTGCTGTACTGTGTGCCGGTGTGTCTGTGATGTGTGTAATGCAGCGCTTTTGAGAAGCAGTACAAGAGTGGACAGCACACAACCATTGTGCTGGAAAGAAGCTGCATCAGGCTCACGAGACGGGGCTTCAAATTGAATTTAGAGGTTTTTGTCACAACCACTGTAATTGAACAGATTCCCATTTGACACAAAGGATCTAGTCCAGCACGCTAGACCCTCTCTGCCGCCTTCTGTGCTTTGAGTGCCCTGCAGAGGGTCCGGCATGCTAAGACTACATGTAAATGTGCAGTAGTTGTTGAGGTAGTCTTGAAACTGAAACTTGTTGTGCATGTGGTTAATTCACAGCTAAACCTAACTGGATTTCAGCCCAATTCAGTGGCAGTGCAACCAAACAATCTTCTTACATTTGAAGCCCCACCTTCTACTGATTGATTCAGCACATGATGCACATCACAGCTCATGGGTGTAGGGTGTGGGGTGTCCTTCCACTGCAGCTTGCTACATATTTAGCTTTCTGCTTAGATTGTGTGGATACTTATGTACTATACACAATACTATACTACACTACACTACACTACACTA
>OX465033.1:11938339-11945839 GCA_949841015.1 Aplysina aerophoba | reverse complement strand
GATGTATCTTAGCACGCTTGACCCTCTCTACTGGCAGGGGGAAAGTGGCAGAGGGGCACTCAAAGCACAGAAGGTGGTGAGAAGGTCTAGCATGCTAGACTAGATGCTTTGTGTCAAACGGTAATCTGATCAATTGCAGTGGTTGTGTCAAAACATATCGTTAATTTCATTCCCATCTTGGTGAGACTGATGCAGCTTCTTAGGGTTGTGTGCTGTGCACTCTTCTACTGCTTCTCACAGCACAGCTACTTGTTCTCCCAAAATGGCACAGCACAAGACGTGCTATTTTGTCCTTTGTATCTACGTATATGTGTAGTGAGGGATGTGTGTCTGCGTCATTATTCTCACTTCTCATGTGGTGTTTCAAATGGACACTTGAGTCGAGCATGGCAGCCTGTGTTTAAATCTTCTTCATAGTATTGTCAGTGAGTGTTTACAACCGGGTGTGTACTTACAAGTTGCTAGCTTCACAGCTTGAAAGGCGAATGGTCACTGAAAAAAACAACAACCGAGACCCAGCGCCCAAACTCATGACCTACGCTCTAACACAGAGCGAGTTTCAGCCACACCAGCCACCAATCCAGCCACAATTCTTTGTCTCCAATCGCTGTAGATATGGTCACAGGCGGGCCGCAATGCTTCAACCACATAGGACTCGTGTCTTGAGGCTTGAGCTACATATGCGATGGCTCGCTCAGCAGGCAGCTAGCATGTGCACGTCTATAAGTGTGGTTGTTTTAAAGCCTAATCAGTGTGTGGAATTCGGTGATCTTGATGGCAGACAGTGAAGCACTACACTCTGCACGCTTGCAGCTGAGCTGCAGCTGGCATTGTGTTAGACAAGCACTTGTCAAGCTAAATGGCTTCAGGCACTGCAGCTGTCAGATGAGATCAGATTGCTACTCCATCATGTAGTGTACTTCTGTACTGTGTGCTGGTGTGTCTGTGATGTGTGTGAATACGTACACTTCCATTCATCCCAATTGTGTGATGCGTGTGATGCAGTATGTGAGAAGCAGTACAAGAGTGGACAGCACACAACCATTGTGCTGGGAAGAAGCTGCATCAGTCTCCCGAGACGGGCTTCAAATTGAATTTAGAGTTTTTTTGTCACAACTACTGTAATTGAACAGATTCCCATTTGACACAAAGGATCTAGTCCAGCACGCTAGACCCTCTCTGCCGCCTTCTGTGCTTTGAGTGCCCGGCTGGGACTTCAAATTCAATTATGATTTGTTTTGACACACATCCATAGTTATTGAGCAGATTCCCCATTAGGCACAAAGGATCTTGTCTAGCCAGCTAGACCCCCTCCGCGCCACGTGGGCGTTCACACTGCTTTGATGCTGTAAGTGCTAGGTGGCCGAGAGGGTCTAGCATGCTAGACTACATGGGTCATTTACAGTAGTTCATTAAGGAGACATTGAAGCTTGTTATGCAAGTGGTTAACTTGCAGGTACTGCTGTTTGCGCACAAACATAATTATCATGACACACATAGCAACTAAGTAAATGACGCCTATATTAATTCCTTAGCAACTAAATAAATCTCTCTCCTGTTGGTCCCTGTGGCCCCTCTGGTCCAGGGTCTCCCTTCACTCCCTGTTGTCTTACCAAGGTGAAGGTGGCTCTCCCACTGGTAGGAGCAAGGCAGCCAGTTATGTTCACCTCTTCGTCCTCATGGTGTGCTTTGGCTGTGACGAGAGAGGAGGATGTGACAATGAAGGCTACAGCTACGAGTAGGGCTAGGAGGAACTTCATCTGAACTTCACTGTATCATGACAGAAGTGCTTGTGTGTTTTATGAATATATAAACATATATATACAGTAGGTGGGTGTGGTGTAGACAGCCATATACGTACGTACGTACATATAACCATATTTGGTAACACACCTCAGTATTGCTCCATATGAAAGGGTATTTGTTGATCCAGTGTCACATGACATAGACATTATTCACCTTTTAACCACATAGTCTTAGTACGCTTGTGGAAGGCACTGGATGTAGTCTTATTTGTATTTGCTTGTCCAGTGTCACATGACCAGAAAAGTGAAATGGTGATTAGAGAACACCTGACGCCCAAACTCTACGCTCTAACACAGAGTTTTAGCCATGCACATGAGCCACCAATCCGGCCACACTTTTTTGTCTCCAATTGCCAAAGATATGGTCACAGGCGGGCTGTAATGCTGCGACCACATATGACTTGCGTCTTGAGGCTTGACCTATGCGATGGTTTGCTCAGCAGGCAGCTATAGCATGTGCACGTCTATAAGTGTGGTTGTTTTAAAGCCTAATCAGTGTGTGGAATTCGGTGCCCTTGATGGCAGACAAGTGAAGCACTACACTCTGCACCCTTGTAGCTGAGCTGCAGCTGGCATTGTGGTAGACAAGCACTTGTCAAGCTAAATGGCTTCAGGCACTGCAGCTGTCAGATGAGATCAGATTGCTACTCCATCATGTAGTGCACTTCTGTACTGTGTGCAAGTGTGTCTGTGATGTGTGTGATGCAGTATGTGCTAGTGCATGTGTATATATTTAGAGTACATGAATTGCCATGCATGTCTGTGGTCAATCAAGGTGATCACATGCATGTGTGTGTGTCTAGTAGTGTATACTGTTGTTAGAAGGCATAATTGTATATAAAGTGCATGGAATTACATGTGCAGATGGAGCACTCGTCTTACCTGTTAACGGTAGACAATGAAGCACCGCTTGCAGCTGTGCAATGTGGTACATATGATGCATTACATAACCAACCAAGCCTAGTTGGTACGTTTACGAGTGTATTACGACTAATATAGTGATTTATAATGAAGAATTCAATTGTTATAGATATGTAAGCACCATGACCACATTGACAGTTAATGGCACGTTAATATGCACTCCCATCCATCCCGGGCCCATGTGGTATGTTTGGGCTATGCCTTGCACATTACATATATAGCGTGTCTGTAGCAGGTGGCAGCTTTTGAGAAGCAGTAGAAGGATGGACAGCACACAACCATTGTGCTGGAAAGAAGCTGCATCAGTCTCACGAGACGGGGCTTCAAATTGATTTTAGAGTTGTTTTGTCACAACCACTGTAATGGAACAGATTCCCATTTGACACAAAGGACCTACGTAGTCCAGCACGCTAGACCCTCTCTGCCGCCTTTTGTGCTTTGAGTGCCAGGCTGGGACTTCAAATTTAATTATGATTTGTTTTGTCACAACCACTGTAATTGAACAGATTCCCATTTGACACAAAGGATCTAGTCCAGCACGCTAGACCCTCTCTGCTGCCTTTTGTGCTTTGAGTGCCCGGCTGGGACTTCAAATTAAATTATGATTTGTTTTGACACACATCCACAGTTATTGAGCAGATTCCCCATTAGGCACAAAGGATGTAGTCTAGCCAGCTAGACCCCCTCCGCGCCACATGGGCGTTCACACTGCTTTGGTGCGGTAAGTGCTAGGTGGCCGAGAGGGTCTAGCGTGCTAGACCACATGGGTCATTTACAGTAGTTCATAAAGTAGACATTGAAGCTTGTTATGCAAGTGGTTAACTTGCAGCTACTGCTGTTTGCACAAACATAATTATCATGACACATAGCAACTAAGTAAATGACGCCTATATTAATTCCTTAGCAACTAAATAAATCTCTCTCCTGTTGGTCCCTGTGGCCCCTCTGGTCCAGGGTCTCCCTTCACTCCCTGCTGTCCCACCACGGTGAAGGTGGCTCTCCCACTGGTAGGAGCAAGGCAGCCAGTTATGTTCACCTCTTCATCCTCCTGGTGTGCTTTGGCTGTGACGAGAGAGGAGGATGTGACAATGAAGGCTACAGCTACGAGTAGGGCTAGGAGGAACTTCATCTGAACTTCACTGTATCATGACAGAAGTGCTTGTGTGTTTTATGAATATATAAACATATATATACAGTAGGTGGGTGTGGTGTAGACAGCCATATACATACGTACGTATGTACGTATAACCATATGTTGTAACACACCTCAGTATTGCTCCATATGAAAGGGTATTTGTTGGTCCAGTGTCACATGACGTAGACATTATTCACCTTTTAACCACATAGTCTTAGTACGCTTGTGGAAGGACACTGGATGTAGTCTTATTTGTATTTGCTTGTCCAGTGTCACATGACCAGAAAAGTGAAATGGTGATTAGAGAACACCTGACGCCCAAACTCTACGCTCTACCACAGAGTTTTAGTCATGCACATGAGCCACCAATCCGGCCACACTTTTTTGTCTCCAATTGCCAAAGATATGGTCACAGGCGGACTGCAATGCTGCGACCACATATGACTTGCGTCTTGAGGCTTGACCTATGCGATGGTTTGCTCAGCAGGCAGCTAGCATGTGCACGTCTATAAGTGTAGTTGTTTTAAAGCCTAATCAGTGTGTGGAATTCGGTGCCCTTGATGGCAGACAGTGAAGCACTACACTCTGCACCCTTGTAGCTGAGCTGCAGCTGGCATTGTGGTAGACAAGCACTTGTCAAGCTAAATGGCTTCAGGCACTGCAGCTGTCAGATGAGATCAGATTGCTACTCCATCATGTAGTGCACTTCTGTACTGTGTGCAAGTGTGTCTGTGATGTGTGTGATGCAGTATGTGCTAGTGCATGTGTATATATTTAGAGTACATGAATTTGCCATGCATGTCTGTGGTCAATCAAGGTGATCACATGCGTGTGCATGTCTAGTAGTGTATACTGTTGTTAGAAGGCATAATTGTATATAAAGTGCATGGAATTACATGTGCAGATGGAGCACTCGTCTTACCTGTTAACGGTAGACAATGAAGCACCGCTTGCAGCTGTGCAATGTGGTACATATGATGCATTACATAACCAACCAAGCCTAGTTGGTACGTTTACGAGTGTATTACGACTAATATAGTGATTTATAATGAAGAATTCAATTGTTATAGATATGTAAGCACCATGACCACATTGACAGTTAATGACACGTTAATATGCACTCCCATCCATCCCGGGCCCATGTGGTATGTTTGGGCTATGCCTTGCACATTACATATATAGCGTGTCTGTAGCAGGTGGCAGCTTTTGAGAAGCAGTAGAAGGATGGACAGCACACAACCATTGTGCTGGAAAGAAGCTGCATCAGTCTCACGAGACGGGGCTTCAAATTGATTTTAGAGTTGTTTTGTCACAACCACTGTAATGGAACAGATTCCCATTTGACACAAAGGACCTACGTAGTCCAGCACGCTAGACCCTCTCTGCCGCCTTTTGTGCTTTGAGTGCCAGGCTGGGACTTCAAATTTAATTATGATTTGTTTTGTCACAACCACTGTAATTGAACAGATTCCCATTTGACACAAAGGATCTAGTCCAGCACGCTAGACCCTCTCTGCTGCCTTTTGTGCTTTGAGTGCCCGGCTGGGACTTCAAATTAAATTATGATTTGTTTTGACACACATCCACAGTTATTGAGCAGATTCCCCATTAGGCACAAAGGATGTAGTCTAGCCAGCTAGACCCCCTCCGCGCCACATGGGCGTTCACACTGCTTTGGTGCGGTAAGTGCTAGGTGGCCGAGAGGGTCTAGCGTGCTAGACCACATGGGTCATTTACAGTAGTTCATAAAGTAGACATTGAAGCTTGTTATGCAAGTGGTTAACTTGCAGCTACTGCTGTTTGCACAAACATAATTATCATGACACATAGCAACTAAGTAAATGACGCCTATATTAATTCCTTAGCAACTAAATAAATCTCTCTCCTGTTGGTCCCTGTGGCCCCTCTGGTCCAGGGTCTCCCTTCACTCCCTGCTGTCCCACCACGGTGAAGGTGGCTCTCCCACTGGTAGGAGCAAGGCAGCCAGTTATGTTCACCTCTTCATCCTCCTGGTGTGCTTTGGCAGTGATGAGAGAGGAGGATGTGACAATGAAGGCTACAGCTACGAGTAGGGCTAGGAGGAACTTCATCTCAACTTCACTGTATCATGACAGAAGTACTTGTGTGTTTTATGAATATATAAACATATATATACAGTAGGTGGGTGTGGTGTAGACAGCCATATACGTACGTACGTATGTACATATCCCCATATGTTGTAACACACCTCAGTATTGCTCCATATGAAAGGGTATTTGTTGGTCCAGTGTCACATGACGTAGACATCATTCACCTTTTAACCACATAGTCTTAGTACGCTTGTGGAAGGCACTGGATGTAGTCTTATTTGTATTTGCTTGTCCAGTGTCACATGACCAGAAAAGTGAAATGGTGATTAGAGAACACCTGACGCCCAAACTCTACGCTCTAACACAGAGTTTTAGCCATGCACATGAGCCACCAATCCGGCCACACTTTTTTGTCTCCAATTGCCAAAGATATGGTCACAAGCGGGCTGCAATGCTGCGACCACATATGACTTGCGTCTTGAGGCTTGACCTATGCGATGGTTTGCTCAGCAGGCAGCTATAGCATGTGCACGTCTATAAGTGTGGTTGTTTTAAGCCTAACCAGTGTGTGGAATTAGGTGCCCTTAATGGCAGACAGTGAAGCACTACACTCTGCACCCTTGTAGCTGAGCTGCAGCTGGCATTGTGGTAGACAAGCACTTGTCAAGCTAAATGGCTTCAGGCACTGCAGCTGTCAGATGAGATCAGATTGCTACTCCATCATGTAGTGTACTGCTGTACTGTGTGCCGGTGTGTCTGTGATGTGTGTAATGCAGCGCTTTTGAGAAGCAGTACAAGAGTGGACAGCACACAACCATTGTGCTGGAAAGAAGCTGCATCAGGCTCACAAGACGGGGCTTCAAATTGAATTTAGAGGTTTTTGTCACAACCACTGTAATTGAACAGATTCCCATTTGACACAAAGGATCTAGTCCAGCACGCTAGACCCTCTCTGCCGCCTTCTGTGCTTTGAGTGCCCTGCAGAGGGTCCGGCATGCTAAGACTACATGTAAATGTGCAGTAGTTGTTGAGGTAGTCTTGAAACTGAAACTTGTTGTGCATGTGGTTAATTCACAACTAAACCTAACTGGATTTCAGCCCAATTCAGTGGCAGTGCAACCAAACAATCTTCTTACATTTGAAGCCCCACCTTCTACTGATTGATTCAGCACATGATGCACATCACAGCTCATGGGTGTAGGGTGTGGGGTGTCCTTCCACTGCAGCTTGCTACATATTTAGCTTTCTGCTTAGATTGTGTGGATACTTATGTACTATACACAATACTATACTACACTACACTACACTACACTACACTACACTACACTACACTACACTACACTACACTACACTACACTACACTATACACTATGTATACGTTGGTTTGTTCTTTGTATGTATGTATTAGAAGAGGAGGATTGTTCATGGCTTCATTCTCATTCCTCATAAGGAGTTGCAAATTTGAATAGGTATGGAGCAAAGTGGATACTTAAGGTGAGCGTGGATGCCTGTTTTGAAGTCATCTTGTGAAGTTGTAGAATTCGGTGCATACCCTTGCCTTGATTATGGC
>OX465033.1:11926139-11935639 GCA_949841015.1 Aplysina aerophoba | reverse complement strand
AACTAGGCTGCATGCTCTGTACATACACATATATTGTATGTTAGGGTACCTGTTGTATATTGCCATATACGTAAACAGCTAGCATTATCATGTACCACAAATGGAGAATGCATTCGTGGTACATTAAAGTGGTCGTAGAAAATTGACCACACAGCGTACAAGATGAGAGGGGAGCTATTTCAATTACGAAAATATTAGTGTTTGGGTCTAATTGGTTTCACTCACACACTGGCCTTTCCCTGCTGGAAATAGCATAAGGGGTCTTGTATCCCTCTTGACAGGGATACGTACATCCCATGCATACACGTAGACATTCTACTCATACATGCATCCCTTTCAAAGGACATCCCGATACACAATATTACACACAATACACACAGTACACAACATATCTAGTTTCTAAAGACATCTCATACACATATCCGTTTTTAAAGAGATTCCGTATACACCCAGACATCCTGTAAATACAATAATTATTACACATAATACACACAGTACACAATAAATATAGTTTCTAAAGACATGAGAGTGTGTACTAGCAATTGTACTGAGATATAAGATATTGTATCTATACAAATAGAAAGTGTATTGTAAGACTATCACAGTGTCATCATATTACATATCATATTACATATGTAAATAGAGATGGCAGCGTCAAATGAACTATAGAAGAAACAGTGTATTCACAGCAGCAAGTTCTAAGTTGCTTGAGTGAAGTCCTTCACAGCCTGCCAGGTGTACAAGAAACCTATGAATCATGCTCTTTACCAAGCTCCTACTTGTTCTGGGCTCACTCACAGTTCTCTCCCTCAGAGGAGAAGCAGCAGGGGCTGTCTGTGGCCAAAGATCTCCTTACTCAACTATTCAAGCACTGCCTGGTAAACCTGGCAAGAACGGAGCCCCCGGTACACCTGGACCCAAGGGTGAGCCGGGAGAGGATGGAACAGACGGAGAGCAGGGACCAGTTGGACCAGTCGGCCCACAAGGACCAGTTGGTGCACCAGGGTCAGATGGCAGAAATGGCTCAGTTGGCAGTCCTGGGCCACCTGGTATAGTACCTGATGCTGTGATAGAACAACTGAGAGAAGACATTCTCGAGCAAGCAAGGAAGCTGGCCATCTGCATAGCTAACTCCGACAAAAACCCTGCCACCTCCTGCAAGGAGATACATGACTGCAACCCCACTGCTCCCTCTGGGTATTACTGGGTCAACACTACCACTGGACCATTGCAGGTATACTGCCAGATGGACACCAACAATTGTGGCAACATCACTGGCGGATGGATGAGGGCAGCTTACCTTGACATGACTGACGTGAGCAATACCTGTCCTCAGGGGCTGACCTACACTGTGCAATCTTCCATTCGCATGTGCACCAGTTCACATTCCACTGCTGGCTGCACTTCAGTCAACTTCCCAACACACGGAATGCCATATACCAAGGTCTGCGGGAAAGCAATTGCATATCAAAGAGGGTCAAATGATGGATTTTTCAATTATCATAGGGGCCAGTCATCTCTCAATGACTACTATGTCGATGGTTTGTCAGTGACTCACGGAGATCCTCGGAGCCATGTTTGGACTTTTGCAGCAGGACTGTCAAAAGGCGTGAACAACCCAAGTCATAACTGCCCCTGTGCACTCTACCCAGGTTCAGCTGCACCTCCATTCATAGGTGAGGATTACTTTTGTGAGTCTGCTATTAGTGGAGGGTTTGTAAATGGAGTGTGGTACCTCGATGACCCTCTGTGGGACTCACAAAGGTGTGTGAGTGGGAGCACCTGCTGTAATCGTGGTGGTCCGTGGTTCACTACCACACTGATCCAGGAAGTGAGCAATGACATTGAAGTGAGAATGTGCTTTGGTGAGGACTCATCTAACGAAGACATTGGTCTGGAACAACTCGACATATACATACACTAATACTTTAAAGAACAAAAGAATATATGACGGCAGATTTTGATCTGTCATTAAAGATTGCGAGTTGTAACATCCATAGTTATTGTTTTCACATTTTTTGTAATGAGCGACAGAGCAAATAGTTACTTTCTTAGTTTAACTTCCTTCACATGCTTCTTTGCACAGCACCAGAGCTGCAACTTCTAGCATACACACATCAAAGGGTGCATGTATAGTAATGTGTGAACACCAAATGCTGAAATAATGACCTGTAACTACGTATGTATATGCATGTCATTGCCAGGTGACCAATCAAACTACACGGGCACATACCAATGCATAACTATATAAATATATATCAAGGTGATTGTGCAACCATAGGAACTAAAGTATTGTGAAGTGGTCACATATATCCGATATACTTTTTGGGCAAAAATGGTGTCATTTCGCGAAGCAGTTTTAGACAAAATGTTCGTCTGTTGCGCATTCACCATAGTATATAGTATATATAATATGGTAGGTCGGTCCATAGCCTCTATATACGACCTCGGTGGCATATTTACCTCGGGTCGTATAAATCGGCTATGGACCTGTACACGCCGCAGTCCAGCTCGTCTGGTAGGACGTGTACCACCGGCCGAGGCCGTGGACGGGGAGATCTTTATAGCTAGTGCATGGGCAAGCTCGAATCTAGGACATGCGTATCTGACCTCGCGTTGTAGCCATCTGCTTGTAAGTAGGTTGTACACTGACCGTTCGATCGTGAACTTTTGGGAGAGGGGGAGAGGACGTACTTACTATGGGGGCAGATCCACAGCGTCCGGCGGACTTGGAGCATATAATTAGATACTTCGAGCCGTCCCCTGCAGTCTGTTGAGGGGCATTCCCTGATCACCCGACTGACATGGCCATTATGACGCAATACAGGAAGAAGCCGCACAATGATCAGACACCCGTGGTACCAACCAATTAACGGATTACACATACAATGTTCCAGCATGAACACCACACGCATTGTACATACGTACGTGTATGAATCACACTGCTGAATAACATACAAAAGTATCAATATCATGTGCATGTTTGTCAGTGCATTGTTTGAGCCTCTATATGGGCATGGAGGGTGTTTCAAGCTAGACTGCTATGAGGGGCCCTGGGGGCTGCTGTGTATTAGTCAGGTCCTGGAATGGGTTAGAGTTTGCGATGTTGAACCTCTTCGTAATTGAAGTGACACTGTTTGCCATCAATGTGTTAAGCTACTGTCTTAGCCTGATCTAACATCACATCTGTGTCACATGACATCACATGACAACACCTCACCAATTGCAAACAGTGAGTAGGCAAGCCAGCCGCACTTGTCACATTCACACAAACACATATCTTTATGTTGCCAAACGTAGTTAGTGCTATTGTATCTAGTTGCTAAGGGATTTACTGCTGTAGTAATAGTACGTTGGTCAGACTGTGCAGTTTGTAGAGCAAGACGGTGAAGAGACTATTCAGACATGACATGCTTCCCATAATGTTGTTTACCCTTCTTCCACATAGCGAGGATGCCTGTTGATACCAAAATAATAGCAAGAACACTGTTTTCATTGTGTATTTAAATGTATGTGGTGTGTGGGTGCATTGGGCACAGTGAGATTGCTGTGAACTACGTATGTGTCTTGTTAAATGTGCCAAATGTGTGCGTACATGCGTGTGTATGTATGTATGTATGTATGTGTTCGGACATGTATACATGCATGTGTATATGTGAGTTTGTATGGTTACTGATGTATGCTATTTTATGTGATAATATGTGTAGTGTTTCTTGTGTATGTGTACATACATACGCGCGTACGCGTGTTAAGGTATGTCTATGTGTACATGTGCACACATACATGCATGAGTTCACTTGTGTGCACTTGTAATTGCAGTCTGCATTCTACTGTGTACATATGTGTACGTGTGTCTGTGCATTCGGTCAGTATATACGTACATAGGTGTGTGGTGTCTATAAATATTGGTTTTTTAACTGTATAGTTTCTATAATATACTTCCATGGGTTCCCAATGGTCTATTACTACAGAAGAAGCTATGTTCCACGTCCACTAGTGCTTGTGTCTGCAAGTTTTGTTGACCCAAGTGGTGTCTGTGTTGTGCTAGCAGAGTCAGCTCGTGGTGTATGCTTATAGTGTCTTGCTCTCAGAAGAGGAAGAAGATGCATATTCTGAATAACTATGAGTGCTCATTCTCGCTTTGCTAGTAAGGTGGGGATGAGGTGTAGGATGATGTGTTCTCCCATTCACACAGGACATTCTGGCACTGTAGTTTATCTTTCTACCGCATAGTGAAGATGTCTGCGGTACTAATAACAAGTGACAAACAGAACTATTTATAGTGACCTGTGTTGTGTTTTGCTTTCTACACAGAGAGGCTGGGCAAAGAATGTGAGGCGATGGCCTCTGTGTGTGTGTGTAAATCCATTATGGCTTGGGGTAGACATGTTAAATCTATACCAGACTTCACTAGCCAAAACTGATTGATGATTGCCAAATGTTGTATAAAAGTTGAATAAACAATGGCACAATGTCCCTCACTCCTTGTTTTTTGTTAGACACCACTTTTATACCCTGCATCTTGCCTGATCCCACCATCCCAGCCCACTTACATCTATTCATCACCTGTCACCTCACCTGCTGTCACTCACACCCACATTTAGCACCTTTTCCCATTCCCGTAGCCTATATAAAGCGAGTCACCCTCTGTTTTGTACTGCCACTGATGAAGACACCTGCATGGTTGTCGAAACGTTTGGCAATCATCAGTTTCATGCAGTCCGGTAATAGATTTAACACACCTGACACAGGTTCACCAGATGGGATGGTGTGCACTAATCAGATGTATGCACATGGACAATCACTGCAGGCAGCACATTGCATATATATATCAATAAGTGTTCATTCTCGCTTTGCTGGTAAGGTGTAGGATGATGTGTTCTCCCATTCACACGATGACATTCTGGCACTGTAGTTTATCTTTCTATTGCATAGCGAAGATGTCTGTGGTACTAATAACAAATGACAAACAGAACTATTTATAGTGACCTGTGTTGTGTTTTGCTTTCTACACAGAGAGGCTGGGCAAGGAATGTGAAGCGATGGCCTCTGTGTGTGTGTGTGTGTGTGTAAATCCATTATGGCTTGGGGTAGACATGTTAAAACTATACCAGACTTCACTAGCCAAAACTGATTGATGATTGCCAAATGTTGTATGAACGTTGAATAAACACACCTGACACAGGTTCACGAGATGGGATGGTGGGCACTAATCAGATGTATGCACATGGACAATCACTGCAGGCAGCACATTGCATATATATATCAATAAGTGTTCATTCTCGCTTTGCTGGTAATGATGTGTTCTCCCATTCACACAATGACATTCTGGCACTGTAGTTTATCTTTCTATTGCATAGTGAAGATGTCTGCGGTACTAATAACAAGTGACAAACAGAACTATTTAAAGTGACCTGTGTTGTGATTTGCTTTCTACACGTACAGTGAGGCCGGGCAAGGAATGTGAAGCGATGGCCTCTGAGTGTGTGTGTGTGTGTGCATGTGTGTGTGTGTGTGCGTGTGTGCGTGCGTGCGTGCGTGTGTGTGTGTGCTATTTCTGTGTAATATGGTCTATTGTCTGTGACCACTTTACTGGCATATGCACTCTCCATTCGTGGTACATAATAATGCTAGCTGTCTATATGGCAATATATATATACAACAGATACCCTAACATACAATATATTATGTCTATGTACAGATCTAGAGCGTGCAGCCTAGTTGGGTCCTAATTGCCAGTCTTTGAATTAGGGCATGCAGGCTATGCCCTGGTTGCAGCATAGTCAAGCCTGGTCGTCTACCCAAGGTGTCCCTAAATGTGGACACTGCCCTGACCTCTGACTTCTGACCTTCCTAGCTGATGTCACAAAGGACCCACACACCCTATTACACCTCCCTAATGACGATGGAGATTCTAAAACAAGTGCTGAGCAAGACCATGGTGCCCAGTTGCCTCCAACGACTCCAGGCAGCAGCCAACATGCACTAGAGCACTATGCATGCACAGTTCAGTGTAGTTTGTCAGGAATGCTCAGTTCTGGACTACATTCCTCCAGCCATTCAGTGTCCTGAATTGTCGGGTATGTATGCTTATATAACACTGTGCTTATGTCTACGTGTAGTCAAGTAAGCTAGCCCCTCAGCTCCTTCACCAGATGGGGTGGTGTGCACTCAGTGTACATGTATACATACTTCCTCCAAAGAATACCAACCATGTCCTGCTCATTAGTAGCCTGCTACTAAGTTACTTGAGTTCTGTGTATGTTTATGGATGTGTATTTGTGTGTTTGCATGTTGTGCAGTTGGCAAGAGCAAATTGTACATTCTACTACAGTGTACTGTGTTAACATTACATTGTTACATTAAGGTGTGAACATACACACGCAGCCACAAACTCATACACAGTCACAGTGTAGACCTCCATGCATACCAATGTGCTGCCTGCAGTGGTTGTCCATGTGCATACGTCCAATCAGTGCACACCATCCCATCTGGTAAACCTGTGTCAGGTGTGGACATCAAACAGACACAGATGAAACATGTGGTTCAGCATAATAACATGCAAACACACATACACATATGCATCCATAAACACAAACAGTCCTCAAGTAACTTAGTACAGGCTACTAATGAGGCATGATGTGTTAGCCGGCATGAGAGCAGTATGTGGGTGATATTCTTTGGAGGAAGTTCGTATACATGCACAACATCACTGTATACAACGCATCAAGAGGATTTTATGTCAAGGATATATTATATTCACCGGATGCAGGTCACAGTGGACGTGAGGAATCAGCAGACTTGGCCAGGGGAGTGACCATCGCTGCTGTACACAACATTCCACCATGTAGTAAGGATGAGTGCGGGAGTGAGCACTTTGTAAAGTGAGAATGGGTATGAATCACACTGCTGAATAACATACAAAAGTATCAATATCAGTGCATGTGAATGGGAGAACGCACATTTGTTATTTAGTATCACCAAACATCCTTGCTATGTGGTAGAAAGATAAACTACATTGCCAGAATGTCATGTGTGAACGGGAGAACACATCATCCTACGCCTCATCCCCACCTTACATCATCCTACACAGGGAGAACACAGGGAAGTGACCATGGCTGCAATACACAACATTCCACCGTGCAGTACAGATGAGTGCGGGAGTGAGCAAATGTGGCCATTAGCTACTCCACCTTCGTGTTGTAATTGACTTGTGTACATTCGATAAACATCAGCTGTGACATATGCATATAATTGTACATTTATAATCTTGTTGCACATACATACAACATTTTAAAAATTGTGTTTGTGAAATTTAGATAACTATATAAATTATCTATGTTAGCACTGTATTACTGTATAATACTTCAGATATACTTATACAATATATACAGCTAATATATATATACATTCAATACCACAATAGTACCCTATATAGTAGTGCTTTGCAGATTATGTAGCAATACACATATACCACATCAAAGTGAGCGTGGGATTGATATAGCAGAAGGTTCAGCAGGATCCCACTGCTTGCAGAACCAGAGGGCACAAGTTAGAGGAATCATTATATATATATATGGTAGATGTATGTTGCTCATTATTAATTAAGGAGATTACAACTGAAGATGATTTTCATCACAGTCAAGTTCATTTTTGCTGTCACCTGCTTCACTGCCACAACAGAGGCAGCTGGCACCTGTCATGCAACTAAGGCATCTTGTCTCCCTGGACTGCCTGGAAGGGACGGCAAAGATGGACAGCCGGGGCGTGACGGTCTCCCTGGACCACCTGGTATATTCACTTATGCTGAGCGGCAGCAGCTGAAACAGGATGTTCTGGAAATGCTTCGAGAGGAAATAAGTAAGCTGAGCTGCAGTAACACACCAAACCCTTCTGCACACCAAAGCCTACAGTGCAGTGGAAGCTCCACAGACACCTCCAATCCACCGATATTTCCCACTACTTCTCAGCAGATTGCACGAAGTTCAGAACATGTACAAGCTACTGTGTCAAGCTTTCAACCCACCAACTCGATTACCACATCTACGGCTCAACCCACCACCTCCCCTGAACCAACTCCCCAGCCACAACCGCAGTGTGCTGGCAATGGAACAACTGTAGACAATCCTGCCACCTCCTGCAAGGAGATCTACCAGTGCGACCCCGCTGCTCCCTCTGGGTACTACTGGGTCAACACTACCACTGGACCATTGCAGGTATACTGCCAGATGGACACCAGCAATTGTGGTGACATCACTGGAGGATGGATGAGGGCAGCTTATATTGACATGACTAATGAGAACAACACCTGTCCTCAGGGGCTGAACTACACTGTTGTCAACACCACACGTATGTGCACTCGTTCAGACACTATTAACTATTATGTCTGCACCTCAGTCACTTTTCCAACACACGGTGTTCCCTACAAGAAAGTCTGCGGAAAAGCACACGGATACCAGTTCTATTATGCATTCGCATTCCACAACTTCTACCTTGGTCAGACAACTCTGGACAGCTCCTACGTTTCAGGTCTGTCTGTGACTTATGGCAGTCCACGAAATCACATCTGGACCTTTGCATCAGGATGGCCAGGAAACAGTTACTACTATGATGCAGGCTACTTCAACTGCCCCTGTGCCGATATTCTTGGTCCAGATGTACCCCCATTTGTGGAAGAGAATTATTTTTGTGAATCAGGAGGGAATACCACCATTGGATATCCTGATCAGGTGTGGCACCTCGATGACCCTCTGTGGGACTCACAGGGTTGTTCAAATGGGAGCACCTGCTGTGATCGTGGTGGTCTGGGTTCACAACAACACTGAGCCAAGAAGTGAGCGATGACATTGAAATGAGAATGTGCCATTACACGACATATCACAACATTGGAGTGGATCAATTTGAGATATTAATCTATTGAAAGAAGACCTTTACATTGCACAGAGGTTAATTGTAGTGCGATTGTAGTGTTCTTACATTCACAAATATTGCACAGCATTCTCATCATCAGCCCCATCATACATAAGTGACACCTAGACAGAATTGGAGTTGCTTGTAGTGAACTCAACACTGCTCCATTTAAAACTGAGTGCTTTCCTTGTACCATTGTACCATTGTTCATTTGTCACTGCATGCAGTGAAAGAATTGAAATTATTGACAGAATTGAATGTATTGCTGAGTGGAATCAGTTCATGGAAGTAAAGAGAACTACATACCTTCAGTGCTCACGGTCTAATGCAGCGCATGAATGGCTATTGAAGAAGTAGTAAGAATAAGCCCACTTTAGTAGGACTGGGCTAATATACTGTTGGACTGCTTCATCTTGACATTACAAGCAACACACTGCATATGAATAGAGTATATATAATATATAAGTTACTGCAGATCTAGTGTAGTCACTGAATATGTAAGTAGTTCCTAGTTCCTACACGTGCTAAGTAGCTAGCTAAGTACAGTGATGTATATGATGATGTGACTGCATCAGTGACACACACACACA
>OX465033.1:11908639-11918639 GCA_949841015.1 Aplysina aerophoba | reverse complement strand
AGGTGAATGTAGTTAATGACAGAATGCCCGCATGGGAACTACACCCAAGTCTGACAAACTACTTTGAAGCAGGGAACTGTGCATGCGTCGTGCTCTAGCGCATGTTGACTGCCGTATGCACAGGAGCCGTTGGAGGCAACTGAGCACCGTGGCCTTACTGCACATACTGTATGATCTGATCTATATATGACTACTACAGCAGTGAATCACTTAGCAACTATATAGACACAATATATAGCACTAGTTACATTTGGCAACATGAAGATATGTGTTTATGTTAATATGACAAGTGTGGCTGATTTGTCCACTCACTGTGTGCAATTGGTGAGCTGTTGTCATGTGACGTCATGTGACACAGATGTAATTAGACAGAGACAGTAGATTAATACATTGATGTCAAACACTATCACTTCAATTACAGAGAGATTCAACTTCTCAAATTCTAACTCAGTCTGGGACCTGATTAATCTGCAGCAATGCCCAGCGTCCCTAGAACAGTCTAGCTTGAAACACTCTCCATGCACATACATAGGCTCAAACAATGTACTGTAGCAAACCCCTGAGGAGCTGAGGGTCTAGCGGACTTGACTACACGTAGACTTAAACACAGTGTTATATAAGCTTACATACCCGACAATTCAGCACACTGAATGGCCGGAACCACGTAGTCCAGGACTGAGCATTCCTGACAAACTACAGCGATGCAGAACCAAAACACAATTAACCTCCCCAATACCAGTGCAGGTGCACAGGTCATAGTCACATTGTGTCCACGACAACCCATTGTGGTGGCTAACAGGGCATGTCGTTATTGACAGACAACATGGAAGCAGGGAACTGTGCATGCGTAGTGCTCTAGTGCATGTTGACTGCCGTATGCACAGGAGCCATTGCAGGCAACTGAGCACCATGGTCTGCCTAGTTACTATTTTTGGGGAATCTCCATCTTCATTAGGGAGGCGTGATAGGGTATGTGGGGTGTGCCCCAGGTCGTTTGTGACTTCAATGAGGAAGGTCAAAGGTCAAAGGTCAGGGCAGTGTCCACACTTAGGGACACCCCTGGTAGACGACCAGGCTTGACTATGCTGCGACCAGGGGCATGGTCTGCAAGCTAGCTCTAATTCAAGACTGGCCATTAGGACCCAACTAGGCTGCATGCTCTGTACATACACATATATTGTATACATGTTAGGGTGTCTGTTGTATATTGCCATATACGTAAACAGCTAGCATTATCATGTACCACAAATGGAGAATGCATTCGTGGTACATTAAAGTGGTCGTAGAAAATTGACCACACAGCGTACAAGATGAGAGGGGAGCTATTTCAATTACGAAAATATTAGTGTTTGGGTCTAATTGGTTTCACTCACACACTGGCCTTTCCCTGCTGGAAATAGCATAAGGGGTCTTGTATCCCTCTTGACAGGGATATGTACATCCCATGCATACATGTAGACATTCCACTCATACATACATCCCTTTCTAAAGACATCCCGATACACAATATTACACACAATACACAGTACACAACATATCTAGTTTCTAAAGACATGAGAGGGTGTACTAGCAATTGTACTGAGATATAAGATATTGTATCTATACAAATAGAAAGTGTATTGTAAGACTATCACAGTGTCATCATATTACATATCATATTACATATGTAAATAGAGATGGCAGCGTCAAATGAACTATAGAAGAAACAGTGTATTCACAGCAGCACGTTCTAAGTATTTGGGTGAGGTCCTTCACAGCCTGTCGGGTGTACAAGAAACCTACAAATCATGCTCTTTACCAAGCTCCTACTTGTTCTGGGCTCCATCACAGTCCTCTCTCTCAGAGGAGAAGCAGCAGGGGCTGTCTGTGGCCAAAGATCTCCTTACTCAACTATTCAAGCACTGCCTGGTAAACCTGGCAAGAACGGAGCCCCCGGTACACCTGGACCCAAGGGTGAGCCGGGAGAGGATGGAACAGACGGAGAGCAGGGACCAGTTGGACCAGTCGGCCCACAAGGACCAGTTGGTGCACCAGGGTCAGATGGCAGAAATGGCTCAGTTGGCAGTCCTGGGCCACCTGGTATAGTACCTGATGCTGTGATAGAACAACTGAGAGAAGACATTCTCGAGCAAGCAAGGAAGCTGGCCATCTGCATAGCTAACTCCGACAAAAACCCTGCCACCTCCTGCAAGGAGATACATGACTGCAACCCCACTGCTCCCTCTGGGTATTACTGGGTCAACACTACCACTGGACCATTGCAGGTATACTGCCAGATGGACACCAACAATTGTGGCAACATCACTGGCGGATGGATGAGGGCAGCTTACCTTGACATGACTGACGTGAGCAATACCTGTCCTCAGGGGCTGACCTACACTGTGCAATCTTCCATTCGCATGTGCACCAGTTCACATTCCACTGCTGGCTGCACTTCAGTCAACTTCCCAACACACGGAATGCCATATACCAAGGTCTGCGGGAAAGCAATTGCATATCAAAGAGGGTCAAATGATGGATTTTTCAATTATCATAGGGGCCAGTCATCTCTCAATGACTACTATGTCGATGGTTTGTCAGTGACTCACGGAGATCCTCGGAGCCATGTTTGGACTTTTGCAGCAGGACTGTCAAAAGGCGTGAACAACCCAAGTCATAACTGCCCCTGTGCACTCTACCCAGGTTCAGCTGCACCTCCATTCATAGGTGAGGATTACTTTTGTGAGTCTGCTATTAGTGGAGGGTTTGTAAATGGAGTGTGGTACCTCGATGACCCTCTGTGGGACTCACAGAGGTGTGTGAGTGGGAGCACCTGCTGTAATCGTGGTGGTCCGTGGTTCACTACCACACTGATCCAGGAAGTGAGCAATGACATTGAAGTGAGAATGTGCTTTGGTGAGGACTCATCTAACGAAGACATTGGTCTGGAACAACTCGACATATACATACACTAATACTTTAAAGAACAAAAGAATACGTATGTGACGGCAGATTTTGATCTGTCATTAAAGATTGCGAGTTGTAACATCCATAGTTATTGTTTTCACATTTTTTGTAATGAGCGACAGAGCAAATAGTTACTTTCTTAGTTTAACTTCCTTCACATGCTTCTTTGCACAGCACCAGAGCTGCAACTTCTAGCATACACACATCAAAGGGTGCATGTATAGTAATGTGTGAACACCAAATGCTGAAATAATGACCTGTAACTACGTATGTATATGCATGTCATTGCCAGGTGACCAATCAAACTACACGGGCACATACCAATGCATAACTATATAAATATATATCAAGGTGATTGTGCAACCATAGGAACTAAAGTATTGTGAAGTGGTCACATATATCCGATATACTTTTTGGGCAAAAATGGTGTCATTTCGCGAAGCAGTTTTAGACAAAATGTTCGTCTGTTGCGCACTCACCATAGTATATAGTATATATAATATGGTAGGTCGGTCCATAGCCTCTATATACGACCTCGGTGGCATATTTACCTCGGGTCGTATAAATCGGCTATGGACCTGTACACGCCGCAGTCCAGCTCGTCTGGTAGGACGTGTACCACCGGCCGAGGCCGTGGACGGGGAGATCTTTATAGCTAGTGCATGGGCAAGCTCGAATCTAGGACATGCGTATCTGACCTCGCGTTGTAGCCATCTGCTTGTAAGTAGGTTGTACACTGACCGTTCGATCGTGAACTTTTGGGAGAGGGGGAGAGGACGTACTTACTATGGGGGCAGATCCACAGCGTCCGGCGGACTTGGAGCATATAATTAGATACTTCGAGCCGTCCCCTGCAGTCTGTTGAGGGGCATTCCCTGATCACCCGACTGACATGGCCATTATGACGCAATACAGGAAGAAGCCGCACAATGATCAGACACCCGTGGTACCAACCAATTAACGGATTACACATACAATGTTCCAGCATGAACACCACACGCATTGTACATACGTACGTGTATGAATCACACTGCTGAATAACATACAAAAGTATCAATATCATGTGCATGTTTGTCAGTGCATTGTTTGAGCCTCTATATGGGCATGGAGGGTGTTTCAAGCTAGACTGCTATGAGGGGCCCTGGGGGCTGCTGTGTATTAGTCAGGTCCTGGAATGGGTTAGAGTTTGCGATGTTGAACCTCTTCGTAATTGAAGTGACACTGTTTGCCATCAATGTGTTAAGCTACTGTCTTAGCCTGATCTAACATCACATCTGTGTCACATGACATCACATGACAACACCTCACCAATTGCAAACAGTGAGTAGGCAAGCCAGCCGCACTTGTCACATTCACACAAACACATATCTTTATGTTGCCAAACGTAGTTAGTGCTATTGTATCTAGTTGCTAAGGGATTCACTGCTGTAGTAATAGTACGTTGGTCAGACTGTGCAGTTTGTAGAGCAAGACGGTGAAGAGACTATTCAGACATGACATGCTTCCCATAATGTTGTTTACCCTTCTTCCACATAGCGAGGATGCCTGTTGATACCAAAATAATAGCAAGAACACTGTTTTCATTGTGTATTTAAATGTATGTGGTGTGTGGGTGCATTGGGCACAGTGAGATTGCTGTGAACTACGTATGTGTCTTGTTAAATGTGCCAAATGTGTGCGTACATGCGTGTGTATGTATGTATGTATGTATGTGTTCGGACATGTATACATGCATGTGTATATGTGAGTTTGTATGGTTACTGATGTATGCTATTTTATGTGATAATATGTGTAGTGTTTCTTGTGTATGTGTACATACATACGCGCGTACGCGTGTTAAGGTATGTCTATGTGTACATGTGCACACATACATGCATGAGTTCACTTGTGTGCACTTGTAATTGCAGTCTGCATTCTACTGTGTACATATGTGTACGTGTGTCTGTGCATTCGGTCAGTATATACGTACATAGGTGTGTGGTGTCTATAAATATTGGTTTTTTAACTGTATAGTTTCTATAATATACTTCCATGGGTTCCCAATGGTCTATTACTACAGAAGAAGCTATGTTCCACGTCCACTAGTGCTTGTGTCTGCAAGTTTTGTTGACCCAAGTGGTGTCTGTGTTGTGCTAGCAGAGTCAGCTCGTGGTGTATGCTTATAGTGTCTTGCTCTCAGAAGAGGAAGAAGATGCATATTCTGAATAACTATGAGTGCTCATTCTCGCTTTGCTAGTAAGGTGGGGATGAGGTGTAGGATGATGTGTTCTCCCATTCACACAGGACATTCTGGCACTGTAGTTTATCTTTCTACCGCATAGTGAAGATGTCTGCGGTACTAATAACAAGTGACAAACAGAACTATTTATAGTGACCTGTGTTGTGTTTTGCTTTCTACACAGAGAGGCTGGGCAAAGAATGTGAGGCGATGGCCTCTGTGTGTGTGTGTAAATCCATTATGGCTTGGGGTAGACATGTTAAATCTATACCAGACTTCACTAGCCAAAACTGATTGATGATTGCCAAATGTTGTATAAAAGTTGAATAAACAATGGCACAATGTCCCTCACTCCTTGTTTTTTGTTAGACACCACTTTTATACCCTGCATCTTGCCTGATCCCACCATCCCAGCCCACTTACATCTATTCATCACCTGTCACCTCACCTGCTGTCACTCACACCCACATTTAGCACCTTTTCCCATTCCCGTAGCCTATATAAAGCGAGTCACCCTCTGTTTTGTACTGCCACTGATGAAGACACCTGCATGGTTGTCGAAACGTTTGGCAATCATCAGTTTCATGCAGTCCGGTAATAGATTTAACACACCTGACACAGGTTCACCAGATGGGATGGTGTGCACTAATCAGATGTATGCACATGGACAATCACTGCAGGCAGCACATTGCATATATATATCAATAAGTGTTCATTCTCGCTTTGCTGGTAAGGTGTAGGATGATGTGTTCTCCCATTCACACGATGACATTCTGGCACTGTAGTTTATCTTTCTATTGCATAGCGAAGATGTCTGTGGTACTAATAACAAATGACAAACAGAACTATTTATAGTGACCTGTGTTGTGTTTTGCTTTCTACACAGAGAGGCTGGGCAAGGAATGTGAAGCGATGGCCTCTGTGTGTGTGTGTGTGTGTGTAAATCCATTATGGCTTGGGGTAGACATGTTAAAACTATACCAGACTTCACTAGCCAAAACTGATTGATGATTGCCAAATGTTGTATGAACGTTGAATAAACACACCTGACACAGGTTCACGAGATGGGATGGTGGGCACTAATCAGATGTATGCACATGGACAATCACTGCAGGCAGCACATTGCATATATATATCAATAAGTGTTCATTCTCGCTTTGCTGGTAATGATGTGTTCTCCCATTCACACAATGACATTCTGGCACTGTAGTTTATCTTTCTATTGCATAGTGAAGATGTCTGCGGTACTAATAACAAGTGACAAACAGAACTATTTAAAGTGACCTGTGTTGTGATTTGCTTTCTACACGTACAGTGAGGCCGGGCAAGGAATGTGAAGCGATGGCCTCTGAGTGTGTGTGTGTGTGTGCATGTGTGTGTGTGTGTGCGTGTGTGCGTGCTTGCGTGCGTGCGTGCGTGTGTGTGTGTGCTATTTCTGTGTAATATGGTCTATTGTCTGTGACCACTTTACTGGCATATGCACTCTCCATTCGTGGTACATAATAATGCTAGCTGTCTATATGGCAATATATATATACAACAGATACCCTAACATACAATATATTATGTCTATGTACAGATCTAGAGCGTGCAGCCTAGTTGGGTCCTAATTGCCAGTCTTTGAATTAGGGCATGCAGGCTATGCCCTGGTTGCAGCATAGTCAAGCCTGGTCGTCTACCCAAGGTGTCCCTAAATGTGGACACTGCCCTGACCTCTGACTTCTGACCTTCCTAGCTGATGTCACAAAGGACCCACACACCCTATTACACCTCCCTAATGACGATGGAGATTCTAAAACAAGTGCTGAGCAAGACCATGGTGCCCAGTTGCCTCCAACGACTCCAGGCAGCAGCCAACATGCACTAGAGCACTATGCATGCACAGTTCAGTGTAGTTTGTCAGGAATGCTCAGTTCTGGACTACATTCCTCCAGCCATTCAGTGTCCTGAATTGTCGGGTATGTATGCTTATATAACACTGTGCTTATGTCTACGTGTAGTCAAGTAAGCTAGCCCCTCAGCTCCTTCACCAGATGGGGTGGTGTGCACTCAGTGTACATGTATACATACTTCCTCCAAAGAATACCAACCATGTCCTGCTCATTAGTAGCCTGCTACTAAGTTACTTGAGTTCTGTGTATGTTTATGGATGTGTATTTGTGTGTTTGCATGTTGTGCAGTTGGCAAGAGCAAATTGTACATTCTACTACAGTGTACTGTGTTAACATTACATTGTTACATTAAGGTGTGAACATACACACGCAGCCACAAACTCATACACAGTCACAGTGTAGACCTCCATGCATACTAATGTGCTGCCTGCAGTGACTGTTCGTGTGCATACGTCCAATCAGTGCACACCATCCCATCTGGTAAACCTGTGTCAGGTGTGGACATCAAACAGACACAGATGAAACATGTGGTTCAGCATAATAACATGCAAACACACATACACATATGCATCCATAAACACAAACAGTCCTCAAGTAACTTAGTACAGGCTACTAATGAGGCATGATGTGTTAGCCGGCATGAGAGCAGTATGTGGGTGATATTCTTTGGAGGAAGTTCGTATACATGCACAACATCACTGTATACAACACATCAAGAGGATTTTATATATGTCAAGGATATATTCGATTCACCGGATGCAGGTCACAGTGGACGTGAGGAATCAGCAGACTTGGCCAGGGGAGTGACCATCGCTGCCGTACACAACATTCCACCATGTAGTAAGGATGAGTGCGGGAGTGAGCACTTAGTAAAGTGAGAATGGGTATGAATCACACTGCTGAATAACATACAAAAGTATCAATATCAGTGCATGTGAATGGGAGAACGCATCACATTTGTCATTTAGTATCACCAAACATCCTTGCTATGCGGTAGAAAGATAAACTACATTGCCAGAATGTCATGTGTGAACGGGAGAACACATCATCCTACACCTCATTCCCACCTTACATCATCCTACACAGGGAGAACACAGGGAAGTGACCATGGCTGCAATACACAACATTCCACCGTGCAGTACAGATGAGTGCGGGAGTGAGCAAATGTGGCCATTAGCTACTCCACCTTCGTGTTGCAATTGACTTGTGTACATTTGATAAACATCAGCTGTGACATATGCATATAATTGTACATTTATAATCTTGTTGCACATACATACAACATTTTAAAAATTGTGTTTGTGGAATTTAGATAACTATATAAATTATCTATGTTAGCACTGTATTACTGTATAATACTTCAGATATACTTATACAATATATACAGCTAATATATATATACATTCAATACCACAATAGTACCCTATATAGTAGTGCTTTGCAGATTATGTAGCAATACACATATACCACATCAAAGTGAGCGTGGGATTGATATAGCAGAAGGTTCAGCAGGATCCCACTGCTTGCAGAACCAGAGGGCACAAGTTAGAGGAATCATTATATATATATATGGTAGATGTATGTTGCTCATTATTAATTAAGGAGATTACAACTGAAGATGATTTTCATCACAGTCAAGTTCATTTTTGCTGTCACCTGCTTCACTGCCACAACAGAGGCAGCTGGCACCTGTCATGCAACTAAGGCATCTTGTCTCCCTGGACTGCCTGGAAGGGACGGCAAAGATGGACAGCCGGGGCGTGACGGTCTCCCTGGACCACCTGGTATATTCACTTATGCTGAGCGGCAGCAGCTGAAACAGGATGTTCTGGAAATGCTTCGAGAGGAAATAAGCAAGCTGAGCTGCAGTAACACACCAAACCCTTCTGCACACCAAAGCCTACAGTGCAGTGGAAGCTCCACAGACACCTCCAATCCACCGATATTTCCCACTACTTCTCAGCAGATTGCACGAAGTTCAGAACATGTACAAGCTACTGTGTCAAGCTTTCAACCCACCAACTCGATCACCACATCTACGGCTCAACCCACCACCTCCCCTGAACCAACTCCCCAGCCACAACCGCAGTGTGCTGGCAATGGAACAACTGTAGACAATCCTGCCACCTCCTGCAAGGAGATCTACCAGTGCGACCCCGCTGCTCCCTCTGGGTACTACTGGGTCAACACTACCACTGGACCATTGCAGGTATACTGCCAGATGGACACCAGCAATTGTGGTGACATCACTGGAGGATGGATGAGGGCAGCTTATATTGACATGACTAATGAGAACAACACCTGTCCTCAGGGGCTGAACTACACTGTTGTCAACACCACACGTATGTGCACTCGTTCAGACACTATTAACTATTATGTCTGCACCTCAGTCACTTTTCCAACACACGGTGTTCCCTACAAGAAAGTCTGCGGAAAAGCACACGGATACCAGTTCTATTATGCATTCGCATTCCACAACTTCTACCTTGGTCAGACAACTCTGGACAGCTCCTACGTTTCAGGTCTGTCTGTGACTTATGGCAGTCCACGAAATCACATCTGGACCTTTGCATCAGGATGGCCAGGAAACAGTTACTACTATGATGCAGGCTACTTCAACTGCCCCTGTGCCGATATTCTTGGTCCAGATGTACCCCCATTTGTGGAAGAGAATTATTTTTGTGAATCAGGAGGGAATACCACCATTGGATATCCTGATCAGGTGTGGCACCTCGATGACCCTCTGTGGGACTCACAGGGTTGTTCAAATGGGAGCACCTGCTGTGATCGTGGTGGTCTGGGTTCACAACAACACTGAGCCAAGAAGTGAGCGATGACATTGAAATGAGAATGTGCCATTACACGACATATCACAACATTGGAGTGGATCAATTTGAGATATTAATCTATTGAAAGAAGACCTTTACATTGCACAGAGGTTAAT
>OX465033.1:11901139-11906139 GCA_949841015.1 Aplysina aerophoba | reverse complement strand
CACACACACACAAACTACATGAACACACACTATATATTCAATTCAATGATTAATGTGCACCATGCCCGAAGGCACTTAGTCTAGCTGCTAGACCCTACTTTGTCTTCGCGCGTGGGGGCGGAAGAAAAGTAAGGTCTAGCAGAATGTGTAAATTCCACACCTCGCAATGAACGCCCAAAGGGGCATTTATTGGTAACGGTAAGTGTGGCGTAGACGATGTCGGCGTGATTCCAGGTGCTCTAGCTCCCTGCTCTCCTTACACCAGCCACTTCGGCGCTATTACTATAGTTACTAAACCCTACTTTTCGCGCGCGCGAAGACACAGTAGCTCTAGCAGCCACGCGGTGTCGGCGCCGAAATAAACGCCCTTCACTGCAGAGAAATGGTGCAGCAGCGATTTCATTGGTCGGCGCGAGGTGTGGAATTTACACATTCTGCTAGACCCTACTTTTCTTCCGCCCCCACGCACGAAGACAAAGTAGGGTCTAGCAGCTAGACTAGAAGGCACTAGGACCAGATTGGCCCAGTGTAGCACCACACATGAGAGCAAACATCAGCATAAAAGAAACAAATATGAAGGTCAGCCATAAATCCTCAAGGTATTGAACTAATAACGCAATTAAATCTATATATCTAATCTAATCTATAACACACACACACACACAGACACACAGACACACACACACACACACCTGTCCTGTCCTGTTGTCACACTGCCCATTAGGTCACGTGGTCTTCCATTCCAGAAGAAGCGAATTTCAGCTGTTATTGCCCTGTACGTATCTTGCTCTTATGCACACTTAGCCCACCAGTGCTTTTGAACCACCTCATACATGTCACACATTGGAGGGCACCTCGCTGTTCTTGAACTGGTTTGCTTCGCTCACGAAGGCACTTGTGTCTCTTGAGATCGCCCGACTGGCTAAAGGCTCTAGAGCACTCTTTGCATTCCACTCGGCCCTTTGAGGCCTCTGATGTTCCAACGCTGTCATCTCCTGGCTCCTCTCTCATGCACCTATGCACTGCCAAGCCACCTCTGCTCCGAAACCATCTCTGACAGTTCTCGCACCACCCTGTTCACACACTGGCCTCCTTCTCTCCGCAGCACACTTGTGTCGTGTCTTGTCTCCCTCTCTCCTGAACCACCGCCCACATTCACAACACAGCACAGTCTTCTCTCCTTGTTTGTGTGTGTGTGTGTGTATGTGTGTCTGTGTGTCTGTGTGTCTGTGTGTCTGTGTGTGTATGTATGTATGCGCTTCAAACATCTGTAACTCTCTAAGGCTTTGTGGTATTTCACTGTGGACATTCTGCGCATGTTAGTAGTGAGGAATTTTACTGTCCAAACAGCAGAAGCCACCCACCACTGCATTTCTTGTGATAGAGTTTCATGTCCACCTACACATGTTTGTCATACATGTGTAGGTGGACATGTGCGTGTGCGTGCGTGCGTATGTGCATGTGTGCGTGTGTGCGTGTGTGTGTGTGTGTGTGTATGTGTGTGTGTGTGTGTGTGTATGTCATACATGTGTAGGTGGACATGTGCGTGTGCGCGCGTGCATATGTGCATGTGTGCGTGCGTGCGTGCAGGCCCACTTGCTTGTTGCTCTTGTTGGTGCTCTTCCAGGCTCTGACTCCATGCAGCGCTCCACTAGTTCCTGTCTTGGGCCACATTGTATGTACCAGTCTTCACCAACTTTCACAGTTGTCAGATCTTTCTTTGCCAGGTCCCTCCACCATCTCCTTCGCGGACCTTGGCTGGGCCATGTTTTGGGCAACCACCCAAAAAGAGGGGGATCGAGGTGGCCTGGAAGCTAAAAGCAAAGACTGCAGAGCACTGAAGACAATGGGATATCCAGGGATCACCTCCAAGGCAGTGAAAAAAAGTGACACCCCCTACCACCAATCACTGCCTGACTGACTGATTACAAACTGATCACCTGATTGTATATGACACTGTGTGTGTATGTGTGTGTAAATCAGGACCTGCATGAAAACCTGCAGCTTTGAAGATGCAGCACTTCTGTGGTTAAATAAAATTGATGATGATGAAGACATTGTTTAGGGAGCCTATAGTACTGCATTCGGGCAACATGTCCAAGCCACTCCAGACGGCGTCTCACACCAGTTTTGTTTCTCTATCAACACACACACACACACACACACACACACACACACACACACACACACACACACACACACACACACACACACACACACACACACACACACACACACACACATGTATGACATACATGTGTAGGTGGACATGAAACTCTATCTTAAGAAATTCAGTAGTGTGTGGAAGGAGCAATGCTTCTGCTGTTTGGACAGTAACATTCCTCACTACCAACATGCGCAGAATGTCTACAGTGAAATACCACAAAGCTTAGAGAGTTACAGATGTTTTTAGCGCATGCACACACACACACACCTTCCTTCCTTCTGTTTCACTGCCGAATTCGGTCACGTGACCCCCAAATGGGGGAGCAAAGCTAAATGAGTAAGATTTTCTACTGGTCTGGGTTGCAGGAGTGGACTGTGAAACCCCCACGACTTTTGAACCACTTCTCACAGGTTGGACACTGTACAGCTCCACGCTGTTGATGAACTGGCTTGCGCCTTTCAGCCACACACTTGTGCCTCTTCATGTCACCTTCTCTGCGAAAGGTCCGTGAGCATTCTGGGCATTGTACCTGATTGTCAGCTGGTCCTCTGTACTGCTCTCTGTGGGTAATGTGCGCACAGGCTTCTCTGTACGTATCCCGCCACTCTTCCCTTGATGTTGTTGCCTTTGCATACCATGTGTGTTCTGGGATTTGCATGTCTTTCAGATCAGTGCGTATCACATCCCTCCAGCGTTTCAGTGGGCCTCCTCGTGGACGAGGTTCAGGTAGCCAGCTGAACAGACTGACTTTGGGTGTACGTTTGTCAGGCATCCGAGCAAGATGTCCAAGCCATTCTAGACGGCGTTTGGAGACTTTATCCGACGCCGTTTCCATGTCTCCCCACTGCCGCCTGATACTCTGAGATGTAATGCGTTCGTCCCACTGCTGTTGGTTTGTGATGCCTAAGGTTCTGCGGATGCACCTATGGTGGAAGGATTCTAGTCTCTTCAGGTCCTTTCTAAGTGGTGTCCAGCACTCAGCTCCATAGAGTAGGATGGACAGGACACAGGCTTGGTATACTTTGCGTTTGGTCTCCACCCGCAGATCCCTGTTGTTGAACACTGGTTGACGGAGTGCTCCAAAGGCTCTTGAGGCTTGAGCTATCCTCTTGTCAATGTCTGGTTGCACCCTTCCTGAAGACGAAATCACTGACCCTAGGTAGGAGAACTCAGTCACACTCTCAACCTGCTCATCTCCGGTTGGGATGGGGGCTCTGTCTTCGGCTGTAGCTTCTCTACCGCTCACCATTAGCTTCGTCTTTGGTACACTGACTGACAAGCCAAAGTCACTGGCTACTTCCATGTACTTATGAATAGCCTCCTCAGCACCTTCTCTGGTTCTGGCAAGTAGGGATGCATCGTCTGCAAACTGAAGCTCAGTGAGTCTGGTTTCTTCTGCATTGCGGGTATATCTCCTAAACAGCTTCCGATCATGTTTGTACTTCAGGTTCAGACCCACTCCATCTGAATTCTCAACTCTCGCCAACCAGCGCTCCACAAAGACACATGCATAAAGGTTGAAAAGTACCGGTGCCATGCAGCACCCCTGTCGTAGCCCGTTGTCTACATCAATTGGTTCTAAAGTCTGTCCATCCAGCTGTATAGTAGCTTGCATGTCGTGATGGAATGCTTTGATAAGCTGGATGGTTGGATCAGGTATTCCCAACTTGGCAAGAACCTGCCACAGTGCCTCACGTGGAACCGAATCATAAGCCTTTCTGAGATCGACAAAAAGGAAGAATGCCTTCGTCCGGTGCTCCCATGACTTCTCTACTAATTGACGAACGGCAAATATCATGTCCGAGCACCCTCTGCCTTTGCGGAAACCGCATTGGGACTCCGGCAGTTCTTCCTCTGCAAGTTGTTGTAGACGGTCCTGTAGGATTCTGGCTATCACTTTACCAACCACATCAAGCAGGGAAATACCCCTCCAGTTGTCACAGTTGGACAGGTCTCCCTTCTTAGGGATAGGAACCAGCACTGCATCCGTCCAGTCCTTGGGAACGGACTGCTCTTTCCAGGCTGTATGGACAAGATCAAGCAGTCGATCCACAAAACTTGGGTCCTGGCAGGCCACTTTCACCATTTCAGGCCGAATTCCTGAGCTTCCCCCGGCCTTTCCATTCTTGAGCTTGCCAACAGCCCCCACTAACTCCTCCATTGATGGTAACTCAGCTAGCTGTGGTCTCAATGGTCGCTGCCTGATCCTGTCCAGCTCTGCATGGTTGAACTGACTCTCGACATTCAGGATGTCAGTGAAATGACGTCTCCAGCGCTGTTGTTTAGCATCCACTGAGGTGCAAGGTTGTCCTTCTTCGTCTTTAATGATACCAGCTCTCTGAGGTATCAGCCCCCTGCAGGCACGCTGCATGTCACGGATAGATTGCCACACTTCCTTACCTCCAAACCTTCGCTGCTGTGCTACATCTGCCTTGCTGCGGAACCAAGCATCCTTTGCATTCCTCACTGCTTTGCGTGCATCCTGTCGAGCCTTCACGAACTTCTGACGATCGTTTGCGTTACCACTGCCAAGCCATTTCGCATAAAGGAGGTTCCTCCGATCGAAGAGCGGCTCCAGAACCTCTGCACTATCTCTAAACCAGTCTGGTTGCCGTCGTTCTTCATGGCCCAGAACCTCTTCCGCTGCTCTTACTAAACTTGACTGTGTAGCTGACCATTTCTCTTCCACAGTACCCTCATTGACCCATGCTTCTGTAACCTTTCTGCAAACAAGATCTCTGTAATGTTGTCTACCTGTTTCAGCTCTGCCTGTTAGCTGTGAAACATTGAACCTCTTGTGTTTCTTGGTCCTGAGTTGGTGGTATCCCCCCTT
>OX465033.1:11893639-11896139 GCA_949841015.1 Aplysina aerophoba | reverse complement strand
GCACTAGTTACATTTGGCAACATGAAGATATGTGTTTATGTTAATATGACAAGTGTGGCTGATTTGTCCACTCACTGTGTGCAATTGGTGAGCTGTTGTCATGTGACGTCATGTGACACAGATGTAATTAGACAGAGACAGTAGATTTATACATTGATGTCAAATAGTCATATTGGTACGATCGAGGGAACCACACTAGCCAAAATCAACTTAGAATAGATTCCAAACGTTTCGGTCCAATCCAGGACCTTCATCAGTTCCATCAGTTCCAAACGTTTCGGTCCAATCCAGGACCTTCATCAGTTCCACTGTAATTGAAGTGATACTATTTGACATCTGAAGGACTTCTGCGTGGCTAGGTTCTTGCATATCGGTACGATCGAGGGAACCACACTAGTAGTCCCTCGATCGTACCGATATGCAAGAACCTAGCCACGCAGAAGTCCTTCAGATGTCAAATAGTATCACTTCAATTACAGAGAGATTCAACTTCTCAAATTCTAACTCAGTCTGGGACCTGATTAATCTGCAGCAATGCCCAGCGTCCCTAGAACAGTCTAGCTTGAAACACTCTCCATGCACATACATAGGCTCAAACAATGTACTGTAGCAAACCCCTGAGGAGCTGAGGGTCTAGCGGACTTGACTACACGTAGACTTAAACACAGTGTTATATAAGCTTACATACCCGACAATTCAGCACACTGAATGGCCGGAGCCACGTAGTCCAGGACTGAGCATTCCTGACAAACTACAGCGATGCAGAACCAAAACACAATTAACCTCCCCAATACCAGTGCAGGTGCACAGGTCATAGTCACATTGTGTCCACGACAACCCATTGTGGTGGCTAACAGGGCATGTCGTTATTGACAGACTGCATGGAAGCAGGGAACTGTGCATGCGTAGTGCTCTAGTGCATGTTGACTGCCGTATGCACAGGAGCCATTGCAGGCAACTGAGCACCATGGTCTGCCTAGTTACTATTTTTGGGGAATCTCCATCTTCATTAGGGAGGCGTGATAGGGTATGTGGGGTGTGCCCCAGGTCGTTTGTGACTTCAATGAGGAAGGTCAAAGGTCAAAGGTCAGGGCAGTGTCCACACTTAGGGACACCCCTGGTAGACGACCAGGCTTGACTATGCTGCGACCAGGGGCATGGTCTGCAAGCTAGCTCTAATTCAAGACTGGCCATTAGGACCCAACTAGGCTGCATGCTCTGTACATACACATATATTGTATATATGTTAGGGTGTCTGTTGTATATTGCCATATACGTAAACAGCTAGCATTATCATGTACCACAAATGGAGAATGCATTCGTGGTACATTAAAGCGGTCGTAGAAAATTGACCACACAGCGTACAAGATGAGAGGGGAGCTATTTCAATTACGAAAATATTAGTGTTTGGGTCTAATTGGTTTCACTCACACACTGGCCTTTCCCTGCTGGAAATAGTATAAGGGGTCTTGTATCCCTCTTGACAGGGATATGTACATCCCATGCATATACGTAGACATTCCACTCATACACATATCCGTTTTTAAAGAGATTCCGTATACACCCAGACATCCTGTAAATACAATATTACACATAATACACACAGTACACAATAAATATAGTTTCTAAAGACATGAGAGTGTGTACTAGCAATTGTACTGAGATATAAGATATTGTATCTATACAAATAGAAAGTGTATTGTAAGACTATCACAGTGTCATCATATTACATATCATATTACATATGTAAATAGAGATGGCAGCGTCAAATGAACTATAGAAGAAACAGTGTATTCACAGCAGCAAGTTCTAAGTTGCTTGAGTGAAGTCCTTCACAGCCTGCAAGGTGTACAAGAAACCTATGAATCATGCTTTTTACCAAGCTCCTACTTGTTCTGGGCTCACTCACAGTTCTCTCCCTCAGAGGAGAAGCAGCAGGGGCTGTCTGTGGCCAAAGATCTCCTTACTCAACTATTCAAGCACTGCCTGGTAAACCTGGCAAGAACGGAGCCCCCGGTACACCTGGACCCAAGGGTGAGCCGGGAGAGGATGGAACAGACGGAGAGCAGGGACCAATTGGACCAGTCGGCCCACAAGGACCAGTTGGTGCACCAGGGTCAGATGGCAGAAATGGCTCAGTTGGCAGTCCTGGGCCACCTGGTATAGTACCTGATGCTGTGATAGAACAACTGAGAGAAGACATTCTCGAGCAAGCAAGGAAGCTGGCCATCTGCATAGCTAACTCCGACAAAAACCCTGCCACCTCCTGCAAGGAGATACATGACTGCAACCCCACTGCTCCCTCTGGGTATTACTGGGTCAACACTACCACTGGACCATTGCAGGTATACTGCCAGATGGACACCAACAATTGTGGCAACATCACTGGCGGATGGATGAGGGCAGCTTACCTTGACATGACTGACGTGAGCAATACCTGTCCTCAGGGGCTGACCTACACTGTGCAATCTTCCATTCGCATGTGCACCCGTTCACATTC
>OX465033.1:11890533-11893439 GCA_949841015.1 Aplysina aerophoba | reverse complement strand
ACACACACACACACACACACAAACACACAATCATCATGGCTATACGTTGGAGTATTCCCCACAAACCAACCTTACTTGTCCCATTTCTTGTACAAGTCCACAATGACTAAACTGGTGTCCACAGGGTATCTCAAGAAGTCCACACACAAGTACACACACAGTGACACACACACACACACAAACACACACACACAAACACACACACAGTGACACACACAACCACACACACAGTGACACACACGCACACACACACACACACACACACACACACACACACACACACACACACACACACACACACACACACACACACACACACACACACAAACACACACACACACAGTCATCATTCACTCCCTCACTTGATTCAGCCATGTTTTCACCGTCATGTGACAGTCTCACACAACATTTGGTGCATGTTCACTAGCCTCTGCACCAAATACGGTGTGTTCTCTGTGGCAACTGATCTGTTGCAAGACTTGTATATAACACTTCCACCACAATTGTCTGATGTAGCATTGTGTTGTGGAACATATTGCTACCAGGACCACCACTATCGATCATCTGAGAATGTCCTGCATGTCACACTCAATGGTAAGTCACATGTACTTGCACTGTGGCTGGCCACAGATGTGAGTAGTACAGTGACTGAGGAAATGTTGTGTCTGTCGCTGCTCATGATCTCTCAAACTGCACAATATGCCGTAATGTATACAGTCTGCTCTCCTGCGAAGTCTAGATTTATCTACAAAAACTTCTAGCTCAGCTACACTACAGGCCAAGTGTGACAGCTGTACATGTCAAGTGCATGTGCTTCCAAGTTTGTATCTGTAGAGCTATACATCTACGTGTGGGTTGCAATGTGTGGGTAGGAGTACATGCTAGCTGATTGTTAGACTAAACTATTGTATGACATAAAATAGGAATTTGTATGCAGTTGAGCTTCCTTCACATGAGGCTTCACTGATATAGATTTCCTTGGGTCCGTTGATTGCACAATCCCATGACTGAACACCTAAGGCCACCCAGTCCCCTACTTGCTATAGCAGTGGGGTTAATTGTGCAGTGCACACAGTGTGACTACACCACAACACTTTATGAGTTGCCATGTAGAGAGAACTAACCTAGCTGAGCATGGACAAATTTCCTGTTAACACCTTAATTAGATCCACACACAGAGTCACCCTTGAGCAAACCCAACCTGGACCTGCCAATTAAACCCATTCCACGAAGACCAATGTGTAATGTCTGTTTTGTCCCTTAATTCCCACTCTACACTAGCTCCATCACTGTGCCCTCCTTTCTGCCACCCCATCCCTCCCCATTGCTTATCCTTACCTTTCCCCTCTTTCCTCATCCACCCACCTCCTCCCTTGCTTCCTACCAGTTCTTGGTGTGTTGGACCTGAGATACCCTGAGGACACCAGTTCAGTCACTGTGGACTTGTACGAAAAATTGGACAAGTAAGGTTGGTTTGTGGGGAATGCTTTAACGTATAGCCATGATGAGTGTGTGTGTGTGTGTGTGTGTGTGCGTGCGTGCGTGTGTGCGTGCGTACGTGCGTGCGTGCGTGCGTGCGTGCGTGCAAGAATCATTGCCATCAATACATGCATACATTCACACATACGAAGAATGGCATTTGTCCTAGCTGGCTGACTGCACCTCTGCTCTAGCTAACCCTGACAATACTAGTGTGTCACAGTTATAATGAAGCCTATATCATATGACCATGCAGCATGCTAGCTTTGTTGGAGCCTTGTCGGACCAGCAAGTGAGAAGAGGAAATAAAGTGTGAGATTAGAGGGAAAGACGGAGAGAGGGGAGATGGACAGGAAGGATGTGACGTATGGGACTGGTGAGACAGTGACATGGAATGAAGTGGGGCTTCTCAGCTGGTTTAGGCATGAGAAAGAGGTTGTTCTCCAGGTACCAGCTGCTTTCGACTACGTATAAGCAATCTTGCCGCCATTTTGGCAGATGCATTGGCCTTCTTCAGGGTGAAGATGTCAACTGAAGAAGGCCAGTGCATCTGACCAAACGTCAGCAAGATTGCTAACAGTCAAGAGCAGGTGTCTGGAGCCCCCCTGCCTTCCTCAGTGATGTAGAGGCAATCAAATATATACTTTTGACTTTAGGATCTATACTGTTTATCTTCCTTTATATACATGCAGCTTGGTGGCCTCCTCACACACACATGCACATACTTAAATGCACACATGCATGAACAAACACCTACTTCTGTGTATGAATGAACACTTACTGTGTATAATGTGTGAAGTCAATTACTTCAACCTCTCACGTCTTTCCCTCTCTCTATATATATATCAATACAGAAACGTCCTCTTGCTCTAAGCTGGCTGCCAATCCAGTCCACAGTCCTCCTTCTCTTCAGAGAACAAGGTGAGCAGTGGACACTGTGACATGCAGCAGACACTGTGACATGCAGCAGACACTGTGACATGCAGCAGACACTGTGACATGCAGTAGACGCTGTGACATGCAGCAGGCACTGTGACATGCAGCAGACACTGTGACATGCAGCAGAACTGTGACATGCAGCAGACGCTGTGACATGCAGCGGCAGGCTTCATTCATTCACAGATGTGTTCCCTACTGCTCTCAATCTGCTGGTCTCTTCTCTCCTCATGGGGCCTGCATCATGTGCAGCTGTTGTTGGGGTTCTCTGCGGATTGTCCTGTATAACTGGCTCATAGAGCTAATGTTGCAGAAAGTTCACAATGCAAGAGTGTCAGAGAAAGATACAATGTGTGTGTGTGTGTGTGTGTGTGTGTGTGTGTGTGTGTGTGTGTGTGTGTGTGTGTGTGTGTGTGTGTGTGTGTGTGTGTGTGTGTGTGTGTGTGTGTGTGTGTGTGTGTGTGTGTGTGTGTGTGTGTGTGTGTGTGTGT
>OX465033.1:11793033-11885533 GCA_949841015.1 Aplysina aerophoba | reverse complement strand
CAGCACACCTTGTTCATTCTCTCATTGCATGACATTGCATAATTATATATGTGTAAATAATTATATATATATATATAACATTCAAGTATAAATTAGCATAAATTATGCACCCAATATGCCACACTGGTTGGAAAGTTACCAGGATCACTTCTCAAGTGCATCCACTCGCTTGTAGGTCCTGGCAAAAGCTAACAACCATCTCATTAACAAACTATAAAATGACCTTGTACTATTTCTAAGTTAGTAGATTATTATAGTTGTAGATTATTTGTGAGTTAGAAGGAACAATAAGTATTGCCAGCTACCTTGCCATAATACAACTTGTCAGAACACAGCTTGAAGACTAACTACTGACTCGCTTCCATCCTCTATCCCAAGTCAGTTGTAGCTCCAGTACTTGTACCAAAATCAATCACCTGCTGGTTAAAAGTCCGAGCCTAGAGATGCCAGTTGGCCTTGCTTGGCCTTCCAGAAGCGGTCCCCAATTCCTACCCTTCTTCGGTGTCCTCCTCCTCCTCCTCACCCTGTCCCTCCCCTGTCCGTCTGGAGCAGTCAGTGAGTATATGGGCCAACATCCCACTTGTAGAGATAGGACCTACGTAGGTGTATTGTGTATATGATACTGGTAAGATCTGTTTGGTTGCATGACAGTATTTGTATGCATGTACACAATTAATTGTGAAATCTGGCTACAGTAGAATTCACTGTGGTTCGCATGCACTGAACTGGTAGCTGAGGAGAGGATTGGCGAGTATCACACTCGTAGGGGATACTTGAATCACTAATCACAGGTACTATTACCCCAAACCAGCCTGCCACACTGAAACAGTGTTTAGGCAAGCTGGGGGGCGGTAACTCCGCCCTATTGATTGGGAACCAGTGATCGCCTCCCCAGTCATCCCAGACAAAAGATGGTAGAGCCACAGACAGCTGTTTCGCCCTGATTGGGGCTCATCAGTGTGGCGTACTGATGGATGTGTTGGGATGACTGGCTGCCTATGTATCCACCACTAGTACAAGACTTGTGGTTTCAACAAAGGCAGACAGGGAGGCTACAGTCATCAGGACTGACGCTTAATTTGAGGAGAGGATTGGCGAGTATCACACTCGTAGGGGATACTTGAATCACTAATCACAGGTACTATTACCCCAAACCAGCCTGCCACACTGAAACTGTTTCAGTGTGGCAGGCTGGTTTGGGGTAATAGTACCTGTGATTAGTGATTGAACTGGTAGCTGTCTCAACGAGGTGCAAGAATGAACAAAGGCACACATAGCCTTACAACTATTGGTGTGAGAGTGTACGTATGACTGGATGTTTGTGCTGCTGCTGCCCACTGCTCAGGTGAAGGAGAAGTGCGACTGGTGGGAGGTTCTGGTCCACATGAGGGGCGTTTGGAGGTTTACCACCGTGGCAACTGGGGTACTGTGTGCGATGATTACTGGGACCTGCAAGATGCCACAGTCGTCTGTCGTCAAGTGGGTTATGGCAGAGCTGTGGCTGCACTTGATGCTTATGGAGGAGGAAGTGGTCCAATTTGGTATGACAATGTGCGCTGCAATGGCAGTGAAGCCAGCCTCACTCAGTGTTCCCATCGTGGTCTTGGAGTGCATAACTGTGCCCACAGGGAAGATGCAGGAGTGATCTGTGCAAGTGAGTGAGGTTGCTAGTGGTGTGAGGTATGTGGTGTGGGGAGGGAGGCAACAGAGTGAGGGATAGTGTACTGGATCATTCTGTCTCTTAGTGGCATCATACATGTATACATTGCTACTACTATACATAGCTTGTTATTCAGTCAAGGTGTGTGAGTGGCCGGATGTGAACATGACATACATTGTGATTTGTGTGTTTGTTATGGTCTCAGACATTCGACTGGTGGGAGGGTATGGTTCACATGAAGGGCGTGTGGAGGTCTACCACAATGGCACCTGGGGGACTGTGTGCGATGATGATTGGAATCTGCAGGATGCTACAGTGGTTTGTCATCAACTGGGCTACTTCAATGCAACAGCTGCACTTGGATCTGCTAGGTTCGGTGCAGGCAGAAGCCCCATCTTGTTCAGTGAACTGGCTTGCATTGGGAATGAGAGCATCATCACTGAGTGTCATCATCTCTTGACTGGTGTGCATAACTGCACTCACAGTGAAGATGTGGGAGTTGTGTGTGAAGGTTAGTCTGCCTACAATTTTCTGTGCTTATGCATGCAGAGAGAGAGGATTCGCTGTGAGGGCAAGTGCCTGGCCTGTGTTGCCGCCGTTTTGAAAAGTGCCCGGAATATAACCACCTGTACAGTTACTTTCTTGAGCAAAGACAGATTTCAGTGAGACGTTTCGACCTCGAGGGTCTTCATCAGTCACAAGTAATATTTGCTATTTGTGACTGACGAAGACCCTCGAGGTCAAAACGTCTCACTGAAATCTGTCTTTGCTATGTGAATGCTAAAGAAAGTAGATGTACAGTTCAACGCCGTAGCATGAGCCTCTACCACATATAACTACCTATTTAACCAGAGATTTGCCACATCTACTTTAATGAGTGTGTATATGTACGTACATGCATGAGGTCATTACGTGGCAACTTTTGCTGCAGTGTGTATATTGTGTAGAATGGGAAAGTTGTTTTGAATTCTGTCCCACAAGTCGACTGACATCAATATGATTTGCAATGCAGGAGTGTTTACCCTCATGTCCACGTTCTGTAGTAATAATTATAGAAAACATTGCTATGTTGTTATACAAAACATTTCAAGCTAGTATATACAAGTAAAATGTTTATGATGACTGGCTTTAGGCCACTATCCTAATTTAATGAATGCAACTTTAAGTGAATAAGACTTTTTAGTATTGCGTGTGTATTGTGTGTAGTGTGGCTGTGATGTGTCTAGACATGCCATGGAATGATCGATGGTTAACTTGTAGTCCTGTCTTGTCATGTCCACACTGTCACGTACCCCAACCCACTGCTGTACTGACAAACAGTGCTGGGCTAATGGTATTGTGTGGCATGGCCTGTCTGTAGTGTATTGTGTTCTTTATAATGTTTCCTGTATGTCATTGTCACACATCAGTGCAGTGGGACCTGCACTCATGTTCTGTGGTGTCACATGCAACATGTGTAGTGTATGATATTTATAAGTAGGACCTGATGCAAGCTCAATGGGCCACTGTCCTTGACCAGGTCACCAACCCTACATCTCTACTGGTTTTGACAAATAAGAATTTTCCTCCCCTTGATTCTGTCCTTTTTATGGAGTGCCAGCTGCACACCATGAAGATTCTATATTAAAATCTTGAGCCACATGCATGCAGGCTTTCATTCCAAGCATACAAGCATTGGAACACATGTAGAAATATAACAGTTTTCGATTGACTACACAGCAAAGCATATTCAATATGTTCAGCTGGCAAAATATAGCTAATCAAAAGGGCGCTTAGTCATTCACCAAAAGGGAGGGCCATGATCTATGCAAATATCAAATTGGAAGTCATTATCTCTATCCGGAGTGCAGTATGAAGTGGGCAGCAGCACACAACTCTGCCAATCCAGCCCCTAAAAACTGGCCAGTACCTGACGCAAGCTCAAATGTGTCACTTTCCTTGTTTCCATGTACTTATTTGAAGAATTTGCCAAAACAGGATTTGAAGAAGAAAACGACAAATTGCAGGAATTGTAATGGGCTTATCTTTGTGCTGGTGCATTTTCGCTGGAAGAGCAGGTATCATTGTCTTTTGCATAGTGCACACTTTCTCCTTGAATTCGCACAGTTGTCACTCCGTAGAAGAGTAGTGTCGGTTTCCCATTATTTTACGGTATATATATATATATAAACAACCATCACCATCCCTACGTACATAGACAGCATTGCTGTGCTGTCTGATATACACCCAGTTCAATTGCATGCTGTCAAGGCTCATGCAAATAGAAGATACACCAACAGGCAGGATTCATCCTGAATTCTGTTAACATTCAATGTGTCTGAGTTGGCAGTACAGTGTCTCCATTCTGTAAGCAAACTTTAAAGGTTTTTGACTGGCTAGGTGCCACCTCTGTGGTGACAGGTAACTCACAGAAGTTCTATACAGCAATTGACATCTGATATAGAATCATTGCGTGTAGCATATTTGAACATCTGTTTGATGGCACAACACTCATTTTGCACTCACAATGTGCCTGCAAAATAGGGTCAAGGTCATGTGTTGCAAAAGCAGTTTGCCTGAATGCATGCATTTTTAATAACTAATGATTTAATTGGGCAGTTTTTAGTGTGCTAGAGTGGTACATAATGAGGCATAAGCTGGTGATGCTGGAACCACTTTGATGCAGTGGTTGAGACGTCCAGGTATTGGTCACTTTCATGAGGCTGTTCTGCTGGCAGACTGTATATATAATTTGATCTCTGTAGCTATCAGTCTTAAGCCGCTGCCTGTCCACGACTGTGATTCATTGACCAGTGCGAGTGTTTGGGTCTGAGTGCATTGCATGTGCCTATTATACACAGTCCATGCACATACGTAATTAGCTATTATTTGTATGCATCTACATTGTTTTCATACTTTCATGTAGTGAGGCAGATGCGAGTCCATATGCATATTGTACATGTAACTGTGTATCATTTGTGATGGTGATGATGATCATTGTTGTTGTCATGCAATCGGCATCGGCATTGTCAGGAAGTCGTCATCGTCTTGCAATTGTCATCATCAGTGCTATCATGTACGTAATTGTCATACACAATATGTCATCACCAACCCAATTGTATATTACCACTGGGATGATACATTCATCACAGTGGAAGACAACCTTGGTCCCAACGTTAGTTGTAGCTCTGTCTTGTGCATGAACATATAGCAATGTCTAGATGTCTGTGCTGTTGCTCCCCACTGCTCAGGTGAAGGAGACGTGCGCCTGGTGGGAGGTTCTGGTCCACATCAGGGACGTGTGGAGGTCTACCACCGTGGCAACTGGGGGACTGTGTGTAGTCCTGGCTGGGACATGCAGGACGCCACAGTCGTCTGTCGTCAACTGGGCTATGGTAGAGCTGTGGCTGCACTTGTTGCTTATGGAGGAGGAAGCGGTCCAATTTGGTATGACAATGTGCGCTGCAGTGGCAGTGAAGCCAGCCTCACTCGGTGTTCCCATCGTGGTCTTGGAGTGCATTACTGTCGCCACTGGCTCGATGCAGGAGTGATCTGTGCAAGTGAGTGAGGTTGCTAGTGGTGTGAGGTATGTGGTGTGTGGAGGGAGGCAACAGAGTGAGGGGTAGTGTACTTGATCATACTCTCTAATGGTGGCATCATACATGCATGTATACAGTGCTAGTACACACAGCTTGTTATTCAGTCAAGGTGTATGAGTGGCCGGATGTGAACATGACATATACTGTGATTTGTGTGTTTGTTACGGTCTCAGACATTCGACTGGTGGGAGGCTCTGGTTCACATGAAGGGCGTGTGGAGGTCTACCACAATGGCACCTGGGGGACTGTGTGCGATGATGACTGGAACCTGCAGGATGCTACAGTGGTTTGTCATCAACTGGGCTACTTCAATGCAACAGCTGCACTTGGATCTGCAAGGTTCGGTGCAGGCAGTGGCCCCATCTTGTTCAGTGAACTGGCTTACATTGGGAATGAGAGCATCATCACTGAGTGTCATCATCTCTTGACTGGTGTGCATAACTGCACTCACAGTGAAGATGTGGGAGTTGTGTGTGAAGGTTAGTCTGCCTACAATTTTCTGTGTTTATGCATGTAGAGAGAGAGGATTCGCTGTGAGGGCAAGTGCCTGGCCTGTGTTGCCGCCGTTTTGAAAAGTGCCCGGAATATAACCACCTGTACAGTTACTTTCTTGAGCAAAGACAGATTTCAGTGAGACGTTTTGACCTCGAGAGTCTTCATCAGTCACAAATAATATTTGCTATTTGTGACTGACGAAGACCCTCGAGGTCAAAACGTCTCACTGAAATCTGTCTTTGCTATGTGAATGCTAAAGAGAGTAGATGTACAGTTCAACGCCGTAGCATGAGCCTCTACCACATATAACTACCTATTTAACCAGAAATTTGCCACATCTACTTTAATGAGTGTGTATATGTACATGCATGAGGTCATTACGTGGTAACTTTTGCTGCAGTGTGTATATTGTGTAGAATGGGAAAATTGTTTTGAATTCTGTCCCACAAGTCGACTGACATCAATATGATTCACAATGCAGGAGTGTTTACCCTCATGTCCACGTTCTGTAGTAATAATTATAGAAAACATTGCTATGTTGTTATAAAAAACATTTCAAGCTAGTATATACAAGTAAAATGTGAATGATGACTGGCTTTAGGCCACCATCCTAATTTTAATGGATGCAACTTTAAGTGAATAAGACTTTTTAGTATTGCGTGTGTATGTGTGTAGTGTGACTGTGATGTGTCTAGACATGCCATGGAATGATCGATGGTTAACTTGTAGTCCTGTCTTGTCATGTCCACACTGTCACGTACCCTAACCCACTGCTGTACTGACAAACAGTGCTGGGCTAATGGTATTGTGTGGCATGGCCTGTCTGTAGTGTATTGTGTTCTTTATAATGTTTCCAGTATGTCATTGTCACACAACAGTGTAGTGGGACCTGTACTCATGTTCTGTGGTGTCACATGCAACATGTGTAGTGTATGATATTTATAAGTAGGACCTGATGCAAGCTCAATGGGCCGCTGTCCTTGACCAGGGCACCAACCCTACATCTCTACTGGTTTGACAAATAAGAATTTTCCTCCCCTTGATTCTGTCCTTTTTATGGAGTGCCAGCTGCACACCATGAAGATTCTATATTAAAATCTTGAGCCACATGCATGCAGGCTTTCATTCCAAGCATACAAGCATTGGAAAACATGTAGAAATATAACAGTTTTCGATTGACTACACAGCAAAGCATATTCAATGTGTTCAGCTGGCAAAATGTAGCTAATCAAAAGGGCGCTTAGTCATTCACCAAAAGGGAGGGCCATGATCTATGCAAATATCAAATTGGAAGTCATTATCTCTATCCGGAGTGCAGTATGAAGTGGGCAGCAGCACACAACTCTGCCAATCCAGCCCCTAAAAACTGGCCAGTACCTGACGCAAGCTCAAATGTGCCACTTTCCTTGTTTCCATGTACTTATTTGAAGAATTTGCCAAAACAGGATTTGAAGAAGAAAACGACAAATTGCAGGAATTGTAATGGGCTTATCTTTGTGCTGGTGCATTTTCGCTGGAAGAGCAGGTATCATTGTCTTTTGCATAGTGCACACTTTCTCCTTGAATTCGCACAGTTGTCACTCCGTAGAAGAGTAGTGTCGGTTTCCCATTATTTTACGGTATATATATATATATAAACAACCATCACCATCCCTACGTACATAGACAGCATTGCTGTGCTGTCTGATGTGCACCCAGTCCAATTGCATGCTGTCAAGGCTCATGCAAATAGATGATACACCAACAGGCAGGATTCATCCTGAATTCTGTTAACATTCAATGTGTCTGAGTTGGCAGTACAGTGTCTCCATTCTGTAAGCAAACTTTAAAGGTTTTTGACTGGCTAGGTGCCACCTCTGTGGTGACAGGTAACTCACAGAGGTTCTATACAGCACTTGACATCTGATATAGAATCATTGCGTGTAGCATATTTGAACATCTGTTTGATGGCACAACACTCATTTTGCACTCACAATGTGCCGGCAAAATAGGGTCAAAGTCATGTATTGCAAAAGCAGTTTACCTGAATGCATGCATTTTTAATAACTAATGATTTAATTAATTGGGCAGTACTTAGTGTGCTCGAGTGGTACATAATGAGGCATAAGCTGGTGATGCTGGAACCACTTTGATGCAGTGGTTGAGACGTCCAGGTATTGGTCACTTTCATGAGGCTGTTCTGCTGGCAGACTGTATATATAATTTGATCTCTGTAGCTATCAGTCTTAAGCCGCTGCCTGTCCACGACTGTGATTCATTGACCAGTGCGAGTGTTTGGGTCTGAGTGCATTGCATGTGCCTATTATACACAGTCCATGCACATACGTAATTAGCTATTATTGTATGTATATTTTATATACATTGTTTTCATACTTTTATGTAGCGAGGCAGCTGTGAGTCCATATGCATATTGTACATGTAACTGTGTATCACTTGTGATGGTGATGATGATCATCGTTAACGTTGTTGTCATGCAATCGGCATCGGCATTGTCAGGAAGTCGTCATTGTCTTGCAATTGTCATCATCAGTGCTATCATGTACGTAATTGTCATACACAATACGTCATCACCAACCCAATTGTATATTACCACTGGGATGATACATTCATCACAGTGGAAGACAACCTTGGTCCCAACGTTAGTTGTAGCTCTGTCTTGTGCCTGAACATATAGCAATGTCTAGATGTCTGTGCTGTTGCTCCCCACTGCTCAGGAGAAGGAGAAGTGCGCCTGGTGGGAGGGTCTGGTCCACATGCGGGGCGTGTGGAGGTGTTGCACAATGGAGCTTGGGGGACTGTGTGTCGTTCTGGCTGGGACATGGAGGGTGCCACAGTCGTATGTCATCAACTGGGCTATGGTAGAGTTGTGGCTGCACTTGTTAATTATGGAGGAGGAAGTGGTCCAATTTGGTATGACAGAGTGCGCTGCAATGGCAATGAAGCCAGCCTCACTCAGTGTGCCCATCGTGGTCTTGGAGTGCATTCCTGTAGCCACAGTAGAGATGTAGGAGTGATCTGTGCAAGTGAGTGACGTTGCTAGTGGTGTGAGGTATGTGGTGTGTGGAGAGAGGCAACAGAGTGAGGGGTAGTGTACTGGATCATTCTGTCACTTAGTGGCATCATACATGTATACATTGCTACTACTATACATAGCTTGTTATTCAGTCAAGGTGTATGAGTGGCCGGATGTGAACATGACATATATTGTGATTTGTGTGTTTGTTATGGTCTCAGACATTCGACTGGTGGGAGGGTCTGGTTCACATGAAGGGCGTGTGGAGGTCTACCACAATGAAGCATGGGGGACTGTGTGCGATGATGACTGGATCCTGCAAGATGCTACAGTTGTCTGTCGTCAACTGGGCTACTTCAATGCAACAGCTGCACTTGGATCTGCTAGGTTCGGTGCAGGCAGTGGCCCCATCTTGTTCAGTGAACTGGCTTGCATTGGGAATGAGAGCATCATCACTGAGTGTTATCATCTCTTGACTGGTGTGCATAACTGCACTCACAGTGAAGATGTGGGAGTTGTGTGTGAAGGTTAGTCTGCCTACAATTTTCTGTGCTTATGCATGCAGAGAGAGAGGATTCGCTGTGAGGGCAAGAGCCTGGCCTGTGTTGCCGCCGTTTTGAAAAGTGCCCGGAATATAACCACCTGTACAGTTATTTTCTTGAGCAAAGACAGATTTCAGTGAGACGTTTCAACCTCGATAGTCTTCATCAGTCACAAATAATATTTGCTATTTGTGACTGACGAGAACCCTCGAGGTCAAAATGTCTCACTGAAATCTGTCTTTGCTATGTGAATGCTAAGGAACGTAGATGTACAGTTCAACGCCGTAGCATGAGCCTCTACCACATATAACTACCTATTTAACTAGAGATTTGCCACATCTACTTTAATGAGTGTGTATATGTACATGCATGAGGTCATTACGTGGTAACTTTTGCTGCAGTGTGTATATTGTGTAGAATGGGAAAGTTGTTTTAAATTCTGTCCCACAAGTCGACTGACATCAATATGATTTGCAATGCAGGAGTGTTTACCCTCATGTCCATGTTCTGTAGTAATAATTATAGAAAACATTGCTATGTTGTTATATAAACATTTCAAGCTAGTATATACAAGTAAAATGTTTATGATGACTGGCTTTAGGCCACCATCCTAATTTTTATGAATGCAACCTTAAGTGAATAAGACTTTTTAGTATTGCGTGTGTATGTGTGTAGTGTGGCTGTGATGTGTCTAGACATGCCATGGAATGATCGATGGTTAACTTGCAGTCCTGTCCTGTCATGTCTACACTGTCACATACCCCAAACCCACTTCTGTACTGACAAACAGTGCTGGGCTAATGGTATTGTGTGGCATGGCCTGTCTGTAGTGTATTGTGTTCTTTATAATGTTTCCTGTATGTCATTGTCACACATCAGTGCAGTGGGACCTGCACTCATGTTCTGTGGTGTCACATGCAACATGTGTAGTGTATGATATTTATAAGTAGGACCTGATGCAAGCTCAATGGGCCGCTGTCCTTGACCAGGGCACCATCCCTACATCTCTACTGGTTTTGACAAATAAGAATTTTTCTCCCCTTGATTCTGTCCTTTTTATGGAGTGCCAGCTGCACACCATGAAGATTAAATATTAAAATTTTGAGCCACATGCATGCAGGCTTTCATTCCAAGCATACAAGCATTGGAACACATGTAGAAATATAACAGTTTTCGATTGACTACACAGCAAAGCATATTCAATGTGTTCAGCTGGCAAAATGTAGCTAATCAAAAGGGCGCTTAGTCATTCACCAAAAGGGAGGGCCATGATCTATGCAAATATCAAATTGGAAGTCATTATCTCTATCTGGAGTGCAGTATGAATTGGGCAGCAGCACACAACTCTGCCAATCCAGCCCTTAAAAACTGGCCAGTACCTGACGCAAGCTCAAATGTGTCACTTTCCTTGTTTCCATGTACTTATTTGAAGAATTTGCCGAAACAGGATTTGAAGAAGAAAACGACAAATTGCAGGAATTGTAATGGGCTTATCTTTGTGCTGGTGCATTTTCGCTGGAAGAGCAGGTATCATTGTCTTTTGCATAGTGCACACTTTCTCCTTGAATTCGCACAGTTGTCACTCCGTAGAAGAGTAGTGTCGGTTTCCCATTATTTTACGGTATATATATATATAAACAACCATCACCATCCCTACGTACATAGACAGCATTGCTGTGCTGTCCGATGTGCACCCAGTCCAATTGCATGCTGTCAAGGCTCATACAAATAGATGATACACCAACAGGCAGGATTCATCCTGAATTCTGTTAACATTCAATGTGTCTGAGTTGGCAGTACAGTGTCTCCATTCTGAAAGCAAACTTTAAAGGTTTTTGACTGGCTAGGTGCCACCACTGAGGTGACAGGTAACTCACAGAAGTTCTATACAGCAATTGACATCTGATATAGAATCATTGCGTGTAGCATATTTGAACATCTGTTTGATGGCACAGCACTCATTTTGCACTTACAATGTCCCGGCAAAATAGGGTCAAAGTCATGTATTGCAAAAGCAGTTTACCTGAATGCATGCATTTTTAATAACTAATGATTTAATTGGGCAGTATTTAGTGTGCTAGAGTGGTACATAATGAGGCATAAGCTGGTGATGCTGGAACCACTTTGATGCAGTGGTTGAGACGTCCAGGTATTGGTCACTTTCATGAGGCTGTTCTGCTGGCAGACTGTATATATAATTTGATCTCTGTAGCTATCAGTCTTAAGCAGCTGCCTGTCCACGACTGTGATTCATTGACCAGTGCGAGTGTTTGGGTCTGAGTGCATTGCATGTGCCTATTATGCACAGTCCAGGCTCATACGTAATTAGCTATTATTTGTATGCATCTACATTGTTTTCATACTTTTATGTAGCGAGGCAGATGCGAGTCCATATGCATATTGTACATGTAACTGTGTATCACTTGTGATGGTGATGATGATCATCGTTGTTGTCATGCAATCGGCATTGGCATTGTCAGGAAGTCATCATCGTCTTGCAATTGTCATCATCAGTGCCATCATGTACGTAATTGTCATGCACAATACGTCATCACCAACCCAATTGTATATTACCACTGGGATGATACATTCATCACAGTGGAAGACAACCTTGGTCCCAACGTTAGTTGTAGCTCTGTCTTGTGCATGAACATATAGCAATGGCTAGATGTCTGTGCTGTTGCTCCCCACTGCTCAGGAGAAGAAGTGCGCCTGGTGGGAGGGTCTGGTCCACATGCGGGGCATGTAGAGGTGTTGCACTATGGAGCCTGGGGGACTGTGTGTAGTTATGACTGGGACCTGCATGATGCCACAGTCGTCTGTCGTCAACTGGGCTATGGTAGAGCTGTGGCTGCACTTGTTAATTATGGAGGAGGAAGTGGTCCAATTTGGTACGCCTATGTGCGCTGCAATGGCAATGAAGCCAGCCTCACTCAGTGTTCCCATCCTGGTCTTGGAGTGCATAACTGTGACCACAGTGGAGATGTAGGAGTGATCTGTGCAAGTGAGTGACGTTGCTAGTGGTGTGAGGTATGTGGTGTGTGGAGAGAGGCAACAGAGTGAGGGGTAGTGTACTGGATCATTCTGTCTCATGGTGGCATCATACATGTATACATTGCTACTACTATACATAGCTTGTTATTCAGTCAAGGTGTATGAGTGGCCGGATGTGAACATGACATATACTGTGATTTGTGTGTTTGTTACGGTCTCAGACATTCGACTGGTGGGAGGGTCTGGTTCACATGAGGGGCGTGTGGAGGTCTACCACAATGGAGCATGGGGGACTGTGTGCGATGATGACTGGAACCTGCAAGATGCTACAGTTGTCTGTCGTCAACTGGGCTACTTCAATGCATCAGCTGCACTTGGATCTGCTAGGTTCGGTGCAGGCAGCGGCCCCATTTCGTTCAGTGAACTGGCTTGCATTGGAAATGAGAGCATCATCACTGAGTGTCATCATCTCTTGACTGGTGTGCATAACTGCACTCACAGTGAAGATGTGGGAGTTGTGTGTGAAGGTTAGTCTGCCTACAATTTTCTGTGCTTATGCATGCAGAGAGAGAGGATTCGCTGTGAGGGCAAGTGCCTGGCATGTGTTGCCGCTGTTTTGAAAAGTGCCCGGAATATAACCACCTGTACAGTTACTTTCTTGAGCAAAGACAGATTTCAGTGAGAGTTTCGACCTCGAGAGTCTTCATCAGTCACATATAATATTTGCTATTTGTGACTGACGAAGACCCTCGAGGTCAAAACATCTCACTGAAATCTGTCTTTGCTATGTGAATGCTAAAGAAAGTAGATGTACAGTTCAACACCGTAGCATGAGCCTCTACCACATATAACTACCTATTTAGCTAGAGATTTGCCACATCTACTTTAATGAGTGTGTATATGTACATGCATGAGGTCATTACGTGGTAACTTTTGCTGCAGTGTGTATATTGTGTAGAATGGGAAAGTTGTTTTGAATTCTGTCCCACAAGTCGACTGACATCAATATGATTTGCAATGCAGGAGTGTTTACCCTCATGTCCACGTTCTGTAGTAATAATTATAGAAAACATTGCTATCTTGTTGTATAAAACATTTCAAGCTAGTATATACAAGTAAAATGTTTATGATGACTGGCTTTAGGCCACCATCCTAATTTTAATGAATGCAACTTCAAGTGAATAAGACTTTTTAGTATTGCGTGTGTATGTGTGTAGTGTGGCTGTGATGTGTCTAGACATGCCATGGAATGATCGATGGTTGACTGGTAGTCCTGTCTTGTCATGTCTACACTGTCACATACCCCAAACCCACTTCTGTACTGACAAACAGTGCTGGGCTAATGGTATTGTGTGGCATGGCCTGTCTGTAGTGTATTGTGTTCGTTATAATGTTTCCTGTATGTCATTGTCACAACAGTGTAGTGGGACCTGTACTCATGTTCTGTGGTGTCACATGCAACATGTGTAGCGTATTATATTTATAAATAGGACCTGATGCAAGCTCAATGGGCCGCTGTCCTTGACCAGGGCACCATCCCTACATCTCTACTGGTTTTGACAAATAAGAATTTTCCTCCCCTTGATTCTGTACTTTTTTGGAGTGCCAGCTGCACACCATGAGGATTAAATATATAAAGTTTGAGCCACATGTTTGCAGGCTTTCATTCCGAGCATACAAGCATTGGAACACATGTAGAAATATAACAGTTTTCGATTGACTACACAGCCAAGCCTAATCAATGTGTTCAGCTGGCAAAATGTAGCTAATCAAAAGGGCGCTTAGTCATTCACCAAAAGGGAGGGCCATGACCTATGCAAATATCAAATTGGAAGTCATTATCTCTTTCCGGAGTGCAGTATGAAGTGGGCAGCAGCACACAACACTGCCAATCCAGCCCCTAAAAGCTGGCCAGTACCTGACGCAAGCTCAAATGTGTCACTTTCCTTGTTTCTATGTACTTATGCCACATTGTCCCACGTAACATGGCAAACCTGCTGCGCTACCTGGGAAAGCAACGTTTCAAACTGAAAGTACACCGTGGCGACCGTTCATTGTCAGATAGACGGTCATTTGAAAGAGTTGAAGTCATTGCAAATGGCGTCTCACCCATAAGTGACATACAAAGAAGGTGGAAAATCATCATATACATGACTGCACATGCTCTTCTCTAGTGTACAAAAGGAAACAGTGGATAGAAAGCCTCACAGCTCTGTGATTGAATCATACTCATACTTCTTAGCGTTCTGGAACTACGGCATTGGGAGAAGAAGAATTTGCCGAAACAGGATTTGAAAAAGAGAACGACAGATTGCAGGAATTGTAATGGGCTTATCTTTGTGCTGGTGCATTTTCGCTGGAAGAGCAGGTATCATTGTCTTTTGTATAGTGCACACTTTCTCCTTGAATTCGCACAGTTGTCACTCCGTAGATGAGTAGTGTCGGTTTCCCATTCTGTTACGATATATATGTATATATAAATAACCATCACCATCCCTACGTACATAGACAGCATTGCTGTGCTGTCCGATGTGCACCCAGTCCAATTGCATGCTGTCAAGGCTCATACAAATAGATGATACACCAACAGGCAGGATTCATCCTGAATTCTGTTAACATTCAATGTGTCTGAGTTGGCAGTACAGTGTCTCCATTCTGCATCTGTGTCTGTCAGTACATGTGGATTGACTGAGCTATGCTGTTTGAGCATGCATGAGGAAAGTGTGTTAATTCCAGTTCCTCAAGATAAAGCAACAGGAGAAAATAGACATGCCGAGGAAACTCCTGCTGTCCAGTATATGCATGTGTTTATTCATCTACCAAATATATAATGACAACAGTCACCATCTTGAGGTGCTCTTATTGTAAAATACAGTATACAGTATTTATGCATTGTTGAATTGTTGATCGTTGTCAAGACAAAAAGACATGCCGTCTCTGTTAGCCATTTGTCCGCTCAGATGCATGACGGGCCGTTAGATCGCCATTTTAAGGCGCCATTTCATTTAGTACTTAAAAAACAAAATGAGCTGCATGTGCACACAATCAGGGCAGACCTGACAGTGGCTGCATGTGGTAGTATAAAACTACATTGCCATTATGCTAATGGTGTAATATTATTAGTGGAATGTGATTTTTGTGCAGTGTAAGATGCGATACTTTCTAATACACTTGTCATTCAAGACAATCTTCAAATTCACTGTACTACATAGTTGCCAAATGTGTAATGGATCCAATATCAACAAAAATACTGTATAAAGGCTACAGTACTGTTATTATGCTAATGGCTTCAATATTATTACGCTAATGGTGTAATGATATTCAGTTGAATGTGATTTTTGTACAGCATAAATCCTTAAATTTGGTACTTCACTTGTGCTTTAAGACAGTCTTTAAATTCACTGTACTACATAGCTGTGCATTCAACAGCAACAAAATAGTGTTATCCCAACATTATAATTATGGCAACAATCAGCTATTTGAGCAACCAAGAACTAAGGCACACATGTTCCTACAATCACGTTGTGGTGAAGACCTGATCACATGCTGAATACAACCAATGCATTAGTTCATGATTAAATGTTATGGTTGCTTCATTGATAAGTAGAGTGATGAAGTAGATGGAGGACCTGTCCTTATGTTTGTGATATTGAAGCTGCTTATGATTAGAGCTCATTCATGATCAATTGCCAACTACTTGGTTACACTTGTGAGGCTATATACTGTAATGTAAGCTTATGTACTGCTCAGAATGAGTGTATGGTGCAAGATCTTGCAGACATAATAGTCTGTAGCTGTAGCAATGTTGAAAGTGGCTAAACTGCCAACAAATGAACTGAGATCTACGATCACTGGTTATGGTCCTGTTGGTGGCCACGTTTGTGTTCCAAATTCAGTCTTTCATCATCATTCTAGATGTTCTCCATTGTAGCCCTCTCTATCCATTGTTTGAAGTAATATTATACGCAGTTGTATGTGCCCTGTTACTGTATATACTAGTCACCTATATATAAAATTAATGATATGCTTTACTGTAAGTGGTAATGTATTTTGGAACTTCATACATTATAATTATTATTACATATTTAGTACTAAAAGAGTGGCAGTAAATGAGCTGTAAACCACTACATCACGGCATAGTGCTCTATGCTTGTGCACACACTCAGGGCTCCTCCTCCTGTCTGCACTAAGCCAATTGCACAAAAGTCATGCGTAACTGATGATTAATGCTGCAGTTGTCACAGCTCCAGGTGACACGATATGCAACTGGTGGTATATATGTACGTACGTGTGATTTATGTTCGTACATGCTAGTGTAGAGGCACACCCAGCTTTCAGGTCACATGTAAGTGGACTCCACTTTGTGGGTCAATTTGCACGAGTGATATGCAAAGTATGCATTGCATGTTTAAATGCAGGTACAATTCTTCCTCTGTACGGAGCAGACAGCTGGTAATCTATCGCGTGGTTTTATGTGTGTGTGTGTGTTTAAGTACCAGTGCTATTGTTATTGTTGCAATCTTAACAACACCCCATGGCCCTTTCTGTGCACCATCACACCATGCTGTCCACCTAAGGCACTCTGTGTACTCTCTACTCAATGAAGTTCAAATCAATTGCTAGCTTCAGTACTTGTACAAAATCAATCACCTGCTGGTTGAACGTCCGAGCCTAGAGATGCCAGTAGGCCCTGCTTGGCCTTCCAGAAGCAGTCTCCAACTCCTGCCCTTCTTCGGTGTCCTCCTCCTCCTCCTCACCCTGTCCCTCCCCTGTCCGTCTGGAGCAGTTAGTGAGTATATGGACCAACATCCCACTTGTAGAGATAGGCACTACATAGGTGTATTGTGTATCTGACTGGTAAGATCTGTTTGGTTGTATATATGACAGTTATATTTTATATGTACACAATTGAAATCTGGCTACAGTAGAATTCACTGTGGCTCGAATGCACTGCACTGGTAGCTGTCTCAACGAGGTGCAATAATAAGCTGTTTGAACAAATAACAAAGGCACACATGGCCCTAGAATTGCACAGAGAGGACCTGATTCTGAGTTCTAGAGACATAAAATTATGACACTCTAAACAGATAACAGTGACAATAAGTATAAGACCTTCCGACAACTCTGTATTAGCATTCACTATACACCAAGAAAGTTGTTCACTATATTCACTACACCAAAAATGTGAAGAGTCATACGACAGAAAGCAATTTGTCATGCTGCACAACGTACGTACGCACTTGATGAATTCGAGACTACATCTAATGGTTATAATGGCATCATTGATAAGTAGAGTAATGAAGTATATATAATTATAGAGAGTCTTAAATCTTAATGTTAGTGATATCGACGCTGGTTTTGATCAGTGCGCATTTGTGATGAATTCAAAATCTTCAAAATCACTACAACCATTGAAACAATTAATATGTAAGGTAATTGCACATTATGTACTTACAAGTATAAATAAGCTGTAAACCACTACATCACAGCAGTGTGCATGTGCACACATGTACTCAGGGAACACCTGACAGTGGCTGCAGTGGTAGTACATATAAAGACTACAGTACCTAGTGTTAACTGTAATATTGTGTAATATTATGTGAGCATCATGACATCATTATAGGATACAGCACTATAGGATTAGTATTGTGGTTTCAATATGTGACATGATTGTGTGTTTACATGTACAGTTATTGACTATTGTAAGTTTTCCTGTCTTACTTGTCTAGTGGTAACTAGGGTAAACTCGATATATGCATGTTTTGATTTGTGCATGTGATTGTATATACGTACAGTAGAATAGCGAATTGCAGAGTGTTCCCTCAGTGCCATTTGTACTTGTTCATTGGTGTTACAATACAGTTAGCATACAATGCAAGACCGGCTTGATCCCAGCACTAGCTGTGCCCCCCACTTATTGCTGCACCAGAGTGAGAGTGTACTTATGACTGAATGTGTGCTGCTGCCTTCTGCTCAGGTGAAGGAGACGTGAGACTGGTGGGAGGGTCTGGTCCACATGCAGGGCGTGTGGAGGTCTACCACAGAGGCAACTGGGGGACTGTGTGCGATGATGACTGGGACCTGCAAGATGCCACAGTCGTCTGTCGTCAACTGGGCTATGGCCCAGCTGTGGCTGCACTTAAGAATGCTGCTTATGGAGGAGGAAGTGGTCAAATTTGGTATGACAATGTGCGCTGCAGTGGCAGTGAAGCCAGACTCACTCAGTGTCCCCATCCTGGTCTTGGAGTGCATAACTGTGGCCACAGTGAAGATGCTGGAGTGATCTGTGCAAGTGAGTGAGGTTGCTAGTGGTGTGTGTTGTGTGGAGGGAGGCAACAGAGTGCGGGGTAGTGTACTTGATCATACTCTCTCATACTTGGTACCATACTTGAAAGTGTGTTGTGAACATGACGTAAACTGTGATTTGTGTGTTTGTTACAGTCTCAGGTATTCGACTGGTGGGGGGCTCTGGTCCACATGAAGGGCGTGTGGAGATCTATCGCAATGGCACCTGGGGGACTGTGTGCGATGATGACTGGAACCTGCAGGATGCTACAGTTGTCTGTCGTCAACTGGGTTACTTCAATGCATCAGCTGCACTTGGATCTGCTAGGTTCGGTGCAGGCAGTGGTCCCATCTTGTTCAGTGAACTGGCTTGCATTGGGAATGAGAGCATCATCACTGAGTGTCATCATCCCTTGACTGGTGTGCATAACTGCACTCACAGTGAAGATGTGGAAGTTGTGTGTGAAGGTTAGTCTGCCTACAATTTTCTGTGTTTATGCATGCAGAGAGAGAGGATTCGCTGTGAGGGCAAGTGCCTGGCCTGTGTTGCCGCCGTTTTGAAAAGTGCCCGTAATATAACCACCTGTACAGTTACTTTCTTGAGCAAAGACAGATTTCAGTGAGACGTTTCGACCTCGAGAGTCTTCATCAGTCGCAAATAATATTTGCTATTTGTAACTGACGTAGACCCTCGAGGTCAAAACGTCTCACTGAAATCTGTCTTTGCTATGTGAATGCTAAAGAAAGTAGATGTACAGTTCAACGCCGTAGCATGAGCCTCTACCACATATAACTACCTATTTAGCTAGAGATTTGCCACATCTACTTTAATGAGTGTGTATATGTGCATGCATGAGATCATTACGTGGTAACTTTTGCTGCGCAGTGTGTATATTGTGTAGAATGGGAAAGTTGTTTTGAATTCTGTCCCACAAGTCGACTGACATCAATATGATTTGCAATGCAGGAGTGTTTACCCTCATGTCCACGTTCTGTAGTAATAATTATAGAAAACATTGCTATGTTGTTATATAAAACATTTCAAGCTAGTATATACAAGTAAAATGTTTATGATGACTGGCTTCAGGCCACCATCCAAATTTTAATGAATGCAACTTTAAGTGAATAAGACTTTTTAGTATTGCGTGTGTATGTGTGTAGTGTGGCTGTGATGTGTCTAGACATGCCATGGAATGATCGATGGTTAACTTGTAGTCCTGTCTTGTCATGTCTACACTGTCACATACTCCAAACCCACTTCTGTACTGACAAACAGTGCTGGGCTAATGGTATTGTGTGGCATGGCCTGTCTGTAGTGTATTGTGTTCTTTATAATATTTCCTGTATGTCACTGTCACACAACAGTGTAGTGTGACCTGTACTCATGTTCGTGGTGTCACATGCAACATGTGTTGTGTATGATGTTTATAAGTAGTAAATTACTAGTAGAGGAGCTACCTACATCTTAGCTAGAAATTTGCCGCATTCAGTTACTGCCCCAGCAGAGCCTTTGATGAGTGTAGTGTGATTGTAGTAACTGAAAAAGTGGCACTGTACAAGACACACAAATGAGTCTTGCTACATATATGCAGTATAATAGATATTTAGGAGTTTAGCCTTATACAAGGAGAGTAAAACGTTTTCTGTCAAAACCAACGTGCTTTGAAGCCGGCGAATGTTGACCTGGGTTGTTAGTATGTCATGGTATACCATTCCTTGTTCCTATACTTTTATATACCTCCAGTTGGCAGTTACTTGACCGGGGCACCATTGCTACATCTCTACTGGATTTGACAAATAAGAATTTTACTCCCCTAGAGTCTGCCCTTTGTATGGAGTGCCCGCTGCACACCATGAAAATTAAATATTTAATTTTTGAAATACGTGAACCACATGCATGCAGGCTTTCATTCCAAGCATACAAGCACCAGAACACAGGTACAAGTATAACAGTTTTTGATGGACTAAACTGCGAAGCATATTCAATGTGTTCAGCTGCCAGTTTCAAAAATGCATGTAGCTAATCAAAACGGCGGTTAGGCATTCACCAAAAGGGAGGGCCATGACCTATGCAAATATCAAAATTGGAAGTCATTATCTGTTTCTGGAGTGCAGTATGAAGTGGGCAACAGCGCACAACTCTGCCAATCCAGCCCCTAAAAATGGGCCAGTACCTGACGCAAGCTCAAATGTGCCACTTTCCTTGTTTCTATGTACCTATGCCACATTGTGCCACGTAACATGGCAAACCTGCTGCGCTACCTGGGTAAGCAACGTTCCAAACTGAAAGTACACCGCGGCGACCGTTCATTGTCAGATGGACGGTCATTTGTAAGAAACCATGTCATTGCAAGTGGCATCTCACCCATAAGCGACATACAAAGAAGCTGGAAATTTGTCATATACATACATGACTGCATCGCTGTTCTCTAATGAGCAAAAGAAGACAGTGGGTCGACAGCCACACAGTTCTGTGAATAAATCATATCCATACTCCTCAGCGTTAGTGAGCTACAGCATTGGGAGAAGAAGAATTTGAAGAAGAAAAAGACAAATTGCAGGAAATGTCATTGACATTTTCTTTACGCTGGTGCATTTTCGCTTGTAGGAGTGGGTATCATTGTCTTCTGCATAGTGCGCACTATTTCCTTGATGGTTCATTTTGCCCAATATTAGCTCTGTAGAATGTTAGTGTTCGTTTTTCATTCTTTTACAGTATACAAACAAACACCACCATCCCTACATAGACAGCACTGTCATATGCATGCTGTCTGATATACACCCACTCCAATTGCATGCTGTCAAGGCTCATACATATAGATGATGCCCCAACTGGCAGGAATCATCCTGAAGTCTGTTAACATTCAATGTGCCTGAGTTGGCAGTACAGTGTCTCCCTTCTGCATCTGTGTCTGTCAGTACATGGGGATTGATTGGAGCTTGGTTGTTTGAGCATGCATGAGGAAAGTGTGTTAATTCCAGTTCCTCAAGATAAAGCAACAGGAAAAATGGACATGCTGAGGAAACTCCTGCTGTACATCATATGCATGTGGTTATTCATCTACTTAATATATATAATTCAAGATACAGCTATATGGTTACAGCTTCATAACCATTAGATGTACGGTAGGTGCGGAAAATATGTTTCCATTTCGAAGCGAACTTCGCTGGAAAACTTCGTTCGGAGTTCGGCATTACTTCGAAGTTCGGTGTTACTTCATTCGAAGTTTGGGGCTACTTCGTACGAAGTTCGGCGTTACTTCGTACAAAGTTTGGCATTACTTCATATGAATGAGTAAACATCGCAGCATTAATCCAAAGAATTTCACACCTGGAAGTGCAACGTCTCCGCGATTTTGGGAAGAGCAGTGAAGGAAGATCGAGTCTGTCCACTCAGCGAACAACTCTGCGGCACGTCTTAGTATATTGGGAAGAAGAAGGCTTGACCTCAATCGTGAAGGCTCCCCAGGTTGTAGAGCCTTTACCAGAGAAAGGCTCCAAGGCCAATGTGAAGTGGGGCAGAAGAGTTTTACCTGCCACAATTTTAGCAATTGGCAACAAAGCTGAAGTGATGAGGAAGCAAGAACAGTTCCACAAGAATGGCTGTGATGCAGAAGTGCTTAAGGACGGTGGTGACACACTGTGAAGTAGTCATGCTTCATCCATGACTTGTCCTATTGTACATAGCTTAGTGTGTTTGTAAACAGTGTGTGCCATGTGTAGCTTTAGGCCTTACTTTGTTTTTCATCATGGTTAGAAAGTCACCTGTTTACACCTTTCTGTTGTTGTAGCACATCACAATATTTAGATATTTTGTTAGTTGAGTGGTTTTAGTTTGATTTCAGCTGTACTTACAATTCAGCTTTGTTTGAGATAGGATTGACTTTGTGTGTAGACATTAAGCCATCTCCCCTCATCTGAATGTAGTTCAGAGTTTATCACTATGTACACAGTTTAGGTCATTTTTGTGTTGAGTTTTGTATTTAAGAGGCTCTTGCTCAGAGTGCAGAGGGGGCATATAGAGCAGAGCAAGATTACAATTATCCTGTTTGTGAGGCACTTGCGGTGACCGTTCGGCGAGGGACGAGTAACTTAGCAGAGTAGCAAGTGCAAGCCTCACACACATCACCAAAGAAAAGAAAATGTGCTGAGACAACTGCAAGTAAGCAAGTAAAGAAGGGAAAAAAGGGAGTGAACGTTCTTTGCATCGTACAGCCACCAGAGCAAGAGTCCGAAGGACACAATCCATCCTCAGGCATCACCCTCGACGAACCTACAACAAGAAGCATTGCCCCCGATGGACCAGCAACAGCAGGCATCGCCCCCGATGGATCTACAACAGCAAGCATCACTCCTGACGGACCTACAACAGGAAGCATCACCCCCGATGGGCCAACAACAGCAGGCATCACCCCTAATGGACCTACAACAGCAAGCATCACTCCCGATGGACCTACAACAACAGGAAGCATCGCCCCCGATGGGCCAACAACAGCAGGCATCACCCTTAATGGACCTACAACAATTCTCACATCTCAGCTCGCTTTGACTCTGCAAAGATCCTAGAGTTGCAAGCTACGCTGGAGAACCTGGAAAAAGTCAGCCAGATTCTACTGATACTGATACTGGGCCTGAGCAATTCCTCCTTGAAAATGAACTGTCACCAGCTGTTGTTCAGATGTGCCATAGGGAGGCCTTTCATGATGTTGAGAATTTGCCCCATCTCCCCTCTACTCCAACCTCAGCTTTGCCCCAGATCCGCAGCAATCCAGCTTCAACTTGCAATCTGCCTGAACTAAAACCAACTGCTGATGTGATTGGCAACAACCAGAAGCTACTTCAGTCTACAAGCAAGCCTGGGCGACTGGCTGTGAAGTTAGCTAGAGAGAGCTACTTTGGTGAAGAGGTAATGAAAGTAAGTACAGTGTCAAGTCTGCCAAGAGATAAAGGCAAGGTTGTATGTGGAGTTCGAGCCATTGTGGCAGAAGTGTCTTATTTCTATAGGCAAAGCATGTCAGGGACTGAGACTGAAAGACAATCTCTAGCTCTACTGTGTATAGCTATATCCATTTCGCTTATGTGCATTGTACTGATGTACAGTATGTTGTATTGTGTCAATTGTTCATATCCCATCACTGAATTGTCAGGAGGATTGTGAAAAGAATCCAACGCATACAAACAGTATGTTTTTATGCATTTGCAAGAGTACATAAGAGATAAGAGTGCGCAACCACCTATCCTTCCGTGGTACATCTGTTTTCTAAAATGATGCAGTAACACGTCACATGTCAGCATGGCAACCATATTAATATTCTTACATTTGTACCACATAGGGATAGGCAGTTGCGTACTCTTATAATCTTGTTATTGCTCTGTGCTTTATAACTTGTAAAAACTTGTGCCAGCCATTTTCAAACACATGCACAAATGGGTTATGGTCACAATAATTAAAAAGATTTTGTAATTTCCAATGATATGCACACCAGTATGCACCATGCAGTATACTGCACTGTTCATACGTACACAGTACAAAAATCTTCTGTTAGGATTCTTGCTTAAAACTATAATGTACACTAATGACCACTAGGTCCACTTTCACATTCGACTACTTTAGGCAAAACTTTGGCCAGGCGATTGATGTATTTGCAACACTTTTCGACATCAACTGTTTCCCAGAATGAAACTATTCTCTGAATAAGCTCTTCTTTGCTTCTTGGTTTCACCTCTCTTCTCAAATGCTCTTTCAAATCATGCCATAAATTCTCAATTGGGTTGCAATCTGGTGACTCAGGCGGGGTACGCCACCAATTGATTCCCCTGTCCTGAAAGAACTGCTGTGCCCGTGCATGTGTGTGTTTTGGATCGTTGTCTTGAACGAATCGGTGTCTATTTGGGTACAACATTTTGGCAACAGGGTTTTCGCCAGAATGTTCACACATGCTATCGCATCCATGCATCCCTCAAAGATGCAAATTCCTGATCTGCCCTTCCTGCTGATTACTGCCCACACATGAACGTTTGCTGGATGCTTTGGCCTTGGTTTGTACCTTGGTTTAAGGCCTGACTTGGTGCAGCAGAATCGTCTATGGGTTCATATGAAGTTGTTGTGATCATTCTTTACATTCCACACCTGAAGGTGACAAATTATCTCAAGAAAATGAGCGTTTCCAAGAAAATGTATTTTAAGCTAAATATCTGTTTGCTTGTTCTTCGTCGTGGACCCCGTCCGTCGGGAGCAGCACCCTCGCTTGCGAAACGACCAGCAACGGGACGAACAACAACAACAACCGACCGCACATACAAAGAGTCAATTAAACCACATGGAAAAGGGCCAAAACCACAGCAATCATGCACTTAAATAGTGGAGTGACTACAAAACTGGAACTAACTGGTTTGGACAGGATGATGCAATACACACAGCAGCAATAAAATGATACATGACACAATACACACAGCCAGCAATAAAATGATTCAGTACACAGCAGGATACAAGTGCATGCAGAGGGTCCAATCCCTCACATCCCTTCCCCCCTGTTCAGCGATAAACTAGTTAGTTTGGCACGCTGTCACTGATACCATACGACAAGGCATCCGTATGACCGTTCGATTTTCCGGGCCGATAGCAGACTTGGAACTGGTATGGCTGCAGTACCAGGCTCCAACGCGTAAGCCTGGAATTGGTGTCTCGCATCCTGTCCAGCCACTCCAGAGCACGCTGGTCAGTCCTTACAGTAAAAGGCCGCCCGAGAAGGTACACTCGGAATGCTTCAATGCCCAACCGGAGGAGTGAGGCTGAAGCAATTGTATCTTAGAATATTACGCACAAAGTTTATTGTACAAAACCTTCTGTCTAATCAGGCTCCATTTAGCACCAAACATCATCAAAGAAAGGCGAGGAAGGAAATGATCACAACAACTTCATATGTCTATTTGCACAGTGGTCTCATTGGGGAGTAGATGCAGTCTGAGAAGTCATCTTCTCTGTTCTCCCTTGCCCATTCCAATCTCTTTTCTTTGTTTACATCACGGATCACTTGGCAGTAAGCACTACCGCGATGTGTCCATCCAAGCTCTGTGCGACATTTCAATGCAGTCATTTCCGTTATGTGATGGCCATGCTCTGACAACATCTTCTGCAACTCTTTTGCTGTGGTCTCATCGTCATCTATCATCTTATCATCCACCAGTCTTCTTACTTCAGCACTTATCTTTGTCTTTCGACCTGCACCTTCTCGTCTGCCAAGAGTACCACACTCTTCATACTTTTCTTCAGGAATTTCTGGATTCCTTGTCTCGTAGCTGGAAGATTTTCCTTCGCTAAAAACTTAGCAATTGTTGGTGCCTTGTAACCGTTGCGCCAAAGAGAAACAATCCTCTGTCGTTTGTACTCGCTGAATGAAGCCATAACTTGCGATAGATAGCCGACTGTCCACTTAAACTGAAGTACGATCGATCTGCGCGTATAACACTTTACCCTCTCGGTGCGATGGTGTTAAATTCCTGACAATTCTCGGCCCAACTCCGAACGAACTTCGAGTCCACTTTGTACGTACTTCGTAGGAACTTTGAGCCAACTTCGAACGAACTTCGTCTCAACTTCGAACGAACTTCGTCTCAACTTCGAACGAACTTCGAGCCAACTTCGAACGAACTTCGCCTCAACTTCGAACGAACTTCGGCCCAACTTCGAACGAACTTCGAGGCAACTTTGTTCGAAGTTCGCGAAGTACGAACTTCGCATGGAAACATAATTTCCGCGGCTACCGTATCTTGAATATCTTGAAAATTGTCATGGGCGTTATCTTTGTACAGGTGCTTTTTCGCAGGAAGAGCGGGTATCATTGTGTTTTGTATAGCGCGCACTTTCTACTTGATAGTTCAATTTGCCCAGTTGTCACTCCGTAGAACATTAGTGTTGGTTTTCCGTTCTTTTATGGCATATATACAACCACCACCATCCCTACATAGACAGCATTGCTGTGCTGTCTGATATACACCCAGTACAACTGCATGCTGTCAAGGCTCATACAAATAGATGATGATGTGTTTATTCATCTACCGAATGTATAATGACGACAGTCACCATCTAGAGGTGCTTTTATTGTAATGGTTAGCCACAGCCCCTCTTCCTGTTTGCACCAAACAATTGTACAAAAGTCATGTGTACCTGATGATTAATGTTGCAATTGTCACACCTCCAGGTGACATGAATATACAACTGGTGGTATATACGTACGTACGTGTGATTTATGTTCGTACATGCTAGTGTAGAGGCACACCCAGCTTTCAGGTCACATTTAAGTGGATTCCAGTTTGTGGGTCAATTTGCACGAGTGATATGCAAAGTATGCATTGCATGTTTAAATGCAGGTATAATTCTTCCTCTGTACAGAGCAAACAGCTGGTAATCTATCGCGTGGTTTTATGTGTGTGTGTGTTTAAGTACCAGTGCTATTGTTATTGTTGTCATCTTTACAACACCCCATGGCCCTTTCTGTGCACCATCACACCATGCTGTCCACCTAAGGCACTCTGTGCACTCTCTCCCATCCAGTTGCTGTTCGGCTAGCTGGAGGGTCCAGTGAGGCTAAGGGACGTGTGGAAGTGTACATCAGGGGAGATTGGGGAACAGTTTGTGGTTACAGTTGGGACCCACTGGACAGCAAAGTGGTCTGTCAGCAGCTTGGCTACAAGGGAGTGAAGCGAACATATTCTCGCACAAGTCAACACAGTTTTGGTAGAGGTACAGGACAGTCATTGTTGAGAGACCTGCTTTGCACTGGCAGTGAAGCTAACCTTCTGCAGTGCCCACATGGTGGTGTTGGAAGTGGATGTTCTCACTCTCGTGATGTTGGTGTGGTATGTACTAATGAGGACTTGCCTGGCGAAGGTGAGTGGATATGGGTTAGCATAGAAGGAAATTTCAGTGTACAGTAAATCTCATTTAGTGAAGTAATACATTTCTGCCCCAAAAGGGCTTCTTCACTTGAAGAAAATACCAAACTATTAATGTCAAATGGGGCCTAACAGCATATTAATAAACGGGTGTCTGGTGCCCACATGACATGATAAGGGTGCTAGGTTGACACGACGTGATGAGGTTGACTACCGTACATTTGGCTGCCAATTGAAAGTGTGCTGAGTATATGTGGTATGAGTCAGTACGTCAAATTCACTTTACATGTGGACTGACTTTCTGGAGCTAGGAAACTGGTTTTAATTAGTGCTCTTCCACAATCAATTTCGAACCTGCTATTGGTTAATTTCTTGCGACAATATAAATAGAATGAAATCAATCATGTTGTAAATAGGTACTACTTGGTTGATAGAGGCATCTCTGTGCTGTCCTGGGCACGTTGCTTAATGGAGTGCTGGATGTTTGAAGGCAGTGTTACACACAAAGATTCCATGTGTGTCTAGAAGTTGAAATCAATTGCTAGCTTCAGTACTTGTACACAATCACTCACCTGCTGGTTGAAAGTCCGAGCCTAGAGATGCTAGTTGGCCTGCCTTGGCCTCCCAGAGGTGGTCTCCATTTCTACACCGATTTGGTGTCCCCCTTCTCAGCCGGTCCCTCCCCTGTCCCTCTGCAGCGGGCAGTGAGTATTTAGGCCAACATCCCACTTGTAGAGACAGGCACTATGTGCGTGCATTGTGTATATGACTGGAACAGATTTTTCCTCCCCTTATTTTCCTTTTTATGGAGTGCTAGCTGCACACCATATATATATATATATATATATTGTGTATATGATTGGTAAAATCTGTTTGGTTGCATGATGGTGATATTTTGACCAGAGAAGTTGTTGAGCAATCACATAGCAAGGAGTAAATTGGAGTGGGACGTATTGACCTAGATGCTCTCCATTGTCGCCCTCTCTATCCATTGTTTAAAATAATATTAATACACAGCTGAATGTTCACTATTAATGATATACTTTTACTGTAAATGATAATGCATTTTGTAGTTCCACCATTGGAGTTTAATACATTATAATTATTATTATTACATATTAGTACCAAAGCGAATGGTAGTAAATGAACTGTAAACCACTACATCACAAAATAGTGCTCTATGCATGTGCACACACTCAGGGCACTCCTGTCAGTGGCTACATTTGCAAGTATATTGGCTACCTTTAGGCTAATGGCATAAAATTATTAGTGGATTGTGATTTTTCTGCAGTGTAAATCATTAAATTTGGTACTTCCTCAATAACATGTCATCCAAAGCAGTCTTCAAACTCACTGTACTATGTAGCTACAAAATGCGTAATGCATCCTTACTTAATTATCACTGCACCAGTCAGAGTGAGTGTGTATGTGACTGGAAGTGTCTCCTCATTATGCCCACTGTTCAGGTGAAGGAGACGTGCGCCTGGTGGGAGGGTCTGGTCCACATGCAGGGCGTGTGGAGGTGTTACACAATGGTAACTGGGGTACTGTGTGCGATAATGGCTGGGGCCGGCAAGATGCGAAAGTGGTCTGTCGTCAACTGGGCTATGGCAGAGCTGTGGCTGCACTTAATAATGCTGCTTTTGGAGCGGGAAGTGGTCCAATTTGGTACAGAAAATTGCGCTGCAGGGGCAGTGAAGCCAGCCTCACTCAGTGTTCCCATCGTGGACTTGGGGTGCATTCCTGTGACCACAGTGAAGATGCAGGAGTGATCTGTGCAAGTGAGTGAGGTTGCTAGTGGTGTGAGGTATGTGGTGTGGTGTGTGGAGGGAGGCAACAGAGTGAGGGCTAGTGTACTTGATGATACTCTCTCATGGCGGCACCATACATGTATACAGTGCTAGTGTTTATAGATTTTTGTTCAGTGAAAGTGTGTGAGTGGATGTGAACATGACATATATATATTGTGACTTGTGTGTTTGTTATATATGATCTCAGACATTCGACTGGTGGGAGGCTCTGGTCCACATGAAGGGCGTGTGGAGGTCTACCACAATGGCACCTGGGGGACTGTGTGCGATGATGATTGGAACCTGCACGATGCTACAGTTGTCTGTCGTCAACTGGGCTACATCAATGCATCATCTGCACTTGGATCTGCTAGGTTCGGTGCGGGCAGTGTCCCCTTCTTGTTCAGTGAACTGGCTTGCATTGGGAATGAGAGCATCATCACTGAGTGTCATCATCTCTGGACTGGTGTGCATAACTGCAGTCACAGTGAAGATGTGGGAGTTGTGTGTGAAGGTTAGTCTTCCTACAATTTTCTGTGCTTATGCATGCGGAGAGAGAGGATTCGCTGTGAGGGCAAGTGCCTGGCCTGTGTTGCCGCCGTTTTGAAAAGTGCCCGGAATATAACCACCTGTATAGTTACTTTCTTGAGCAAAGACAGATTTCAGTGAGACGTTTCGACCTTGAGAGTCTTCATCAGTCACAAATAATATTTGCTAGTTGTGACTGACGAAGACCCTCGAGGTCAAAACGTCTCACTGAAATCTGTCTTTGCTATGTGAATGCTAAGGAAAGTAGATGTACAGTTCAACGCCGTAGCATGAGCCTCTACCACATATAACTACCTATTTAGCTAGAGATTTGACACATCTACTTTAATGAGTGTGTATATGTGCATGCATGAGGTCATTACATGGAAACTTTTGCTGCAGTGTGTACATTGTGTAGAATGGGAAAGTTGTTTTGAATTCTGTCCCACAAGTCGACCGACATCAATATGATTTGCAATGCAGGAGTGTTTACCCTCATGTCCACATTCTGTAGTAATAATTATAGAAAACATTGCTATGTTGTTAATAAAACATTCCAAGCTAGTACACGTAAAATGTTTATGATGAATGGCTTTAGGCCACCATCATTATAATTTTAATGGATGCAACTTTAAGTGAATAAGACTTTTTAGTGTTGTGCATGTATGTGTGCGATGTGGCTGTGCTGTATCCAGGTGTCCCATGGAATGATCGATGGTTAACTTGTAGTCCTGTCTTGTCATGTCCACACTGTCACATACCCCAAACTGACTGCTGTTCTGACAAACAGTGCTGGACTAATGGTATTGTGTGGCAGGCCTGTCTGTAGTGCATTGTGTTCTTTTTAATGTGTTTCCTGTATGTCATTGTCACACAACAGTGTAGTGTGACCTGTACTCATGTTCTGTGGCGTTACATGCAACATGTGTAGTGTATGATATTTATAAGTAGGACCTGATGCAAGCTCAATGGGCCACTGTCCTTGACCAGGGCACCATCCCTACATCTCTACTGGTTTTGACAAATAAGAATTTTCCTCCCCTTGATCCTGTCCTTTTTATGGAGTGCCAGCTGCACACCATGAAGATTAAATAAATTTTGAGCCACATGCATGCAGCCTTTCATTCCAAGCATACAAGCATTAGAACACATGTAGAAATATATCAGTTTTCGATTGACTACACAGCAAAGCATATTCAATGTGTTCAGCTGGCACTTTCAAAATGTAGCTAATCAAAACGGCTTAGGCGTTCACCAAAAGGGAGGGCCATGACCTATACAAATATCAAAATTGGAAGTCATTATCTCTTTCCGGAGTGCAGTATGAAGTGGGCAACAGCGCACAACTCTGCCAATCCAGCCCCTAAAAATGAGCCAGTACCTGACGCAAGCTCAAATGTGTCGCTTTCCTTGTTTCAACAGTTTTGTATAAAGGCTACAGTACCGTTATTATGCCAATGGCTTCAATATTATTACGCTAATGGTGTAATAATATTAGTGGAATGTGATTTTTGTACAGCATAAATCCTTAAATGTGGTACTTCCTGAAACACTTGTCCTTCAAGACAGTCTTCAAATTCACTGTACTACGTAGCTGTCAAATGTGTACGTAGGTGTCGAATGCATTCAACAGCAACAAAATAGTGTTATCCCAACATTAGCAACAATCAGCTATTTGACCAACCAAGAACAAAGGCACACATGGCCCTACAATCACGTGTTGTGAAGACCTGATCTCTTGCTGAATACAACCAGTGCATTAATTCGTGATTATATTTTATGGTTGCTTCATTGATAAGTAGAGTGATGAAGTAGATGGAGGGCCAGTCCTTATGTTTGTGATATTGAAGCTGATTAGAGCTCATTCATGATCAATCCCCAACTACTTGGTTACTCTTGTGAGGCTATAATACTGTAAGTACTAGTTACTACACGCTCTCAATGGCGTATTGCGTTTACTGCACGATACCCGAGGGCGCGAAGCGTCCGAGGGTGAGTGCAGTAAAGTACGCAATACGCCATTGAGAGCGTGTAGTAAGTGGTTTATCGCAATTTAATCGCCCTAAGAAAGCGCGGTACTTTTCAAACTTTAGCCCGCTTTTAGCTTTTGCCTGCAGTTGCAGTATTCACGGTCTTTTTTCTCAGTCTTCCTCGCACTATGGCTAAGCGCACATGTTCGAAGCCCTCCAGCAGCAAGGAGAACCAGGTCCTACCACCAAGCAAGCGATTCAATTTTGACATGGAAGATGACGATTTTGAAGAGCTAAGCAAAGGCTTCGTTCCGCCCAACACAGTTGCTGATACGCGCAAGTGTGTCCGCCTGTTCCAGGACTGGGCTAAGGATAGGAATGCCCGTTTTCCGGGGGACAAGATTCCCCAAGATATCTTGTTGACTGACGACCACTAAAGCCTTTCCCGTTGGCTGTGCAAATTTTGCACTGAGATACGCAAGGTGGATGGGACTCACTATCCTCCACGCACCATCCAGCACTACCTTCTTGGTATCCAGCGCCACATCAGAGCCTGCAAGCAGGGCCAGATTAACCTTTTCACTGACAGTGACTTCAGTTGTTTGCGCAAGTTGGCTGACGCTTTGTACCGCAAGCTCCATTCCGAAGGCATTGGCTGTTCTATTAACCACACAGAGACCCTCACAGATGAGGATGAAGAAAAGCTGTGGCAGTCGGGCGTTCTGAATCCTGATACTCCGCAAGGCCTACTAAATTGCGTATTCTTTCTTAACGGGAAGAAGTTTTGCCTGCGCGGAGGTGCCGAGCACAGAGACCTTAAGATTTCCCAGCTGAAGCGTGCAGTTATAAGTTGACAGGCAAGTATGTAGTTCGATATACTTATACAGAGCACGTGTCCAAGAACAGGGCAGGAGGCCTGAAACAAATCAAGCAGGCAAACAAAATCGTACACCAGTACGAAAGCACGGATCTGAACCGTTGCCATGTCCTTTTGCTTGACAAGTACTTGTCGAAATTGCCGAGGGAAGCCCACCAAAAGGACACATTCTATCTGAGAGCAAAGGCTGCCTTACCAGCTGACGCTGAAGATCCCTGGTTTACACCTGTGCCAGTTGGGCAAATGATGAAAGCAATGGCCACAGCAGGAAAGCTGGAGAAGGCTGTAACCAATCACAGCCTGCGATCATACGGTGTCTCCAAAATGTTTCGTGGGGATGTTCCCGAAAAGCTGATCATGGAAAGAAGTGGACATCGTTCTTTGGAGGGAGTCAGACAATATGAAAGAACAAGTGCCTTACAGGAGATGCAAGTATGCAAGGTACTGGAGACAAATGAAAAATTTGGCCAGCCACTGGAAAACCCCACTCCTTACAGACCACCACAAACTGCAACACAGCCAAGTTTCAACTTTCAGGGGTGCACCTTTACCAACTGCACCTTCCAACTGCCAAAGGCCGACAATGAGGACTTTTCCGACATCAACATTAAGGAGTTTCTACAGTTTTAAACACTGTGTGCTGCTGTTCGTAGTCTAGCACTTGCGTTACTGTACTTGACCTTTGTAACTGCTGATTGATTTTGTGTTTACTTTGCTAGCCATATATGGAGAATGCGTGGGAAGGTGAGCATGAAGTGTTCCCGCCTTAAAGCCATATATGGAGGTGTTAGGGGCGCTTACGTGGTTACTGCAGTGCTGGTAACTCGTTTACCTGCACACCCATGCCTTTGATGTATGACATCATCATACGATAATGTAAGTCTATGTACTGCTCAAAATGAGTTTATGGTGCAAGGTCATGCAGACATAATAGTTTGTAGCTGTTGCAATGTTGAAAGTGGCTAAACTGCCAACAATTAAATAAACTGAGATCTAAGATCACTGGTTATGGTCCTGTTGGTGGCCACTTTTCTGTTCCACACTCACTTCTAGCCAATGTGGTAGTTGTCTTTCATCAGATGAACTCCACTGTAGCCCTCTCTATATATCTATTGTTTGAAGTAATATTATACACATCTGTATGTGCACTGTTTGTGTATATATATACTAGTCACCTTTAAATTAAAGATATGCTTTTACTGTAAGTGTTAATGTATTTTGTACTTTCACCGTTGAAACTTAATACATTACAATTATCCACTAAATCACGGCATAGTGCTCTATGCATTTGCACACTTCAGGGGACACCTGACTCTGGCTACATGTGCAAGTATATTGGCTACTTTAGGGCTAATGGTATAAAATTACTAATGGATTGTGGTATTCGTGAAATGTTAAATTTAGTACTTCCTCAATTGCATGCCATCCAAAGCAGTCTTCAAATTCACTGTGCTATGTAGCTACAACATGTGTAATGCATCCTTACTTAATTGTCACTGCACCGGTCAGAGTGAGTGTGTATGTGACTGGAGGTCTGTGCTGCTGCCCACTGCTCAGGTGAAGGAGAGGCGCGCCTGGTGGGAGGGTCTGGTCCACATGAGGGGCGTGTGGAGGTGTTGCATAATGGAGCCTGGGGGACTGTGTGTAGTAGATTTGACTGGGACATGCAGGACGCCGCAGTCGTCTGTCGTCAACTGGGCTATGGCAGAGCTGTGGCTGCACTTGTTGAGTATGGAGGAGGAAGTGGTCCAATTTGGTATGACTATGTGCGCTGCAGTGGCAGTGAAGCCAGCCTCACTCAGTGTTCCCATCATGGTCTTGGAGTGCATAACTGTGACCACAGTAGAGATGCAGGAGTAATCTGTGCAAGTGAGTGAGGTTGCTAGTGGTGTGAGGTGTGTGGTGTGTGGAGAGAGGCAACAGAGTGAGGGGTAGTGTGCTTGATCATACTCTCTCATGGTGGCATCATACGTACATGTATACAGTGTTAGTAAACATAGCATGTTATTCAGTGAAAGTGTGTGAGTTTATGTGAACATGACATATACTGTACTTTGTGTGTTTGTTACGGTCTCAGACATTCGACTGGTGGGAGGGTCTGGTTCACATGAAGGACGTGTGGAGGTCTATCACAATGGCACCTGGGGGACTGTGTGCGATGATGACTGGAACCTGCAGGATGCTACAGTGGTCTGTCATCAACTGGGTTACTTCAATGCAAAAACTGCACTTGGATCTGCTACGTTCAGTGCAGGCAGTGGCCCCATCTTGTTCAGTGAACTGGCTTGCATTGGAAATGAGAGCATCATCACTGAATGTCATCATCCCTTGACTGGTGTGCATAACTGCACTCACAGTGAAGATGTGGGAGTTGTGTGTGAAGGTTAGTCTGCCTACAATTTTCTGTGTTTATGCATGTAGAGAGAGAGAGGAGTCACTGCGAGGGCAAGTGCCTGGCCTGTGTTGCCGCTGTTTTGAAAAGTGCCCAGAATATAACCACCTGTACAGTTACTTTCTTGAGCAAAGACAGATTTCAGTGAGATGTTTCGACTTCGAGAGTCTTCATCAGTCACAAATAATAATTCTTTGCTATTTGTGACTGACGAAGACCCTCGAGGTCGAAACGTCTCACTGAAATCTGTCTTTGCTATGTGTGAATGCCAAAGAAAGTAGATGTACAGTTCAACGCCGTAGCATGAGCCTCTACCACATATAACTACCTATTTAGCTAGAGATTTGCCACATCTACTTTAATCAGTGTGTATATGTGCATGCATGAGATCATTACGTGGTAACTTTTGCTGCGCAGTGTGTATATTGTGTAGAATGGGAAAGTTGTTTTGAATTCTGTCCCACAAGTCGACTGACATCAATATGATTTGCAATGCAGGAGTGTTTACCCTCATGTCCACGTTCTGTAGTAATAATTATAGAAAACATTGCTATGTTGTTATATAAAACATTTGAAGCTAGTATATACAAGTAAAATATTTATGATGACTGGCTTTAGGCCACCATCCTAATTTTAATGAATGCAACTTTAAGTGAATAAGACTTTTTAGTATTGCGTGTGTATGTGTGTAGTGTGGCTGTGATGACCTGTAGTGTGGCTGTGATGACCTGTAGTCATGTTCTGTGGTGTCACATGCAACATGTGTAGTGTATGATATTTATAAGTAGGACCTGATGCAAGCTCAATGGGCCGCTGTCCTTGACCAGGTCACCAACCCTACATCTCTACTGGTTTTGACAAATAAGAATTTTCCTCCCCTTGATTCTGTCCTTTTTATGGAGTGCCAGCTGCACACCATGAAGATTATATATTAAAATCTTGAGCCACATGCATGCAGGCTTTCATTCCAAGCATACAAGCATTGGAACACATGTAGAAATATAACAGTTTTCGATTGACTACACAGCAAAGCATATTCAATGTGTTCAGCTGGCAAAATGTAGCTAATCAAAAGGGCGCTTAGTCATTCACCAAAAGGGAGGGCCATGATCTATGCAAATATCAAATTCGAAGTCATTATCTCTATCCGGAGTGCAGTATGAAGTGGGCAGCAGCACACAACTCTGCCAATCCAGCCCTTAAAAACTGGCCAGTACCTGACGCAAGCTCAAATGTGTCACTTTCCTTGTTTCCATGTACTTATTTGAAGAGTTTGCCGAAACAGGATTTGAAGAAGAAAACAGCAAATTGCAGGAATTGTAATGGGCTTATCTTTGTGCTGGTGCATTTTCGCTGGAAGAGCAGGTATCATTGTCTTTTGCATAGTGCACACTTTCTCCTTGAATTCGCACAGTTGTCACTCCGTAGAAGAGTAGTGTCGGTTTCCCATTATTTTACGGTATATATATATATAAACAACCATCACCATCCCTACGTACATAGACAGCATTGCTGTGCTGTCCGATGTGCACCCAGTCCAATTGCATGCTGTCAAGGCTCATACAAATAGATGATACACCAACAGGCAGGATTCATCCTGAATTCTGTTAACATTCAATGTGTCTGAGTTGGCAGTACAGTGTCTCCATTCTGTAAGCAAACTTGAAGGGTTTTTGACTGGCTAGGTGCCACCACTGTGGTGACAGGTAACTCACAGAAGTTCTATACAGCAATTGACATCTGATATAGAATCATTGCGTGTAGCATATTTGAACATCTGTTTGGTGGCACAGCACTCATTTTGCACTTACAATGTCCCGGCAAAATAGGGTCAAAGTCATGTATTGCAAAAGCAGTTTGCCTGAATGCATGCATTTTTAATAACTAATGAGTTAATTGGGCAGTATTTAGTGTGCTAGAGTGGTACATAATGAGGCATAAGCTGGTGATGCTGGAACCACTTTGATGCAGTGGTTGAGACGTCCAGGTATTGGTCACTTTCATGAGGCTGTTCTGCTGGCAGACTGTATATATAATTTGATCTCTGTAGCTATCAGTCTTAAGCAGCTGCCTGTCCACGACTGTGATTCATTGACCAGTGCGAGTGTTTGGGTCTGAGTGCATTGCATGTGCCTATTATGCACAGTCCAGGCTCATACGTAATTAGCTATTATTTGTATGCATCTACATTGTTTTCATACTTTTATGTAGCGAGGCAGATGCGAGTCCATATGCATATTGTACATGTAACTGTGTATCACTTGTGATGGTGATGATGATCATCGTTGTTGTCATGCAATCGGCATTGGCATTGTCAGGAAGTCATCATCGTCTTGCAATTGTCATCATCGGTGCCATCATGTACGCAATTGTCATACACAATGCGTCATCACCAATCCAATTGTATATTACCACTGGGATGATACATTCATCGATCACAATGGAAGACAATCTTGGTCCCAACGTTAGTTGTAGCTCTGTCTTGTGCATGAACATATAGCAATGTTTAGATGTCTGTGCTGTTGCTCCCCACTGCTCAGGTGAAGGAGAAGTGCGACTGGTGGGAGGGTCTGGTCCACATGAGGGGCGTGTGGAGGTGTTGCACAGTGGAGCTTGGGGGACTGTGTGTAGTTATGACTGGGACATGCAGGACACCGCAGTCGTCTGTCGTCAACTGGGCTATGGCAGAGCTGTGGCTGCACTTGTTGAGTATGGAGGAGGAAGTGGTCCAATTTGGTATGGCAATGTGCGCTGCAATGGCAGTGAAGCCAGCCTCACTCAGTGTGCCCATCGTGGTCTTGGAGTGCATTACTGTACCCACAGTAGAGATGTAGGAGTGATCTGTGCAAGTGAGTGAGGAGCTAGTGGTGTGAGGTATGTGGTGTGTGGAGAGAGGCAACAGAGTGAGGGGTAGTGTACTGGATCATTCTGTCTCTTAGTGGCATCATACATGTATACATTGCTACTACTATACACAGCTTGTTATTCAGTCAAGGTGTGTGAGTGGCCGGATGTGAACATGACATATATTGTGATTTGTGTGTTTGTTATGGTCTCAGACATTCGACTGGTGGGAGGGTCTGGTTCACATGAAGGGCGTGTGGAGGTCTACCACAATGGAGCATGGGGGACTGTGTGCGATGATGACTGGAACCTGCAAGATGCTACAGTTGTCTGTCGTCAACTGGGCTACTTCAATGCAACAGCTGCACTTGGATCTGCTAGGTTCGGTGCAGGCAGTGGCCCCATCTCGTTCAGTGAACTGGCTTGCATTGGGAATGAGAGCATCATCACTGAGTGTCATCATCTCTTGACTGGTGTGCATAACTGCACTCACAGTGAAGATGTGGGAGTTGTGTGTGAAGGTTAGTCTGCCTACAATTTTCTGTGCTTATGCATGTAGAGAGAGAGGATTCGCTGTGAGGGCAAGTGCCTGGCCTGTGTTGCCGCCGTTTTGAAAAGTGCCCGGAATATAACCACCTGTACAATTACTTTCTTGAGCAAAGACAGATTTCAGTGAGACGTTTCAACCTCGAGAGTCTTCATCAGTCACAAATAATATTTGCTATTTGTGACTGACGAAGACCCTCGAAGTCAAAACGTCTCACTGAAATCTGTCTTTGCTATGTGAATGCTAAAGAAAGTAGATGTACAGTTCAACGCCGTAGCATGAGCCTCTACCACATATAACTACCTATTTAGCTAGAGATTTGCCACATCTACTTTAATGAGTGTGTATATGTACATGCATGAGGTCATTACGTGGTAACTTTTGCTGCATTGCGTATATTGTGTAGAATGGGAAAGTTGTTTTGAATTCTGTCCCACAAGTCGACTGACATCAATATGATTTGCAATGCAGGAGTGTTTACCCTCATGTCCACGTTCTGTAGTAATAATTATAGAAAACATTGCTATGTTGTTATATAAAACATTTCAAGCTAGTATATACAAGTAAAATGTTTATGATGACTGGCTTTAGGCCACCATCCTAATTTTAATTAATGCAACTTTAAGTGAATAAGACTTTTTAGTATTGCGTGTATATGTGTGTAGTGTGGCTGTGATGTGTCTAGACATGCCATGGAATGATCGATGGTTAACTTGTAGTCCTGTCTTGTCATGTCTACACTGTCACATACCCCAAACCCACTTCTGTACTGACAAACAGTGCTGGGCTAATGGTATTGTGTGGCATGGTCTGTCTGTAGTGTATTGTGTTCTTTATAATGTTTCCTGTATGTCATTGTCACACAACAGTGTAGTGGGACCTGTACTCATGTTCTGTGGTGTCACATGCAACATGTGTAGCGTATTATATTTATAAGTAGGACCTGATGCAAGCTCAATGGGCCGCTGTCTTTGACCAGGGCACCATCCCTACATCTCTACTGGTTTTGACAATAAGAATTTTCCTCCCCTTGATTCTGTTCTTTTTATGGAGTGCCAGCTGCACACCATGAAGATTAAATATTTAAATTTTGAGCCACATGCATGCAGGCTTTCATTCCAAGCATACAAGCATTGGAACACATGTAGAAATATAACAGTCTTCGATTGACTACACAGCCAAGCATATTCAATGTGTTCAGCTGGCAAAATGTAGCTAATCAAAAGGGCGCTTAGTCATTCACCAAAAGGGAGGGCCATGACTTATGCAAATATCAAATGGGAGTCATTATCACTTTCCGGTGTGCAGTATGAAGTGGGCAGCAGCACACAACTCTGCCAATCCAGCCCCTAAAAACTGGCCAGTACCTGACGCAAGCTCAAATGTGTCACTTTCCTTGTTTCCATGTACTTATGCCACATTGTCCCACGTAACATGGCAAACCTGCTACGCTACCTGGGTAAGCAACGTTTCAAACTGAAAGTACACTGCGGCGACCGTTCATTGTCAGATAGACTCAGACCCATAAGCGACATACAAAGAAGGTGGAAAATCATCATATACATGACTGCACATGCTCTTCTCTAGTGTACAAAAGGAAACAGTGGATAGAAAGCCTCACAACTCTGTGATTGAATCATACTCATACTTTTTAGTGTTCCAGAACTACGGCATCGTGAGAAGAAGAATTTGCCGAAACAGGATTTGAAGAAGAAAACGACAAATTGCAGGAATTGTAATGGGCTTATCTTTGTGCTGGTGTATTTTCGCTGGAAGAGCAGGTATCATTGTCTTCTGTATAGTGCACACTTTCTCCTTGAATTCGCACAGTTGTCACTCCATAGAAGAGTAGTGTCGGTTTCCCATTATTTTACGGTATATATATATAACCAACCATCTCCATCTCTACGTACATAGACAGCATTGCTGTGCTGCCTGATATACACCCAGTCCAATTGCATGCTGTCAAGGCTCATACAAATAGATGATACACCAACAGGCAGGATTCATCCTGAATTCTGTTTACATTCATTGTGTCTGAGTTGGCAGTACAGTGTCTCCATTCTGTAAGCAAACTTGAAGGGTTTTTGACTGGCTAGGTGCCACTACTGTGGTGACAGGTAACTCACAGAAGTTCTATACAGCAATTGACATCTGATATAGAATCATTGCGTGTAGCATATTTGAACATCTGTTTGATGGCACAACACTCATTTTGCACTTACAATGTCCCGGCAAAATAGGGTCAAAGTCATGTATTGCAAAAGCAGTTTACCTGAATGCATGCATTTTTAATAACTAATGATTTAAGTGGGCAGTACTTAGTGTGCTAGAGTGGTACATAATGAGGCATAAGCTGGTGATGCTGGAACCACTTTGATGCAGTGGTTGAGACGTTCAGGCATTGGTCACTTTCATGAGGCTGTTCTGCTGGCAGACTGCATATATAATTTGATCTCTGTAGCTATCAGTCTTAAGCAGCTGCCTGTCCACGACTGTGATTCATTGACCAGTGCGAGTGTTTGGGTCTGAGTGCATTGCATGTGCCTATTATACACAGTCCATGCACATACGTAATTAGCTATTATTGTATGTATATTTTATATACATTGTTTTCATACTTTTATGTAGCGAGGCAGCTGTGAGTCCATATGCATATTGTACATGTAACTGTGTATCACTTGTGATGGTGATGATGATCATCGTTGTTGGCATGCAATCGGCATCGGCATTGTCAGGAAGTCGTCATCGTCTTGCAATTGTCATCATCAGTGCTATCATGTACGTAATTGTCATACACAATATGTCATCACCAATCCAATTGTATATTACCACTGGGATGATACATTCATCACAGTGGAAGACAACCTTGGTCCCAACGTTAGTTGTAGCTCTGTCTTGTGCCTGAACATATAGCAATGGCTAGATGTCTGTGCTGTTGCTCCCCACTGCTCAGGAGAAGGAGAAGTGCGACTGGTGGGAGGGTCTGGTCCACAGGCGGGGCGTGTAGAGGTGTTGCACTATGGAGCCTGGGGGACTGTGTGTAGTTATGACAACTGGGACCTGCATGATGCCACAGTCGTCTGTCGTCAACTGGGCTATGATAGAGCTGTGGCTGCACTTCGTGCTTATGGAGGAGGAAGTGGTCCAATTTGGTATGACAGTGTGCGCTGCAATGGCAGTGAAGCCAGCCTCACTCAGTGTTCCCATCGTGGTCTTGGAGTGCATTCCTGTGGCCACTGGAGTGATGCAGGAGTGATCTGTGCAAGTGAGTGACGTTGCTAGTGGTGTGAGGTATGTGGTGTGTGGAGAGAGGCAACAGAGTGAGGGGTAGTGTACTGGATCATTCTGTCTCTTAGTGGCATCATACATGTATACATTGCTACTACTATACATAGCTTGTTATTCATTCAGTCAAGGTGTACGAGTGGCCGGATGTGAACATGACATACATTGTGATTTGTGTGTTTGTTACGGTCTCAGACATTCGACTGGTGGGAGGGTCTGGTTCACATGAAGGGCGTGTGGAGGTCTATCACAATGGCACCTGGGGGACTGTGTGCGATGATGACTGGAACCTGCAAGATGCTACAGTTGTCTGTCGTCAACTGGGCTACTTCAATGCAACAACTGCACTTGGATCTGCTAGGTTCGGTGCAGGCAGAAGCCCCATCTTGTTCAGTGAACTGGCTTGCATTGGGAATGAGAGCATCATCACCGAGTGTCATCATCTCATGACTGGTGTGCATAACTGCACTCACAGTGAAGATGTGGGAGTTGTGTGTGAAGGTTAGTCTGCCTACAATTTTCTGTGCTTATGCATGCAGAGAGAGAGGATTCGCTGTGAGGGCAAGTGCCTGGCCTGTGTTGCCGCCGTTTTGATAAGTGCCCGAAATAAATCCACCTGTACAGTTACTTTCTTGAGCAAAGATAGATTTCAGTGAGACGTTACGACCTCGAGGGTCTTCATCAGTCACAAATAATATTTGCTATTTGTGACTGACGAAGACCCTCGAGGTTAAAACGTGATGTTGATGATGAAGTTGAAATCAATTGCTAGCTTCAGTACTTGTACAAAATCACTCACCTGCTAGTCTTGAAAGTCTGAGCCTAGAGATGCCAGTTGGCCTGCCGTGGCCTCCCAGAGGTGGTCTCTATTTTCCACCCCGATTTGGTGTCCCCCTACTCAGTCTGTCCCTCCACTGTCCCACTGCAGCGGGCAGTGAGTATTTACGTCAACATTCGTACGTAAAGGGTTAAAGGTGATTAGTATATACAATAACATTGCACATACAGCTTGTATAATATTACTTCAAACAATAGATATATAGAGAGGGCTACAGTGGAGATCATCTAGGATACTGATGAAAGACAACTACTATATTGGCTAGAAGTGAGTGTGGAACAGAAACGTGGCCACCAACAGGACCAGTGATCTGAAATCTCAGTTTATTTGTTGGCAGTTTAGCCACCCTCAACATTGCTACAGCTACAAACTGTTATGTCTGCATGACCTTGCACCATACGCTCATTCTGAACAGTATACAGACTTGCATTACAGTATATAGCCTCACAACAATGGATAGAGAGGGCTACAATGTAGAACATCTAAGTCAATACGTACCACTCCAATTTACTCCTTGCCACGTTATTGCTATACAACAATGTCTCTGTTCAAAATATCACTGTCTTGCAACCAAACAGATTTTACCAATCATATACACAATGCACGCACATAGTGCCTGTCTCTACAAGTGGGATGACGAGTATTCTCGTCAAAAAACGCAATGCGCTTAACTACGAATGACGAGATACTCGTCATAGCAGAAAGCTTGTATTAACAGACCCTTCGATGGCTACGAGAGAGTAATGTCTCTGTGCTTTTCTTTGTAGTCCTTTGTCTATATTTTGGCTGCATAACCGTCTCTCCTGGCCACTCTCCCGGCGAGAAATCAAGCGCCAAATCTTGCGAAGGCTGCGGACGTCTTGAACCGCCAACAGATGCTTGTAGAAGAGACGACAAGTTGGCTAGATGCTAGTTGTGGAGCTGTAACATCTTCTACGATTGTTTTACATCACTACTAACTCGTATCAAACTGTATTTTGTGGTATATACCAGCTCGCTGCATGCGGCTACGTACGTACCAATCTTTCTTTCTTCTTCGTCGAAGAGCAAATTTGAAACGGCTCCACTCGCTTCAAAACATCCTAACCTTCTCCTTTACCACAGCGAAAATCACTTCGACGCTCATCGTCTCCATTCCAACACGTAAGAAAGAAGAAAGCGTAGCGAGTTGCTGCTCTACGTTCGGACGATTCGGCTACGCCGCCATTTTGAATTTAGTTAGGCTGCGGCTGCATGCGTTACGTAGCATAAAAGGAGGTCTGCCTATACATCGACACAATGACATCTGCGACCTCACAGCCTCCCTCATGGAAGAAGTAAGCACCTCGACGGAAACAGAACCAGCACTGCAGCCACTCAGCGGTGAGATGATGCATGGACTCTCAGCAAACATCCAGGATGACAGCCGTGTTGACATCAGGTGCAGGGGATTCTGGAACCCACAGCAAGATGCATTTTTTGACCTCAGGGTTTTCAACCCTTTGGCATCTTCCAATCAGACCCCCGCGCTGAGTACAGTCTTCACGCGGCATGAACGAGAGAAGAGAAGAGCATACGACCAACGAATCAGGGAAGTCGAACATGGCTCATTCACACCTCTCGTCTTCTCATTCTCTGGTGGAATGGGCCCCTCCACCACCATTGCATACAAGCGGCTGGCGGCTCTGCTAGCAGAGAAGAGAGGGCAAAGGTACAGCCTAGTGATGACATGGCTCAGATGTAGGCTTTCATTCAGCCTGTTGAGATCCGCTATCACAGCAATCAGAGGCTCTAGGACTGTGAGATTCAACCGTGAAAGCACCCAACAAATCGAGTTGGCTGCAGCTGAGGGTCATATCCCCTCAGCCTAACCCTACTAAACACAATCACTTTCAATATGTAACAGCTATATACTCACCTTTGTGTACATGGAATGTAATATTTGATGTTGACCTATTATGCTTTGCTTTTCCAGGGCAGTGCGCATGTGTGCCCTATGTATTATATCATTTATTGAGTTATTATCAGATTGTTAGGAACTGAATGCTACCGCGCGAAATTTAAGTTCTGGCTTAATGGATTAAAAAGTTAACGTTCTACGGGCGTACTACACCTTTTTTTTATTTCAATGTACACAACGGGCACACATGCGCACTGCCCTGTAGCTATAAGAAAGCAATAATAATAATGATAATGACATGGAGAATACGTATATAACTTGCAGCATGTTTGTCAAAAATACAGATTGTGTTACTAGTTTAGCAATTGGGGATCTTGCCCTCACTGGCCACCAAATCAAGCTGGCCTTCACAGAGGGCAGTTGTCCGGCAGGCCCTGTTTGATGTGGAACGTGCACCGCGAACACACATGATGGCCGATCTCAACAAGGAGAAGTTCAGCAGGCAACGGATCCAGCTCATGGTCTTCGAGTACGACTGTGCATGCTTGTCTGCCAGGAGGGATGCCAATATCTTATACATGACTGTTGCTGCTGTGCCCATCCCACCCACTGCAGAGAAGACTAGTGGGGTGAACGAGCCATGTTCCACTTCGAGGATCCTCCTCTCATAGCAGCGCCTCTTCTCTCTCTCATGTCTCCTGTACACCGATTCCATGGTGGACTTGCAGTTACTTGGTGCGTAAGGGTTGAAGACCCTTATGTCGAAATATGCACCCTGGTGTTTGTCCCCCCAGAATCCTTGTGCACGCACGTCCAATCTCGCCCCATCCTCGGTGTTCGTAGTCCTGTGCTGGAATTGTTCTCCAGAGAGTGTTTGGAGATCCGGCTCCACAGCAACGTTGTGGCAGACCTCTGCGAAGAGGTTAGCAGTGATGTCTCTCACGCCATTATGCCTGAGTGAAGGAAATCCACCCTGTGCGCAGCTAAAAGCATGCTGAACAGTGAAATGCTTCCCACAGACACAATTACTTGGAAGGTGGGTCAGTTGCCATCCATAGCGTAGGCTTATTGCATCCCGGAATGCCCCCTTGTGCAGGTTAAACCCGTGTTCAGTTAGGGGTAGCACTCCTAGCCAGCTAGACGCACCCTTCTCACTGCCAAAATCCATAGACTTCTGCAGATCACTAGAAAGGTTCTCTCGCAGCAAGGCAGCCTCAGCAGCCTGTTTGCGGCGTTGCTGAGCCTTGACCTTGTTCACAGCAGTGGTTTGCTCATTCTCTACCCTTGAGGGATAGGTTTGGTATTGTTGAAGAATGAGTGCTGTCAGTGGTCCTGTTACCTGTTGGGAACTGTCAAACATGAAGTTAGCGGACTTGGTGGGGTTATAGATACCAAGGCCGCCCAGTCTAGTGGGGAGTGCAAACAGGTCCCTCTCTTGTTCCGTGAAGGCACTTCTGCCTGTGAGAGCTGGCAAGAATTTGTAGCGAATGGCATTCTCAAGAAGCTGAAAGAGGTCGCTGATGTTGGAGATCGTTCTCGACAAGTACGACCACTTACTGGAAAGGCCATGTGTCAGAGCAGCGTATGCTGCATGTGGCTGGCTACTGGCAATAGCTGCCAACTGCTCAATTTCTCTCACCCACTCCTGAACCTTGCCCGTCACATATGTCTCAACAAAGGTTCGAGACCCCAGTGCAGCCCCAAGATGTCTCTGCCCTTCCTTGGTAATCTGCACATCAGTGTCTTGAAACAGTTCAGCAGCCCGGGCTGTGTGTTCCTCCTTGACAATGAGCCATGACTTTGTGGCATTAGCATAATAACCAAAGTCTGGTCCAATCTCCTCCATTTTGTCCCACCAATGCTTAAGCTGATGGAGTTGGCCACCGGCGAGGCATCATCAGCAAACCAGACTTGCTTCACCTGACTCAACCTGCCTAGTTTGTGGATAAGAGGTATAGTGGCAATGGCATACATTGCCATTGCCAGGGGATCACCCTGAGTTGTACCCTCTCTGGAGTAGATGACTTCTCCGTCAACAAACAACTGGGCATCAGCACGGTTTGTATTCACTATTGCAGGGGCAATTGACGGGCAAAGATGCAGGACATTCTGCAGGGCTACGGGCATACTACGCTCACGGCTACGGGCGTACTACGCTCACGGCTACGGCGTAAGACGCCTACGGCTATGGGCGTACGACGCCTACGGCTACGGGCGTACGACGCCTACGGCTACGGGCGTACTAGGTCTAAGGCTACGGGCGTACTATGCTTACGGCTACGGGCGCATCGCGGCTACAACTACGGGCGTGCTACAGGCGTACTATGGGCTTGCGGCCGGGTGTAAGCTAACCTCTGGTCACTACAATCGTGAAAGGTAAATCTGACGATTGACAGAGGTATGGCCTCTTAGATGCTAGCGTAGCTAGCCAAACCCTTCTTGCCTCCATTTTCGCCTTGCATAATGACTTTACCATGCACGAAAGTGGAGGCAAGGAAGCGGTCGTGCTACGCAAGGCTACTCAGATGATAGCACAATTCAACTACTAAAAGCTGAAACTCCAAGGAATCGTTCAATTGCAAGTGCATACGTACGTAGCTATACTTTGTATACTTAACTAAGACAGATACGGGCGTACTACAGGTACGGGCGTCCTAGGCACCAGCTACGGGCGTACTACTGCTACGGGTACGGGCGTAGTACTGCTACGGGTACGGGCGTACTACGACTACGGCTACGGGCGTACTACGACTGAGGCTACGGGCATACGACGTTAACGTTTTTACTGTACCGTAAAATGTTTATGATGAATGGCTTTAGGCCACCATCATTATATTTTTAATGGATGCAGCTTTAAGTGAATAAGACTTTTTAGTATTGCGTGTGTATGTGTGTAGTGTGACTGTGGTGTGTCCAGGTGTCCCATGGAATGATCGATGGTTAACTTGTAGTCCTGTCCTGTCATGTCCACACTGTCACATACTCCAAACCCACTGCTCTACTGACAAACAGTGCTGGGCTAATGGTATTGTGTGGCATGGCCTGTCTGTAGTGCATTGTGTTCTTTATAATGTTTCCTGTATTACCACTGTCACACAACAGTGTAGTGTGACCTGTACTCATGTTCTGTGGTGTCACATGCAACATGTGTTGTGTATGATATTTATATGTAGTAAACTATACTGGGTGACCAGAGGAACTGCCTACAACTAGTACTCCAGTTGACATGAATATGCAACTGGTGGTATATACATACGTGTGATTTATGTTTGTACATGCATGCTAGTGTAGAGGCACACCCAGCTTTCAGGTCACATTTAAGTGGATTCCAATTTGTGGGCCAATTTGCACAAGTGATATGCAAAGTATGCATTGCATGTTTAAATGCAGGTACAATTCTTCCTCTGTACAGAGCAGACAGCTGGTAATCTATCGTGTGGTTTTATGTGTGTGTGTGGTTAAGTACCAGTGCTATTGTTATTGCTGCCATCTTAACAACACCCCATGGCCCTTTCTGTGCACCATCACACCATGCTGTCCACCTAAGGTACTCTGTGTACTCTCTACTCAATGAAGTTCAAATCAATTGCTAGCTCCAGTACTTGTTACAATATCACTCACCTGCTGGTTGAAAGTCTGAGCCTAGAGATGCCAGTTGGCCCTGCTAGGCCTTCCAGAAGCGGTCCCCAATTCCTGCCCTTCTTTGGTGTCCTCCTCCTCCTCCTCCTCACCTTGTCCCTCCCCTGTCCCTCTGGAGCAGTCAGTGAGTATATGGGCCAACATCACGCTTGTAGAGATAGGCACTATGTAGGTGTATTGTGTATCTGACTGGTAAGATCTGTTTGGTTGTATATATGACAGTTATATTTTATGTGCATGTGCACAATTGTGAAATCTGGCTACAGTAGAATTCACTGTGACTCGCATGCACTGTTAGCTGTCTCAACGAGGTGCAAGAATGAGCTGTTTGAACAAATAACAAAGGCACACATGGCCCTAGAAGTGCACAGAGAAGACCTGATTCTGAACTCTAGAGATATAAAATTATGACGCTCTAAACAGATAGCAGTGACAATAAGTATAAGACTTTCCGACAACTCTGTATTAGCATTCACTACACCAAGTTGAAAGTTGTTCACTATATTCACCATTTTAAAATGTGAAGAGTCATACGACAGAATGCAATTTGTCATGCTGCACAGCGTACGCACACACTTGATGAATTCGAGACTACATCTAATGGTTATAATGGCATCATTCATAAGTAGAGTAATGAAGTATATATAGAAAGAGTCTTAAATCTTAATGTTAGTTGAAACAATTAATATGTAAGGTAATTACACATTTTGTACTTATAAGTATAAATAAGCTGTAAACCACTACATCACAGCAGTGTGCATGTGCACACATGTACTCAGGGAACACCTGACAGTGGCTGCATGTGGTAGTATATATAAAGACTACAGTACCTGGTGTTAACTGTAATATTGTGTAATATTATGTGAGCATCATGACATCATTATAGGATACAGCAATATAGGATTAGTATTGTGGTTTCAATATGTGACATGATTGTCTGTGTACATGTACAGTTATTGACTATTGTAAGTTTTCCTGTCTTACTTGTCTAGTGGTAACTAGTGTAAACTGGTTTAGCACATTCAATATATGAATGTTTTGATTTGTGCATGTGATTGTACGTACAGTAGAATAGTGAATTGCAGAGTGTTCCCTCAGTGCAATTTGCACTTGTTCATTGGTGTTACAATACAGTTAGCATACAATGCAAGACCAGCTTGATCCCAGCATTAGCTGTCCCCTACTTGTTGCTGCACCAGAGTGAGAGTGTACTTATGACTGAATGTGTGCTGTTGCTGCCTTCTGCTCAGGTGAAGGAGACGTGAGACTGGTGGGAGGTTCTGGTCCACATGAGGGGCGTGTGGAGGTCTACCACAGTGGCAACTGGGGGACTGTGTGCGATGATGGCTGGGACATTCAGGATGCCACAGTCGTCTGTCGTCAACTGGGTTATGGCAGAGCTTTGGTTGCACTTAGCAATGCTTTTTATGGAAGAGGAAGTGGTCCAATTTGGTATGACAATGTGCTCTGCCAAGGCAATGAAGCCAGTGTCACTCAGTGTGCCCATCAAGGTCTTGGAGTGCATGACTGTGTCCACAGTGAAGATGCAGGAGTGATCTGTGCAAGTGAGTGTGGTTGCTAGTGGTGTGAGGTGTGTGGTGTGGGGAGGGAGGCAACAGAGTGAGGGGTAGTGTACTGGATCATTCTGTCTCATGGTGGCATCATACATGTATACATTGCTACTACTATACATAGCTTGTTATTCAGTCAAGGTGTATGAGTGGCCGGTTGTGAACATGACATATATTGTGATTTGTGTTTTTGTTACGGTCTCAGACATTCGACTGGTGGGAGGGTCTGGTTCACATGAGGGGCGTGTGGAGGTCTACCACAATGGCACCTGGGGGACTGTGTGCGATGATGACTGGAACCTGCAAGATGCTACAGTTGTCTGTCGCCAACTGGGCTACTTCAATGCAACAGTTGCACTTGGATCTACTAGGTTCGGTGCAGGCAGTGGCCCCATCTTGTTCAGTGAACTGGCTTGCATTGGGAAAGAGAGCATCATCACTGAGTGTCATCATCTCTTGACTGGTGTGCATAACTGCACTCACAGTGAAGATGTGGGAGTTGTGTGTGAAGGTTAGTCAGCCTACAATTTTCTGTGTTTATGCATGCGAAGAGAGAGGATTCGCTGTGAGGGCAAGCACCTGGCCTGTGTTGCCGCCGTTTTGAAAAGTGCCCGGAATATAACCACCTGTACAGTTACTTTCTTGAGCAAAGACAGATTTCAGTGAGACCTTTTGACCTCGAGGGTCTTCGTCAGTCACAAATAATCTTTTCTATTTGTGAATGACGTAGACCCTCGAGGTCGAAACGTCTCACTGAAATCTGTCTTTGCTATGTGAATGCTAAAGAAAGTAGATGTACAATTCAGCGCCGTAGCATGAGCCTCTACCACATAAAACTACCTATTTAACCAGAGATTTGCCACATCTACTTTAATGAGTGTGTATATGTACATGCATGAGGTCATTACATGGTAACTTTTGCTGCAGTGTGTATATTGTGTAGAATGGGAAAGTTGTTTTGAATTCTGTCCCACAAGTCGACTGACATCAATATGATTTGCAATGCAGGAGTGTTTACCCTCATGTCCACATTCTGTAGTAATAATTATAGAAGACATTCCAAGCTAGTACACGTAAAATGTTTATGATGACTGGCTTTAGGCCACCATCATTACAATTTTAATGGATGCAACTTTTTAAGTGAATAAGACTTTTTGGTGTTGTGCATGTATGTGTGCGATGTGGCTGTGGTGTGTCCAGGTGTCCCATGGAATGATCGATGGTTAACTTGCAGTCCTGTCTTGTTAGTCCACACTGTCACATATCCCAAACTGACTGATGTTCTGACAAACAGTGCTAGGCTAATGGTATTGTGTGGCAGGCCTGTCTGTAGTGCATTGTGTTCTTTTTAATGTGTTTCCTGTTTGTCACTGTCACAACAGTGTAGTGTGACCTGTACTCATGTTCTGTGGCGTCACTTGCAATATGTGTAGTGTACGATATTTATAAGTAGTAAATTACTAGTAGAGAAACTACCAACTTCGTCGCTAGAAATTTGCCGCATTCAGTTATTCAGTTACAAGATACACAGTAGTAAGTAAGTAACTGTAGTGTAATTGTAGTAACTAAAGAATTGGCACTGTACAAGAGACACAAATGAGTCTTGCTACATATATACAGTATTAATAGATATTTAGCAGTTTAGCCTTATACAAGGGGAGTAAAACATTTTCTGTCAAAACCAACGTGCCGTGAAGCTGGCGAATGTTGATCTGGGTTGTTGGAATGTCATGGTATACCACTATTCCTTGTTCCTATACTTTTACCTCCAGTTGGCAGTTACTTGACCAGGGCACCATCCCTATATCTCTACTGGCTTTGGCAAATAAGATTTTTCCTCCCCTTGATTCTGTCCTTTTTATGGAGTGCCCACTGCACACCATGAAGATTAAATATTTAATTTGAAACACGTGAGCCACATGCATGCAGGTTTTCTGTCCAAGCATACAAGCATTAGAACACATGTAGAAATATACCAGTTTGTGATTGACTACACAGCCAAGTATATTCAATGTGTTCAGCTGGCATTTTCACAATGTAGCTAATGGCTTAGGCATTCACCAAAAGGGAGGGCCATGACCTATGCAAATATCAAAATTGGAAGTCATTATCTCTTTCCGGAGTGCAGTATGAAGTAAGCAACAGTGCACAACTCTGCCTATCCAGCCCCTAAAAACTGGCCAGTACCTGACGCAAGCTCAAATGTGCCACTTTCCTTGTTTCTACGTACCTATGCCACATTGTGCCACGTAACATGGCAAACCTGCTGGGCTACCTGGGGTAAGCAACATTCCGAACTGAAAGTACACCGAGGCGACCGTTCATTGTCAGATGGATGGTCATTTGTAAGAAATGATGTCATTGCGCATGGCGTCTCACCCATAAGCGACGTACGAAGAAGCTGAAAAATTGTAATATACATGGCTGCATCATGCTCTTCTCTAGTGTACAAAGGAAAACAGTCGGTAGAAATTTGTGCAGTTTTGTGATTGAATCATATACAAACTCCTCAGCGTTTGTGAGCTACAGCATCGCGAGAAGAAGAATTTGAAGAAGAAAAAGACAAATTGTGGAAAATGTCATGGACATTATCTCTGTGCTGGTATATTTTTGCAAATATGTTCAATCTTGTGAGGCTAGCTATACACGTATATTGAGAAGGAGTGCATAACTGCCTTTGATGCCAGACTATGCAGACATATATATATATATATATATATATATATATAGTTATGTTCAGAATTAGTATAGGTACATATATATACTGGTGCAAGACATAATAAGATTTTTGTGACTGTGTATAGCAATGTTGTGATTGCTGAAACAGCCAACAAATCAACTCAGATCTAAGATCACTGTTACGGTCATGTTGGTAGCAGCTTTTCCATCCCACACTCAATCCTAACCAATGTAGAAGTTGTCTTTCATCACTACCCTAGGCGGTGCCCATTAGTGTCCTAGATGTTCTGCATTGTAGGTCTCTAATTGTAGCTGTGTAATATTGCTCTCAGCTGTATATGCACTGTTACTGTATTAATATTAAATCAGGATTAATCAGGATCAGGATATGATTAAAATTAATGATATGCTTATAAGTGTTGACATATTTGTAGTTCCAATCCTTTAAACAATTAATGTAAAATGATTACAGTACAGCTAGTACTTAAGTACATACTGTTAATGCATTTGTAGTAGCTGGGCTAATGGTATTGTTTGGCATGGCCTGTCTATAGTGTATTGTGTTCCTTATTTTGTTTCCTGTATTGCCATTGTCACACAACAGTGTAGTGTGACCTGAACTCATGTTCTGTGGTGTCACATGCAATATGTGTAGTGTACATATAGTCATATACAATAAATGCAGTGGTGGAGGGGCCTTGAAGACTGAGTTGAGTGGTGTTGGCGGTGCTATCCTGATATTATTCTATTGCACATTATTATTCTATTGCACATTAAGTACATGGCAATTAATGTGCAGCAATTAATGCCAGTCATTACAAAGGGACTCACACGCTATATGTTGACATAATTGTTCTGAGCAGGAACATTAATGTTGTACTTCACTGGAGAGTAGACCATATTCAGTACACTAGGCCATTGCTGTCATAAAGGGAATTCCTATTTCCAACTCAAATTCCAATTCCAATTCCATTGCAAACTTGAGCTGTATGATCTTTTCAAATTTGACGAGCATAATAATTATAATAGCAGACATAATGTGATCTAGAATTGGAAGGTTCCTGTGTCTATAAATCATCAACTCTACCATAGCCACATGCATATCCATACATTTAAAGGAAGTGCAGCTGGGTGCTTTTCCAATTAATTAATGTTCAATAGGGCCATGAAACAAGTTCCAAGGTTATTGTCGCATTCTTAAGGTATATGAGCCATTTTCCCTGTTATTAAAAACTTTTGCATCCCACACTTCCACCATTGAAGCCATTGAATCCTATCATGGTCGGACTAATACATAATAATTATAGACTTTATTGCAAATTTGCAATATTACGAAACTTATTACTATACAGTTAAATCAAATGCAATTTTTAAATGTGAAGTTCAGTCATTAGTGAAAGTTAGCAGTCGTGTGCATGTGTATGTGATTGTGTCACCGGTATTGTTATCATCATTATTTCATCCCATGACCCCTTCTGCCCACCTAATGCATTCTGTGCACTCTCTCCCATCCAGTTGCTGCTGTTCGGCTGGCTGGAGGGTCCAGTGAGGCTGAGGGACGTGTGGAGGTGTACATCAGTGGAGAGTGGGGAACAGTTTGTGGAGGGAGTTGGGACCCACTGGACAGCAAAGTGGTCTGTCAGCAGCTCGGCTACAAGGGAGTGAATCGAACATATTCTCGCACAAGTCAACACAACTTTGGTGAAGGTACAGGACAGTCATGGTTGGGAGACCTGCGTTGCACTGGCAGTGAAGCCAACCTTCTGCAGTGCCCACATAGAGGTGTTGAAAGTAGATGTTCTCACTTTCTCGATGTTGGTGTAGTATGTACTAATGAGGACTTGTCTGGCGAAGGTGAGTGGATGTGGGTTAGTAGAAGGGAATTTCAGTGTAAAGTAAATCATATTCAGTGACGAAATACATTTCTGCACCAAAACGGCTTTATCACTTGCAAAACATACCAAACTATTAATGCCAGATGGGGCCCAACAGCAGAGTACAAGAGGGTGTCAGGTGCACACATGGCATGAGGAGATGAGGTTGACTACCGTACATTTGGTTGTCCATAGAAAAGGCTATTGTAGGTACAATGTACTATGATTACTTTTGTCACTGCTTGAGAAGGCAGTCCTGAAAGCTGCCCAGTAAAGGCTGGGTCAGACCGGGCTAGCTGGTAGTTGATGTCACTGCTGGAACTTCAAATGTATGATGCTTCCGCAGCTCTCCTTAGACCTGCGTACTGTCCCCCTTCATGGCCCATGCCTTCATGCTCATGTCTCACTTCACTGAGCCCTGTGCCCTGTGTTCTACACGTGTTGTCAGGGGTCTGGTTTCATCACTGCTAATGTGTTCTTTGATCAGCTGCCTGCCTGTCTCTGACATGCACCGAACCACACTCTGAGGGAACACGGTACACCTCACACTTCTGAAATAGACCGATGTGACTAGGTAACTAGGTTATCCATGCAGTCACTTGCTTTCTCAATGTTTCAATGCCTATACATGCATGAAATAATACTTAGGAAATAATGTGTGGTAGCACCTGCATCTTTTGTTCATCATTCATGCATCTTTAGTAGGTAGGGAGGGGTGGGATGGGATGGGGGAGGGAAAGTCTGTGGTGAGTATAAACAGGCTTGGAATACACAAATGTGATGCCATTTCATTGCAAGACCATAAGCTGTCCAAATGTAATTCTGCTCTTGTCTTGAGGTAAGAGTTCATTAGTTGTGGGTGGCAGTGGACCACAGGGAAGTTATTGCCCTGTGTGGGTCTTCTTATAGTACACAGAGGGGTGAGGTAATATGCATCAAGTGACAACCATCACGCACTGCACACAACACAGACATTACTCAGGTCAAGTACATGCTCTAAATTTAAATGAAAACAAGAATTATATGTAACTGACAAGTTGCTATACTGTGACATACTGTACAATAATGGGCGAGTTTTACATTTAAAAGAACAAAGTACCTTTAATTAGTTCCATATTAATTGTTATTAATTACTTTCTGTTAAATGCACTTGCCACTGTCATACATGTATACACTCAGCTGCCACACTCTATTTTGACACCTTGTTTTGTGTGCTATAATCTGTAACACTGAATACAGCCCTTTGGAGGCTGAAAGTAATTGCTTCACTGACCAAGTCTACCACACGATGTACGCACACTCTAAGACACCCTCCCTTCCAGATGTAGCTAGTGTAATTCATCTCCATTTTATCAGTGAGCAGATGTGGCTAGAGTATATACATTGGTTATGTGGCATTGGATGATGCTGTCATGTGACAGTGTAGCAAACATTAACATTTGTCAGTTAATTCATTTCAAATGTGTATAGCTTGTGAAATTATGCAAGAGCTTGTATACGTATGTACTGTACATCATATTGCACTGGACCTGAGTTATATGTCCTGGGTGTTGTGTATTATTTGTTAATCAAAGGACACATTGCTGTCCACACCTGCATACTCTGTCTGCCTGTGTACAGGTGACATCAGGTTGGTTGGTGGCTCTGACCCTTCAGAAGGGAGGGTAGAGCTGTTCTATGAAGGAGAGTGGGGGAGAGTGCGCGCAGACACTGTTACAGAAGTAGATCATGTTGCCTGTAGACAGGCAGGGTACCCCTACAGTGAAGGCATTCAATCATTTGGACAAGGGAGTGGCCCAGTCTGGCTAACCATCACCACATGTACTGGAGATGAGGAGAGACTTGAGCAGTGCTTGCACGGAGGTGGTGGCTGGAGGAGTACACTATGTTCTTGGTGCCCTGACCTCGGTGTCAGATGTAGAGGTAAGTGTGGTCCGAGAAAGACACACACTCTATGACAAGGACCATGGCTGCTAGCTACCTCAAATTGCACCCCTCTCCTCCTCCCTCCCATAGCTGCAGACAAACCTCCCTTTAATGTGACCATTGAAGCCACCCCATTCTCAGTCTCCATTGAGTGGGCGGAGTCACCTGACAATATTCCAGTAGTCACAGGCTACATTATCACTATGGTGAATGTGGTAACCGAGGCCACTACAACTGTGTACATTGAGGGTAGCTCACGTAAGGAAGAGGTGAGCGGTCTGACCCCCTTCACGGAGTACTTCTTCACAATCACAGCCGAGTACAGATATGGAGCAGGACCACCAAGCGAGGCTGTGACTCAGAGGACCAAGGAACATGGCAAGTGACCAACTGCATTTTTGTAACATTCTTCATCTATGTTGAGAGAGCTAATGAATTAGAGAAATGTTGAGTGTCTCTGTTACAAGACACATGCTGCTTATTGAAAATTGTGTTTTCTATGAATTGACTGAATTACATCTATATTACATCTAGTTTAATTAAACAGCGACAGCTGGAGCCCTGAACAACTAATGAACAGCTGTTACTTAACATACAATTACTCCCTCCTTCAGTGCCAAGCCCACCTCGCTCCCTGATGGCTGTTGACGTGGGCTCCTCAACGGTGTCTCTCACCTGGTTGCCTCCAACAGAACCAAATGGGATCTTTCTGTTCTACCAAGTGGAGGCCAGACAAGTGGGGGGCAACATGGAGGACATTTCAGTAGACATACCAGCTAACATGTCAACAGCTGACCTCCCATTCTCTGACACCTCATCATCAGCTAACACGTTGGCATCAGACATGGTAGAGGTTACTGCCAACAGAAGTGACATGTCATTGACTAACACAACTGAAGACCTGCCAATGACAAGTAACCATGTAGCCTTTACTCTGAGTGGTTTATCACCGCACACTGACTACGTAATCACAGTTGTAGCCAACACCAGTGCTGGATATGGGAACAGGAGTGAAGAGCTGCGCATTCAGACAAGTAAGCAGTAGAGTATCAATATATATTTATGTTGTGTGAATGTGTGGATGGTTGCTGGAGTGAGTGCTACTGCAAACGCAGGTGTGGGAATGGTTGGGTTGGTTACATAGGTGGCTAGGTGATCAGTGGTAGGTCTGCATGTGGGTTGTGTGTGGAGACATGTGCACATGAATGTATACGTGTCCTGTCTCTATGTCACAACAGTGCTTCACTACTCTCCTTTTTTCTCACCATTGCATATTTTCAGAAGTAAGCATTGTTGTCATTGTGGTCTCAGTAATTGTCTCAGCCATTGGAATTGCTGGACTGGCAGCTGGCATTGCAACTGTTGCATGTTGTGTGTACATTAAGTGGAGAAAGAAGACTGCTGCCTCTGTGGGAGGGACCCAGGACCATGGTGAGTTACAGTAGCCCACACAGCATGCTGATCACAGACTGGAGGCTTAGGTCTCATGCATGTCAAACTCAATGAAGTGCTTATGCTTAATCATTTGATCCCAAACGAAACCTCAAACACATCTCTGTACATCAGCAGCACTTTGTAGGCCTCACTAACAACTCACCTGCACTCAGACCTAAGGTGATGAGTGATACTTGTATTCTGACTGTATAATATGTGAAACATGCTCTATACATACAAGATAATAGTGGTGAGCATTGCATAATTGGAGGAATCTTGAATGTCTACCACTACACACTGTAGCACAGGTATATACTGTAGATACAGAGTACAATGTACACACACAGCTATATATTTTGAGCATTAAATGCTAGCTTGTATGTATGTATATGTAATGTATAAATCATAGTTACATGGTGTATTCCACTTATGTATGAGAACTGAGGCCAGAGGAAGTTTGCAGTGCGTATCCACTTTCGATGACTGAGGTTTGAGGTTTGTGTATATAGTCCAATGCACTGGTCCATCCAGTGCATGCTGCAGTTCCCACATGTATTGCATGACTTTAGTAGACCTCCACTACCCCAGTGAACTCCTTGGTGTGAACTTACCAACTCCACAGCTTTTGCACAGCCAGCTGGTGTTTGCAGCTTGTGCATGACATTGTGCACCATCTCTCTCCATTACAGGTAGCACAGCTCCAAAAGCTGCAGTCAGTGGTGGAGCACGTCCGAGAGCCAATACACCGGTTGGTACACTGCTTGTGTGTTCAATGAGAGGGGCGGGCTCTCATTGGGAGAGCACTAGCACACATATAGCTACATTGACCTCACTACATGTTGCTGCATCTATAGCTAGCCCTTTGTGTCAGGAGGCAACTGGGCTATTGAACAGTCACTGCATATTATTCAGACACTTTTGAAAGTGCGGTAGAAGTTTATGACTATACTCTGTAGAATAGAAGATTGAACTGACATTGTCTGTACATGCATCTCTACCGCACAGAAGAGTAGAGACCGTCAAGTCCACTACCAGTAGTTTGTTATTGTGTCCTGTACACTCCACATAGCATTCCTCAGAGTTTTACAGTCTTCACTTCTTCCTCCCCTGCACATACAGCCACCAGTGCAGGAGGTGGCTGCGCCGGACTTCTACAAGTGGGAGATGGGATACAAAGACCTGGTTCTCAGGAAGCAGATAGGAAGTGGACAGGGAGGAATCGTGTTGCTGGGCTGCCTAAAGAGGGAGGGCACTTCAAAAACTGTGACTGATTACATTGCAAAGGAGAGGCTTGTCAGTGGCTGCAAATGCCTCCTAGTTGCCGTTAAACGTTTTAGAGGTGAGATGGTGACATTGGGAGGGCTTATGCTACCATATAATGTAATACAGCATAACATTGTACTAAGGTATATACAACTGTGCTTGTATATTCTGTCTTATTAGTAATAAATACATTTGTATTATTGTAACTGTACCTTCTCTCATACTTTCCACCCAGGAGAGAGGATGCGGCTGGAGGTGGACCACTTTCGCTCTGAGTTGGCAGTAATGATGAAGGTCTCTACAGGAGCCCACCCCAATGTCATCAGGATGGTGGGTTGTATCCCTGAAGTGCCCTACCCTGCTGTGGTCATGGAGTATGCCCCACTGGGCAACCTCCATAACTTCCTCTTGAGGTACAAGAATCAGGTGAGTACCTATCATGATAGGACAATGAGGGAGTGCCATGCTGTTAGCAAATTGATCGTAAACATATACCGTATACGCTTTAACTTTCGCAGGGTTAAACTTTCGTGGATGGCAGATTTTCGCGGTTTAATTTTCTCGGATGCCGGGTCTTAGTCTTTGATTCATCGCTTCTTCGTTCCCTCTTCATTGCCAGACTGGTCTAAATTTTCGCTGGGTGAAACTTTCGCGGAGGGCTGCTGATCCGCGAAAACCGAGAAAGTTTAACCCCGCGAAAGCTAAAGCGTATTCGGTACACATACGTATGTCACTATATAAATCTGTTCACTCCATCTGTAATGCAGCGTCTCCCCACCATGCTCCCCGACACTGTGGCTGTGTCCTCTGTCAGTCATGTTGAGAAAGAGTTCCAGGACGACTACAACAAACTCGCCTTAGAGCCTCAGGATGTTCTTACCTTTGCACAACAGATTGCCTCCGGGATGGTGAGTACAGACCACCTCAGATGCAAGTTGGACACTGCATCAAAGGTCTCCTCTGCCTCTTCAGGAGTTCTTGGCTAGCATGAACATCCTACACAGAGACCTTGCCTGCAGGAACATCTTGCTGTCCTACGACAAGGTACTGAAGCTAGCTGACTTTGGCCTCTCTCGGGAGGCGGACAGCACATACATCTCCAAGTCAGTTTGCAACTTGCCTGTCCGATGGATGGCTCCGGAGTCGGTGGTTGGAAGACGATACACAAAGAAGTCTGATGTGTGAGTTGTGTGAACATATTCACAAATTCACATTAACATGTTGTAGACTCTTGCTAATCAATGTTCTAATTGCCTGCATGACAGAGATTCAATTGCATTTTCCTGGCACTGTAAGCCATGCAAGGCATTGTTCATTATTTATATTGGCTGTTAATGTCATGTAAGCTGCATGTGGTTGGAGAATAGGAATTAATGTCGACACTGCACAGTAACTTACTGTATGTTTTGCACTATCACTGACCATCCTTGTCCCTCCCCTCAGATGGTCTTTTGGAGTGGTGCTCTGGGAGATATGCACTCTAGGTTAGTGTGGCATTCCCATGAGCCAATTCAAGCTACAGGACCAAATTGTGATGAACCACATGTGTTTTAATTCTCCCTTGCATTCTGTCATGCATTTATACATTTAGCAGCTGCATGTGTGTTTGGTGTGTGCAATGACATTTGTTTACACTATAATTATACTGCTCCCTTACAGGCCAGTTGCCCTACAACCACTTGGGTAACTCAGAAGCTGTAAAGGCCATTTCCACTGGTGAGAAGCTGATGAAGCCTGAAGGCTGCAGTCCAGAGCTGTGAGTGGTATAATTATAAAGAGCATGTTGCCACACTCTGCACAACCCTCCATGTGGTCTTGTCTTAATTACTGTGTTGTTATCTGCCACAGGTACAGTGTGATGACAGACAACTGCTGGAAAATGGACCCAGACAAAAGAGCCACTTTTTCGCAGCTCAAAAGCACCTTGGACCGTCTCCTTGCTGGAGGCCAGGACAGTCCACCTGTGAACCTGGACTGCGAGCTGCAGCAGCAGGCAAGAGGTGACCATCATGCACTAGGGGTAATGCTGTGCACTGTACATGCATGAGTGTACAACAGTTCTACATTGCTTCTTGCACTTAGAATATTGGCTCATGTATATATGCATGTGCATGCATGTGCCTGAGACTATACCATGCAGTGTGACAGTTGCAACCTCACTATCACATGCTTGTTCCTACTCCTCTGTTTCTATACATGGCTCCTATGTTGTGGTGCAGAGGTGCGTCCCACCACCCCGCCCACTCAGTACAGGGCATCGCCCACCCCAGAGCCCACCAGAGGAAGTAGCTCTGAAGCCCCAGCAACCCTCACCTGCTGGTCAGACCCAGACCCAGAGTCCACTGGAGATGCACCCCAAGGTGGAGTCATAGCAAACATGTGCCACAGTCAGATGCATGCATGCCACCAGTACCTCACAGCTGTAGGGTAGCCTTCCGTGAATAGATGGCGGTAGATAGATGTCGCTCAGACCTTAAAATGCATAGTTGCTAAAGGTATCCTCTTGCTCCCCTACCAGACGATCCTTCTACATTTCATGCTGATGTTGCTGAGGGCTGCTCTCCCCCAACCACTGTCAACAGTCTGACTGTCACAGCCGAGATCCACCCTCTGTCTCCAAACGCTTTGGAGGGTTCTGCACTGCACACGCCAACTGCTTCTCTTCCAGCACCAACACCGACTTGCACCTCTGATGTAGACCCTCTGGCAAATGAAGATACTACACAGGGTGAGTGGCACAGCACATGAGGACTCTAAGAGCCAGTTCACTAGCTGTTAGCTGCTTTCCAGTTGTATGCTCATTGACTGATGCAGGTGCACCCAGCACTCAGCCACATATCCATGCCCTGCCCATCCCATCTCCCATTTCAGATATCACCCCCTCCTGTGATCCCACTTCAGAGGACTGCCAGTTTGCTGTGCCATCCACTGCCGGAGACGACCTGGAGATAACACCCTACAGTTGTGTAACCCTAGTCAATGTGGAGGTACACCCACTGCCTCCTCCCACCGTGGAGGACAAACCCGATCCTTCCGCTCCCCAGTTGGCATCTCCCAACGTAGTTGTGACCCTACCCAGTGAGGGCGAGGACTCCGAGGAAACCCCAACTGGCCCCCCACCGCGGGGGAGAAGGCTGGCTACTGGCAACAAGTGGGAGATGCACTACGTCGAGCTGAACCTTGATCAACCACTGGGTTCTGGCAAGTTTGGGACAGTGGTGAGGGGCACTCTACGCAAGGATGATGACAGCCTGAGGTGTGCCCAGCCAGTGGCCCGACTGGAGAAGGGCCAAGGAGGCAGTGATCACCAGTGGAGGGTGGCTGTGAAGCAAATGACAGGTGGGTCTGCAGGGAGATGACTCTGTGCATTGTGTGGTCAACCTTGTTGGAGGAGCCAATTGTGGGTGATCGGTACACACTTAACATTGCTTCATCCAAAAAAGGCTAACTTTTATCGTCAGTTATCATTAATGAACAGGGCAAAATAATTGCTAGCTTGTCACATTAACTGGTGGTGATGGAGCAGTCTTCCAAATGCACAATTTTGGTTTCAACAACACTGTTTCACAGGCCTGTAAGGATTCAGTCAGAAACGTTTCTCTGCAGAACTAAGGTATAATCCCTTCCCACTGTAGCACACCAAACCTTTGTCTTTGTATCTGATGATGATACTGTCCACATGTCCTGAAACATCTCCAAGTAGCTGCATCTTCACAAGTGTCTGCGATTAGCAGCGAGACCAACAGCGCAGGGTAAATGGAGGCACAAATTGAAAACTGCTATTGGTTACCAGATTACTCTTATAGATAATTGTAGGAAATATTCACCGATTAAGGAGAGAAAATGTTGAAAAAGTTCACTGGCAATCGTCAAGATTTCTGTATACAGTCTCTGTCACCACTTTCAGTACAATGCATGCCCTTAATTTCTATCTCTCAGATGCAATGACAGAAAAAGGCATGGAAGCATTTTACAATGAGGTTGCTATAATGAAGAGAGTGTCGGTGAGGGGACACCCCCATGTCATCACCATGGTGGGGTACATTCCTCGGGGGGTCCCTCCAGCAATCGTCATGGAGTTTGCACCACTCAGCACCCTCCTCAAGTTCCTCATGAAAATTAAGGATGATGTGAGGGCTGTGCATACCAACCAAGTGCTCAGTCATTTATAGTGTGTTCAATGCAGTCCCACCACGCAAGGGTCCAGAGAAAGTGCATGTTACATGATGATTCTGTGCATTGGGTTTAGGTTTATATATGTGTTGTATATATATAGCAAATTTGTCACTACATGTGGAGCAGATAATGTTTTCACTGCAGTCAGTGTTCCTATCATGCAATGAGTGTGTCATGCATGAGGTCAAGGAGACACTGGTGGCTTCCTGCTGTTTAAGTAACTTACTAGCAACAGTAATGGCCATGGACAGTCTGACACCACCTCCTCTCTGTACAAAGGCAATACTGCTATTTGTTTGCCCCAAACTAAAGGTCAAGCATCTTATGCACTGATTGTTGCTCTTTCTTCGCATGCAGCATACCACTGCACTGAACCCCGGCAGTGTAAAGATGCCTCCTCCTGCTGAAATCCCAGAAGAGCTCAAGAAATACTATGCCAGTCTAACTATGGAGCCCTCAGATGTCCTGTCCTTTGGCTACCAGATTGCCTCTGGAATGGTGAGCAAAATTACCTAGAGCTCGGTCCTACATGACTTTGTTTTGGATCAGATAACCAATGTCCTTGACTCTGTAAATACACAGGAGTTCCTGATTGGACTGGGTATCCTGCACAGGGACCTGGCGAGCAGGAATATCCTCATGACTATTGGCAAGTACCTGAAATTGGCTGACTTTGGCCTCTCTCGGGAAACAAAGGAAGTGTATGTATCCCAGTGCTTCAGCAACCTGCCCTTCCGCTGGATGGCCCCAGAGGCACTCCACCATAATACTTACACTGAGAAGACGGACGTGTGAGTCTTAAGCGTATAGAGTGAGAAGCACTGTGCTAGCTACAAGTGCTGTCATATAGCATGACCTAATGCTTTATCTTCCTCTCACTTCCAAAGGTGGTCGTTTGGTGTTGTTCTCTGGGAGATATGTACCCTCGGTCAGTGTATGTGTGTGATTGTCATATGTAATTCCTATATAACAATCTTAGTTCTTCACTTGGTGCACCCCTCACTCAATAGCACTGGCTTCTTTGTAGTTAATTAATAGTGTGTGTGCACTGGTGTGTGTCAAGTGCGAGAAGTGTGGCGTAGTTAATAGTGTGTGTGCACTGGTGTGTGTCAAGTGCGAGAAGCATGTCATTCACATCTGCCTCTTCAACAGGCCGCCTACCTTACTGCCATGTGCGTGCTGAGCATGTCGAAGAAACCATTATCAGTGGAGGCAAGCTGCCACAGCCAGACGGCTGCCATCCTGTGCTGTGAGTGGTACAGAGGGTGTTGCCACTCTCTGTACATCTCTCTATGCAGTCTTGTCTTGTCTGCCACAGGTACAGGGTGATGACAGACAACTGCTGGGAAATGAAACCAGAAAAGAGGGCAACTTTTCCTCAGCTGAAGAAGATATTTGATAGGTTTATAACATCAACCCTGGATCATGATGGCCAGTACATGGACGTAAACTGTTCGGTCCAGGAGCAGTTGCGAGGTGAGATTTGCAAAGAAGCAGAAGTAGCTCGTGTTTGGCTGCGTACCCTGTCATGTTCAATTGCTGCTTTGCACTCTCTCTGGCTCTATCTCTTCTCTCTCCCTCTAGAGGAGATCTCTGCTTTCCTGGCCATTGCACCATGGGCTGCCCCCCCACCTGCCACTGCTGAAGCTTGTGACACCATGCCAGGGGATGATGATGCCTGCACTGATGCTGTCCCAGCTCCTGAGGCTGAGGGGGCCCGCGTTCTTGCAGTGTCAAGTCAGCAGGAAGAACGTGGGCACAATAAGCAGCCCTTGCTCTGACATGCAAAGAACAACAGCATACATGCAGAGGTAGAATATCAGTCATGTGTGTAAGTGTGTATTTGCCTCTCATTGCCCCTCACAGCAGCCGCTGATTCCATCCCCCTTGAGGAGGTCAATGAGCCAGTCACTATAATTGTCGACACCATGCCAGGGGATGATGATGCCGGCACTGATGTTGTCCCAGTTCCTGAGGCTGAGGGGGCCCGCATTCTTGCATCGGCAAGTCAACAGGAAGAATGTGAGCACATTAAGCAGCCCTTGCTCTGACACGCAAAGAACAGCAACATGCATAAAGAGGTAGAATATCAGTCGTGTGTGTAAGTGTGTGTTTGCCTCTCATTGCCCATTACAGCAGCCGCTGAGGCCATCCCCCTTGAGGAGGTCAATGAGCCAGTCACTATCATTGTCGTGACACCGTCTGAGTCCACTATGGAAAGGGTCACAGATGTGTAGACCACAGACTGTGAACTTTTGTAACGCTATACACACACGCTACCAATATTCACAGTTCATTTTATATTCCCTCTTATATTCTACGTGTGCTCACTGCCACACAGTGTTAAACAATTCATTTATTTCTATTTACTCATCACTGAACTGCATAAACACATCATTATCCTACTGAATTGGACTGCAGCTTTCCATGTACTTGGCTTTTGCTTATCAGCCTTACCTTGCTTTAACCCTCAATAATTAACCCTTACATTACATTATCTGAGTTGGGTATTATGAGCATGCATGCCAGCATCATGTGCAGGCTTGCACGCATGCACACATCCATTGAATAACACTGTGCAGCGCAGGCAACAGATGGCAAGTGCATATCATTTGTTCACTCAAAGGTGAGCCGCAGGCCACCTTCAGCTGTTTGCCCAACAAGACTCCCTGGGAAGATTGTTGGTTAACTGGCCGTACCATTCTATATTTCCCTTATATGGCTAAGCCCAATAGCTAATTGGTCGTGTAGCTATAATGCAAGCAGTCTGTACACACTGAGTCAGTGCTAGGATTTATTTTGAAAACTGCCGCCGCTGAGCGATAAGCACGTGATGCGCACGTACTTGTCGCATGTACGCCCGTACGTTCGCCCGTAGCCTCAGTCGTAGTACGCCCGTAGCCATAGTCGTAGTACGCCCGTAGCCATAGTCGTAGTACGCCCGTAGCCGTAGTCGTAGTACGCCCGTAGCCGTAGTCGTAGTACGTCCGTAGCCGTACGTGTAAGAGTACGTGAGGTTGAACACGCCGTGTTTACCCCTCTGGTCCTGTCGACCTGCGGTGGCATGTCTCGTGAGACAACAACGTTCTACAAGAAGCTCGCCGCTGATCTTGCTGCCAAGAGGAAGCTCCAGTACAGTGAGGTGCTAGGGTGGCTGAGATGCAGAATCTCATTCGCACTGCTCCGGTCTGCCATCATGGCAATCCGTGGATCCAGGAGTTCTAGTCACAGTGGTGCACCAGCAGACATTCTCCTGGCTTCCAGGGAGGGGAATGCACCAAGGCTGTGAGGGGATATCGAGAATGATGGCAATTGTGACTATCCGACAATAACCTATACCATTACTTATTGCACTTTATTGCATTTTATTATATTATTGTACTGCTACTTCTACTACATACCAGGCAGTGCGCATGTGTGTCTATGTTGTACATTGTTTATTATCTTGTATAATAATAGTAATTATCCGTAGCCGTAGTCGTAGTACGCCCGTAGCCGTAGTCGTAGTACGCCCGTAGCCGTAGTCGTAGTACGCCCGTAGCCGTAGTCGTAGTACGCCCGTAGCCGTAGTCGTAGTACGCCCGTAGCCGTAGTCGTAGTACGCCCGTAGCCGTAGTCGTAGTACGCCCGTAGCCGTAGTCGTAGTACGCCCGTAGCCGTAGTCGTAGTACGCCCGTACCCGTAACAGTACTACGCCCGTACCCGTAGCAGTAGTACGCCCGTAGCTGTTGCCTAGGACGCCCGTAGCCGTAGTACGCCTGTACCAGTCTTAGCTCAGTTGGCATACGAAGTATAGCTACGTACGCATGCACTTGCACTTGAACGATTCCGCGGAGTTTCAGCTTTCAGTGGTTGAATTGCATCTGAGTAGCCTTGCGTAGCACGACCGCTTCCTCGCCTCCACTTTCTTCGTGGTAAAGTCGTTACGCAAGGCGAAAATGGAGGCGCAAGAAGGGAACACACATGCATAAAGAAAATGTTGTTATGTCATATATAGTAATAAAATAAAAAAAATTATTAAAAAAAATTATTTTTTATGTATAGTCAAAAAACAACAACATGCAAGCATAGTTACAATGGTTAGATTAAAGGCAGGGACTCATGACCTGCAGTCATTATTGGCAAGTGTAAATGAGTCAAATCTGACTGGTCTCCCTTGACGAGATCTGTATCCTCTGATTGCATTGATCGAGGATTTGAGGAGGGCAAAGTTGATCTTGATGCGAATCCATGAGATCACCTGACCATATGACTCGCCTCTCTTTGCTGAGATCAGGTCAGCCAGATGCTTGTATGCCACTGCTGTGGACTTGCTCATCCCTCCAAAAATCGACAAGACAAGGGGAGTGAAGGAGCTCATCTGATCTTCTCTGATGTGTTCTTCATACTACCTACGCTTTCCCCGCTCTTGCGATCGGTATCCGTAGAACGTTAACTTTTTACTGCGTGTACCGTATATATTATGCATAAGTATATAATTATATTATACTAGCAGTGAAGCCCGCCTTTGGCGGGCTTCACTGCTATGGCGCTCCTTCGACAGCGGCCCGTCAACGGCGCTCCGGCGACTGTGATTCAATGACAGAGCCTTGATGGTGCCACTGTTGTTAGCTAAATTCTCAGTTCTTCTTGCATTTGGTAGCTAGCTATATAGCTCTTGGCCATATATAAATAACACCATCCCGGGAATATGTAGCCGAAGCAAGCTGTCTGGTAGTTATATATGCTTGGGCAAACCACAGAACATGCCATTTTTCTGTAGCTTATTTGTGCACAATGGTCCCCCTACATGCCTTTGTGTGCCAGAGAGCGCGAGCATCTCCTCTTGGGCATTGAACCACTTTTCACAGCTTGTGCTAATCATGACAACATTGACAACATCAACATTTTCACAGCTTGTGCTAATCATGATTCATTCATGTTTGTTGAGCCTATTCAGCTGCAGACTGCATGGTACGTTGCAATTATGATATTGGGTACATCATCAATGTGTAAATTTTGTTATCACATGCATAAATATTACATGTTAGTTCCCACGATGGCATTTCTATATGATGGCGCTTCCACAATAACACAATGTGCGAACCGTGCACGGAAGTCCGTATACTTTCTCCGTAAAACCAAAATGGCGGACGGTCGTTTTCTGGTTTTTCGTCGCGCGCTCCTCGGCCGAAGCGTATTTGCGCACGTCGCCCCATCGAGGACACTCTACGATAGGGGCTCCAATGCGCTGTGAAGATTTCGTGGCGATGTGGTTGCGCGCACGTGAGGATATCGCGCACAACCGTTTTCAACTCCTCTTTATTAATATAGATTGTGTGTATACGGAATTCACAATAATTATATGCCAGCAATAATTATACAAAAGCAATGATTAGCAAAACATCAATTAAATGGTGGGCTAAAAAGAACAGTTGAATTTTGATTAATTAATGAATTGATGAATTGACAAGGACAAGAATAAATGCCAAATCACTGTACTGATGTGTGTTTAGGATATATATTAGCGGAATTGTTACTAGTACATGCAACACAGTAACTGTTATGTGTATAGTCACCAATACTGTTGGCTAAAATGAATTGAATACGTACGTACATGCCACTTCATACCTGCTCTACAGAAATACCAAGCAGTCCACTTGATTCATGTAATATTCCTGCCTTACTGTTGAGGGGGTGGGACCAGGTTAAATTAATTACATAGAAGGGGAGAATCCTCCAATTTTCTAATGTTGGACAGTTGGGGAATTTAGCTCTCCTGCTTGTCCTCCAGAGGTTCCATTCTCATTTGTGCAAGTGGGACAGGGGACGACACGAGGGGAGGTGAGAGCTCTGTTGCCAGTGAGAGAGCAGTCACATTTGAGGGCACCTGATCCACAGTCACAGTAGAACCTGGAGGGAAGGGATGGGACAAGGGGTCATAGTCATGTGATGGTCATGTGATAGTCATGTGATAGTCATGTGACATCTGTGTGAATGATATGAAGCTTTAGTCTCAGATACCAATTATATTTGTATGTTCCACTGCTAACAAAACCCCACCCTCGATCAACCACACCACAGAGTGATATCGTGGAATATTATGACTCAAAGGAACTCACTTATCAAATCTGATGAATTCCACATTGTGTCCTTTGTGGCACTTGCGAATGCAGCTCTCACAGACTGTGTCAGCATCAGACACACGGCAGGTCAAACACCTGGCAACAAGGGAGAGGAAGCACATTCGTAACTCATGAAGTCAAATTGGATGCAACAAGAAGTGAGCAACCTTCTGGGAAGACTACCACTCACAAATGCACACTGTACCCGGCTAGCTACGTAGCTGAGAGTGCGCACATCACAGACACTCCTACTCACTCATTCAACACCACATCTTTCTTCCCATCTCACACATGCTGTCCGGTAATGTGGCCACACACTAGGTAGGACCTTGCTTATCAACTCAAGCTTACCAGTTCCACACACCACAGCACAACTCCCACACAGCACCCTCCCCCCCCCCCCCAAATACAACACAGTCCTACTAAGCCCCGCCCACCCAATACACTACAGCCCTACTTAGCCCCGCCCACCCAATACAACACAGTCCTACTCAGCCCCGCCCACCCAGCACCACACCCCTTCATAAGCCCCGCCCACTGACCTGTAGAAGCGGTGCATGGGATAGCAGTGTGCCCCAGCACTGGTGGACACACCAAACAGGCACTGCCCTTTGCCGAGGGCATCATCCAACAGTTGCCCGTTGTCGCTCTCTGCATTGCCAACCAGTGTCGGAGTGCAACCGGTGGCCACACAGATACCTCCTGCCTTGTTGTCAAAGACTTCGTTCTCCTCATACATCCCCGCTCCTCCGTTGGTGATCTCCAAGCCAGCTGACTGGCCGTTGAAGATCTTGTTCCTTCGGAGAACAGGATAGCTCCCATTCACAAGGACACCTGTTACCATAGTGATTGTTGCCGAGGATAGAAAACAAAAATTGTCTCTCATTTGGCAGTTTTACAGAAATGTCGTATCACATATCATATCACAATTATGCATCACCCAAACATACTTGTGATAAGCTGTTGTGTGTGTGTGTGCGTGCGTGTGTGTGTGTGTGTGTGTGTGTGTGTGTGTGTGTGTGTGTGTGTGTGTGTGTGCATGTGTGTGTGTGTGCGTGTGTGTGTGCACATGCAAATGCAATAGCACATGTCTGTGTAAGCACCTACGTACGTACGTCACAAATACATGCCAACATTGTACACAGGTGCTGCATAGCTACACAGTGCAAACTACTTCTCACCTGTTAACGTGCTGAGGAAGATCTCGTTCTCTTCCAGTTGACCCCGCCCCCTGTTGAAAATGCATACGCCCCCTTCCTTTCCCCCGTAGATCTTGTTCCTCCTCAGCAGAGGGTTGGAGTCGGTCTTGATCCAGACGTTGGCCAAGGCATTGCTGTGGATGACGTTGTGTTCAATGACACCCAGCCCTGGAGGGGGAGGAGTCACGTGTGTGAGTGTATGTGTGTGTGTGTGTGTGTGTGCGGTGTGTGCGGTGTGTGTATGTGTGTGTGTGTGGTGTGTGTATGTGTGTGTGTGTGTGTGTGTGTGTGTGCATATGTTTTTGTGTGTGGTGTGCGTGTGTGTGTGTGTGTGTGTGTGTGTGTGTGTGTGTGTGTGCGTGTGTGTGTGTGTGTGTGTGTGTGTGTGTGTGTGTGTGTGGTGAGCCTGGTCCAACTCCCCTTCCACTCCTTACCTCCGGAATAGATCAGGAGTCCTCCGTTTCTTCCAGCATAAATGGCATTGTTCCTAATGACAGGGTTTGACCCCGAGCGAATCTGGATCCCAGAATAGGCGTGGTTGAAGATGTGACACTCCTCCACAACTCCGCCCCCGTTGTCATAGAAATAGATCCCAACCTGCTTGCCACTGTGAATTCGGTTGTATCTCAGTGTGGGCTCACTCCCTAATTGTACAGCAAACACAGGCATGCATTCAGTATTGGGAATATCACAAATTATTACAATACACACATTCCTCACATGCACACGGACAAGGACGCATGCATGAATGCATTCATACACACAGAGGGATGATCTAGCAAGTCTAGGCAAGTCCAGATGATCTATAGTACTGACCTGTGGTGATCCAGATGCCAGCGAGTGCATTGCTATGAATCTCATTACTCTCAATCAGTCCTCTTCCATTGTCATGCTGAGGAAAGAGCAAGATCATTCATTATAAGTAACTGACATATAATATTAAATAATGCTGCATTGATTACAAATAATGCAACTGATTGGGTCACTAACTTGTCTTCGCATGAAGACACTAGATTTATACCTGTTCAACCAGCAAATTATAATCATGCGGGTACACCAGTGATTAATGAGGTGTAGCTGTGCGGTATTGTTCATTGGGGAGAATATTGAGTGGAACCAAACCGAAAACCTCCGTTCAAAAGATCCACAGACCGTATAACTGGCATACAATTAAGTCTTTAATTAGACCTGGTCAACCAGTCCTTGGACAAAATTAATTGGATTTCCTCCAATCAGACAGCTGTGATTTCACTCAATATTCTCTCCAATCGGGCACACCAGTAGAAGTAGAAGTACTGTAGCAGTAGAAGAAGCTTGTCCGGCTGGGTTGCATCACTCAGCGTTCTCTTGCGGAAACCAACAACCAAAGAATTTCTTTGAAATACCAGACGTTTCGGCAGTTTGCTGCTGCCTTCACCACTGATGAAGGCAGCAGCAAGCTGTCGAAACCTCTGGTATTTCAAAGAAATTCTTTGGTTGTTGGTTTCCGCAAGAGAACGCTGAGTGATGTCTCGAAACGTCTGGTATTTCAAAGAAAATCTTTGGTTGGTGATTTCCGCCGGTACAGTAGTACTTGTGCAACGAATGACCCAGTTGTGAGGAGCACTCACCACGTAGATGCCTCCATGCTGCCCGTGGTGTATTTGGTTGTTCCTGATGATGGGGTTTGACTCAGAGCGGATCTGGATCCCAGCCAGTGCATTACCTAAGAACACAAGGGACATGAGAAGACATACATACCTCCCTCCACTTTATATCCACCAAAATGCTCAATCCCAAATGTCCCCTCTTTCCACCCCCTCACCCATCTCCCTCCCTTTCTCTCTCCCTCCTCCCTCCATCTACTCTCTCTCCTCTCTCCTCCCTCAAACCACCCTCCCTCCTTCTTCTATTTCTCCATTCCTCACTCCATCCATTCTCTCTCCTCTCTCCTCCCTCCAACCACCCTCCCTCCTTCCTCTATTTCTCCATTCTTCCCTCCATCCACTCTCTCTCCTCCCTCCTCCCTCCATCCACCCTCTCCCTCCTCTCTCCTCCCTCCTCCATCCATCCATCTACTCTCTCCCTCCTCTCTCCTTCCTCCTCCCTCCATCCCTCCTCTCTCCCTCCTTCCTCTCCAGCTCACCATGAATGCTGTTCCCTTCCAAGAGGCCCCGACCCCCTCCAAAGAAGTACACGCCCCCCTGCTGACCATCACAGATCTCATTCTCCTTCAGTGTTGGGTCACTCTCACCTGTCACCCACACTCCAGCGTATGTGTTCCCATACACGCGGTTCTGAACAAACTGGCCGTATCCCTTAAGACAGACAAGAAAGAGAAAGGGAGTGGTGTAACTACGTACGTACACACATACGTACGTACATTCTTATGTACATATGTAGGTATGTGCAATTGTATAAAGTATTATGAAGATTGATGCACTAAGTGCAGGAGGGCCTGAAATGTGCTACATACATACATACATGTACATACATACGTATGTACGTACTTACATATTTTCTTATAGTGAAGGTTGTTGTGTACGTACATCCACTGCAGTGCTTAGTCCGTAGGCCACCCCCACCTCCCCTATATCGACCTTTCCTCTTTCTTCCCCAATGACATACTCCTCCCTCTCCTTCCCTCTACAACTGGTCACACACCCTTTCCACTATGAGTAACCCAACCCCCTCCCTCCCTCCCTCCACTAATACTGACTCCTACCCCTTCCTGTCCTTCCCTCCCTCACCTTCTCGTGGATGTACACGCCCCCAGTCTTCCCATGGTGGATCAAGTTCTTGTAGAAGACAGGGTTGGCTTGACTTTTGATCTCCACGCCAGCAATCCGATTGGAGTAGATGTCGTTGGCCTCCATGTACCCCTGGCCGCTGTCAAACACAAAGAACCCACAGTCCTTGCCGTGGTGTACCTGGGGGAGTGGAGGGGAGGGGAGGGGAGGGGAGGGGAGGGGAGGGGAGCAGGTAGGTGTGAAGAAAGAGGCATGAGAAAGGATGCAGTTTCACCTGAGTGTTTGGTGGGTGCATGTATGTATGTAATTCACCATTTCATTCCATCTCACCATTTCACATACATACGTACGTACATACGTACATACGTACTTAGTACTACAGACATATGTACCTTGTTGCGTAGGAATCTTGGACTAGCGTGCGACTTGATCCAGACGCCAGCCAACTTGTTAGCATGGATGTTGCAATCTTCAATGACTCCCTGTTACAGGAGAAGATTATATTGGGTTCAATGCACATAATATTAAATACAAAACATACGTAGCATAATACAAAAGAATATAGACAGTGAGATTGATTGTATATAGTAACAAGGCAATGGTACCTGTACAAATAGTCAAACTCACTCCTGCATGGTCTTCCACAAACACGCCCACACAATTTGAGTGGTGGATGACGCATTTCCTAATTCTAGGGTTTGCCCCCTCTCCATGCACATACACTGCAGCTCCATCTGTGGGTGAAGCAGACAATCTCCATAGCAACGGCAACGACAGCATGACAAATAGCACATTCGCAGAAAAACAAACACAATTTACTAACTCAATAGAGGACCGCCTCAAGTGGTCTAAATGAGGAGGTGGTCTGTTTACGACCTAATGACCAACACAAGGATCTCAAACGGACTCAAAGACAGCTTCAAACAAAACGGCACTTTGTGCTCTTGTAGGAGAGCACATTCCTCCCATGGGTACTCCTATCCACCCACTGCGGCTGTGCTCAAACACACAGCCAGCAGTCTCTGAATAGAGACAATTAGTGTAAGCCTCACAGAGCGTAATCGCTATCCCGATAAGAACATGAGCAGGCGAATACATAGTAACACAATTCAGTATTTGCACTGTATGTATGCATTGCCTCAATTCTGGTTGGGTCCACTTCGCTCAGCTTCAGTTGACTAGTTTAGTGCTGCCCAGTTTACATTCATTCTACCCTATCCCTACTATTTTTGTATGTTTCTCACTCCCCGCTTGCACTCATTGAAGCACCCCCTCCCCTCTCTACTCACAGACACACCTCTCCTTCCCCACACACAGTCACACCTCCCACCCTTCACAACACACAGACACAACTTCCTCCCCTTCCCCACACAGGCACACCTCCCTCCCCTTCCTCACACAGACACAACTCCCTCTCCTTCCTCACACAGACACACCTCCCTCCCCTTCCTCACACAGACACACCTCCCTCCCCCTCCCCATACAGACACACCTCCCTCCCCTTCCCCACACAGGCACACCTCCCTCCCCTTCCCCACACAGACACACACCTCCCTCTCCTTCCCCACACAGACACACCTCCCTCCCCTTCCCCACACAGGCACACCTCCCTCCCCTTCCCCACACAGACACACCTCCCTCCCCTTCCCCACACAGACACACCTCCCTCCCCCTCCCCATACAGACACACCTCCCTCCCCTTCCCCACACAGACACACCTCCCTCCCCTTCCCCACAGACACACCTCCCTCCCCTTCCCCACAGACACACCTCCCTCCCCTTCCCCACACAGACACACCTCCCTCCCCTTCCCCACAGACACACCTCCCTCCCCTCCCCATACAGACACACCTCCCTCCCCTTCCCCACAGACACACCTCCCTCCCCTTCCCCACACAGACACACCTCCCTCCCCTTCCCCACACAGACACACCTCTCTACCCATTCTCCCTCCCTCCCCCACTCACTGAAACAAGAGTTGACTATGCTGCATCCATCAATGATGGGGCAACACTCTGGACCAATGTCCAGTGTGTGGCTTGCTTGTCCCTGGGCAGAGCAGCATCCCTGGGGAGGGGGGGGCAGGGGGAGGGGCAGGGGGAGGGGATTGAACAGTGGATGAAAACTACGTACATACGTACGTACATGCATACATGTATGTACAATAGCAAAGAGAACAAAAGATATGCACACACAAAGTGCTCTCCATTCAAGAGTGCACGCACGCACACATGTAACTGAACAAACTACACACCTCCAGGGGATCAAACAGAACCATTCCCTGCATGCATGCATATACCGTATGTACGTACATACAAACACACATACATACATGCATATGTATGTACGTACGTATGTACATGCACACAACACACTTACATTCAGTGTCAGGTTGACCAGGGCACAGTCCTTTGCTTCTGGCTGGAATTGAACAAGAAACTTCCAATCCTCCTCTAGAACAACCTCCCCTTCTGCATCTAAATAGAGGGAGAAAGGGGAGAAGGGGGAATCAACAATGATTGAATCAGTATGCACATACGTACACACACACATGCGCACACACATGCGCACACACACTTCACATACTTCTGGTGGAGGTACCGTGTCAGCCTTACTGAAGCGCTAAACTCAGCCTGGTATTGGGGCTCGCTCGGTGCCAGTCACCAGTGACTTGTAGAGCAGTGGTCTCATTAGACACATACCGATGTACGTACATACGTACATACGTACATACATACGTACATACATACTCCTCTACAGTAGATCCAGCCATGGAGTGGGTGGTTTCAATAGGCAGGTGACAAATTTTCCCATTGTTACTATACACAATGTGACATCAGTATCGGTAGTAAATCAGGTTGTACCCTATCTAGGGGGTGGTCTCACTAGACAGGTTAACACGAGTACTTTCGTATTTGTATAATAGACAAGTGGTCTCATTGAACAGTACGTACACATATATTGCTCATTAACCACTGTACAATTTGTGGTTACAGTTCACTTGCTCTAATGTACTTTCATCATTGGAAATTTGCACACTACACATAACTTCATTCATCACATTAAAGACACTAGAAGGGCTACTATAGCAATGAGCAGATGGCAATGCATTACATCACATGCTATCCATCACATGTAGTGTGTTTCAAGTGGTATTCTCAACAGGAAGTGAGACAGGAAGTGGTCCAATTAGATTCTGATGTCATACAGGGAGCAACTAATTATATAGTGCCAATATGACCTTCTATGGCCATTTTGATGTCACATGCACCACACAATGGAGAACCAATTTGCTCTCAAATGCAAGTCTGCAGTTGAATCAGCATTCCTTTGTGGATTCAAACCACTGTTATCAAGACAGCTATTGGAGAAATGAGAACTCACAGGAGCACATGGTTGGACAATCTAACACACAGACCAACATGATGCCACACATGTACACACACACACACACACACACACACACACACACACACACACACACACACACACACACACACACACACACACACACACACACACACACACACAAACCTGCTCCAATAATGACAACTGGTTTATCCACCACAATGGAAGTATTGACCGGTCCTGATTTCGGTTTGTGAACAATGATAAACTGGTATGGGTCTTTGGCCTCAAAGATGGCATCTTCAACACTGACAAATGTGTTGGGTTGATCACACGCATCTGCAGCCGGCATTACATGGAAGGCACCATACTTGGAAGAGGGGAGGGAAGAGGAGGGAGGGAGGGAAGGGGAGGAGAGGAGAGGGAGGGAGGGAGGGAGGGAGGGGAGGAGAGGAGAGGGAAGGAAAACAATGCAATGATACGTACGTACGTACAAACTTACTTGCAATGCTGTATAGCCCCCCTCGACATACACACACATGATCACTAACGTAAGTACGTACTGTATGTGAAACTCACCATCACACTAAACTGTTCTTTCCATGACAGTGTTGTGACATCAACCTTGACCAGTTCTGGGTTTCTCTTTGGGTGCACATAGGCTCTGCTCACACCAAAGGTCCTCAGAAAGAGGTCCCTCCACAGCTTCCTATCTGAGGCAAATCGAGCAAACTTCTTGCACACAAGAGAAGCTTGACAGAGATCACTTTCTCTGAGAAAGGAGAAGATGTGTAGAAGCAGTTCTTCTGGGAGTATGGAGGTGAGGTAGAGTCCTCCTGAGACATGTCGGATGCTACCACTGAGTGGACTCTCACTGCTGAGTCTCCTCCGCTTCTCCGGGGACTGAATGGGAGGGAAGGAGGAGGAGGGTGGAGGGGAAGGGTGAGTTGAGGAGGGGAGGGGTGGGCTGAGTTGAGGAGGAGAGGGGTGGGCTGAGTTGAGGAGGGGAGGGGTGGGCTGAGTTGAGGAGGGGAGGGGTGGGCTGAGTTGAGGAGGGGAGGGGTGGGCTGAGTTGAGGAGGAGAGGGGTGGGCTGAGTTAAGGAGGGGAGGGGTGGGCTGAGTTGAGGAGGAGAGGGGTGGGCTGAGTTGAGGAGGGGAGGGGTGGGCTGAGTTGAGGAGGAGAGGGGTGGGCTGAGTTGAGGAGGAGAGGGGTGGGCTGAGTTGAGGAGGAGAGGGGTGGGCTGAGTTGAGGAGGGGAGGGGTGGGCTGAGTTGAGGAGGGGAGGAGAATGCTAAGTTGAGGAGGGCAATGATGAGTTGAGGAGGAAAGGGGAGGGGAAGGGAAGGAGAGAGGAGGAGTGGAGATACGTAGGAGAGAAAGAGTGAGGAAGCAACGTAGGAACAGGATGGGGAGAGGCGGCGAGAGAAGGGGAAGGGAGCGAGAAGATCACTTCAGGAGAAAAGGGATGACTGACTGTGGAGGAGTTACGTTAAGAGACCTACGTACATACACACATACCTACATTGTGAAGTGTGTGGTGAGATGGAATGCCTCACACCTCAGCCTCCAATGCACAGGGCTTCATGAGGTGGGAGTGTCTCAGGACACAACTCCAACCTTGCTGGCTGAAACCATATGACCAATGGGTACCAATCATTTCACACAACACACACCATACCACCAGTACCATCCCACAGTAAGAAGTCCCTCACAGAAGCAACACACACGTTGTCCTGGTAGTTCATAGCAACCACTTTAAAGTGCAGTAGATGGGCTGTAGGGAACCGCAGCAAGGTGCGGAGGCCTGACCGAGTCAAGTCAGTTTCCATTCCAGCGAAAGACAACAGAGTGAGCCACAGAAAGGTGACACATGGAAGGTATTGAGGAATGAGTTTGTTGGATTGAGAGTGTCAGACAGAGATGCGCACATAATGAAAAGCTAACTTCAACCTACATACCATCTTGCTGAGACGTCTGTGCAAGTGCAATAAAGTGCAATTATACATGTGCATTTTCAATTTTGGCTCTCATTAAAGCTACAATATGCATCAATGTGACCATTATAAGTATAGACTTCCTTTAATTGAAGGTTATACTGTATGTGCACAGTATATACTGCATACGTACATATACTGTATATGTACAGTACGTATAAACTGTAAAAGTGATATAGAACGTATATGTATACGTACAGTATAAACTGTATATGTACACATACAGTATATACTGTATATGTACAGTATAAACTGTAAAAGTTGTATAGAACGGAGCGGAGGACGCAAAACAATCTAATGAGCATGATTCGTTCCAGACACTTTGCAACTTAAGAAGACCCTTTTGAGGTCAAAACACTTTACTTCACTGAACACGTCTATCACACGTTACACTACACCCAAAATCCTTATCCAATTTACAGACGTTGGTTGTGTTGCGTGTGAGCACACTAACGTTGAGCATGCACGCACTGTAGGAGAACCATTAACAACATTAAACCTACGTACATACGTACGTACGTCGCTAACCAGGAAGTGTTCGAAAGAAGAGAGAAGAGTTACACAAAACATCATAAAAGAAACACCATAAAATACATTGATTCCGTAATCTTAGTCATTACAGCTATGAATGTGTGCCTACGTACGTACGTACATTCACTACCTACTAATGTGTAGTTGAGGAGTAGACAGATATGTACGCAAATGTGAGCCACAGTAATGATTGTTTGCATGTGTATGTGGACGTGCTCGTATGTACATACGTACATACTGTATATATGTGCGTATGTATATACAGTATGGTGGATACAAATAGACTTGTCACAAACGACTGAATGACATGGCTAACGATGTTGTAGAGGCTCATAGTTGCGTTGTTAACTGACACTGACAGCGATTGATGTGGTAAAACACAACACAACTGTTAGTAATAATATTCATTTCTAGTGAGTATTATTGACAGTTGTGTTGTTGCTCATCAATTCGCTATCGGCACCAATGACAGCAGGGGTGCCAGAAGGCAAGAGGAACCACGTGTCAGCTATCAGCACTACACTGCAACAGGGTCACTCCATTCACCGGAGGCTAGGGAAGTAAATACCGCTTCAATACACAGAAGCTCTTCTAGGAGAGTTCACACGGACTTCAATCGTCTGCTCCTTACATCACAGGGTAACTGAATGATTCTTATCTCAGTGTCTATCATGCAACAACTTTCCCCCTGCTCCCCTCCCACTCCCCTCCCCATCTGATCCATAAACTGGACTGTATACAGTAAATGTGTCCTATGGATACCCTGCCTCTCTCTGAAACGTGGACAACAAACACACTCATGTACTGCAGACTGGGGCCACCTTTCCAAGGGTAACATTTTAAAACATGAAACAGCTGCAAAGAGCCAACTTTAACAGCTACTGGCTACTGTACAAGTTGACAGCCCTCTGAATGGCAGGCTTATCAGATGAACAAGATGGCTGTATAAGCATATATGTACGTATGTATACATGTATGTAGGCTCAGAGTAACAAGGTATGTATTCTTATGTACAGTGTAGCATCATTTCTACATTAAAAACATGACATTGTATGAAACACAGACACATACTTCCTTAATGTACGTATGTACGTACATACGTACGTATGTGTGTCCATGTGTTATGTGCGTTTGTACATACAAAATCTTAGTTTAGGCGTCTGTGTGTTTAGCAGTTTTGCTATTATTGTTTTCCTATAACTAGTAATCCTATTATATTATATACGTAAAAATAGCAGTAATGACATACGTACAAACTACACACGCATAGTATACTATCGCGTGTCCATCTGTCTGTGTGCAGGCAGTGTGAGTCTGTGGGGCACTAAGCCCAGGCTTGTCTGAAGACCTGAAAAGAACAAAGATTCCACATCGATTGAGGTCATGTGGTGTTGTCACCACAATGACAGAACTCCTACTTGTGCCAAGGCCAGGCATGACCCCTAACTCAATATTATTGGTGTCAGGATGTGAAGGGGCGGGGAAAAAATGGCTTCCCCCTAACCAGATGGAGGATGCGGTGTGCAAGTGAACTGAAATTGTATTGTGTTTACAGTGCAATGAGGCACTGTGTGTGGGTGTTGAGGGTAGGGACCCTCGTCCACAATCACGATGTACAGTGGAACCTCACTGTTAATGCGATTGGACTGTAAGGTACACTTTACTATGACATAAGAATTGTATGTAGGTATGCAGGTATGCCATGTCTCTGTGTACGGTACAGGTCAATAGTAGGCGTTGGTTTTTGCCACTGAAAGCTACTGACATTGCTTTATTGATTGTGAAGGTATTACTGCTGTGGTACTCCACTAGAACTGTCTATCACACTTGTGCCTTAAATATTGCGTGAAGGCAACGGATTTCGCCAAACACACCTTTCTAAAAAACATTCATGAAAACACTAGCAATCCCCCGCAACTCCTCCAAAATCATTCATCATCCTATCCACTTGGGTCCTTAACAACAGTGCAGTCAGACCCACGCCCCTGGAATGTACACCTCTCGGATCTCCCTGTGACATTACAAATTCACTTAGGCATCATATAGTTATGTATATATAAAATGTCTGATCAACTCCCACCCCTTGCATGTACAGTATGCTAGGTAGGAGGGTACGTCACTATACAGTAGAATCTGAGATCCTAATTATATCATCTGCAGTAGTAATGACAGTGTTACTGTATTAAAGTACAGCTGTCACTATTAAACCCATCTTTAAAAAAATACGTAGTTATTGCACCACACTCTCTGAGTGTGACGGTGCAGTAACTGGCCACCTTTGACCTCGCACATCATCCGTTGTTAACACAGCCCCTCCAGTGCACCCAACCTATTACTTAATATCAATATTATTAAACAGACTAGTTACCTGTTCTAAGAAGCCTATTAGTCTCCTGTTATACGAAAGAACGATAGAGGCAGCTTTCATTACAACTTGCCTTGAAGATAAAGCACAAACAGTGTATCAACTGACAAAGGCCTCACCAGCTAAAGGATGCGAGTAATTCTCGATCTCATCTGCTATATTAGCCGAATTGTATTTCCCACAGGCATTCCGCGTACATACAGCTCAACTGTATACCTGTGGACATGGCTTGTATACAGTGGAACCTCTCTATAGAGGACACCATTGGGACCCAGCTGGCTGTCCTGCATACAGTGGAACCTCTCTATAGAGGACACCATTGGGACCCAGCTGGCTGTCCTGCATACAGTGGAACCTCTCTATAGAGGATACCATCTGGCTGTCCTGCATACAGTGGAACCTCTCTATAGAGGACACCATTGGGACCCAGCTGGCTGTCCTGCATACAGTGGAACCTCTCTATAGAGGACACCATTGGACCCAGCTGGCTGTCCTGCATACAGTGGAACCTCTCTATAGAGGACACCATTGGGACCCAGCTGGCTGTCCTGTATACAGTGGAACCTCTCTACAGAGGACACCATTGGGACCCAGCTGGCTGTCCTGCATACAGTGGAACCTCTCTATAGAGGACACCAATGGGATCCATTGCCTGCATGCAATATTTAAGGCACTGGTGTGATAGACAGTTCTAGTGGAGTACCACAGCAGTAATACCTTCACAATCAATAAAGCAATGTCAGGAGCTTTCAAAGGCATAAACCAACGAGTACTGTCAACATGTACTGTACACAGAGGCATGACATACATACATACAGTTCTTACGTCATAGTGTCACAGTGTACACATGCAGTTCCTATGTATATCATAGTAAAGTGTGCCTTGTAGTCCAATCGAATCCCAAGAAAATGCCACCACAATCACATATGGGGATGTGTTGGTGAGCGCATTACAGGACTGATGAGTGGAACGAGGAACAAATGTCGGTAATGTATCACATTACTATGGTAACCAGTAACATCCACTTAGCGTGGTTGCTATGGTAATGAAAACTGTCACCACATACGTAAGTACGTATGTACAATTACCAATACGGGAGTACGTAGATCTGTTACAACATTCTGTACACCATTCGTGGTGAGTGTTGTGTGGGATGTAATTTATACAAATGGACACAACGTACAAGCAGACGTACAAACAATACATGTGTACAAACATAACAAACATACAGTGCCTATATTTATTATGCAATACAATTACACTATTATGTGTATGTAGACATGCCATACTATGTTAAAATATTGTATTGTAACTGAAGAGTACGTACGTACCTACGCACAGTACAGTGTGTGGTTTACATGTGTGCGTGTGTATTGATGTTAATCAAGTTACCGACTACAAATAAAGGTATGTTGAATATCAATTAAGGTCAACATTCAAAAGAAGAAGGTGTTTGCACAATGCATTGTGAGCACTCAATGCACTGAGTGGCGGAAGGTACCGTAGCGCTGTCAATACAGAGAGTGAATGGATAGGGGGTTGAGGTTGGCGGTTGTGGTTAGGAGCTGACGCTTTCAACTTGCGCACATGGACAAACAAAATGTCATTCAATGTGACAGACGCACGCACGCACGCACGCACGCACACACACAGTGACAGTTACGTATGTACATACCTAGCACCCATACATAGCACCATGTTTACCACACACACACCTCAAGTGTGCTTATGTACATACGTACGTACATACTGTTTGCAGCTAGGACGTCATGTACGTATGTACCATGTACCATGGGCATGTATAGATTGTTAGAGGTGCAAGGTGCAACACAGGCACCATTTACACTGCGTCACAGGAACACAACCTGCAATCAGTCAGACTGTTGTCTGGCCTGCTAGACCCAACATCTCATTGCAACTAATCTCCAATGGGAAGGTGGTATCTAGCAGACCACACTAGTTCAACGCCGCCACTACAGGGTCCAACACGCCCACAACACACCCACAGCACAATATATAAGTACATACGTACACTACCACAGTACACACAGAAAACTTGTATATGAAAGCTATCATGTTCAACCACCAATAAAATGCAAATATCTATATTCAAAGCATATTCAAATACCGAAATTGATTTCTGAAATTGTTTACTGCACACCATACAGAGAGGAGTCAATAGGGCTGACCACAGACACACACCCAGCCTAAACATACACCCATACACACACACACACACACACACACACACACACACACACACACACACACACACACACACACACACACACACACACACACACACACACACACACACACACACACACACACACACACACACACTACACTACACGTTAACCACAAGGTGTCTGTAATGACATGTGGTGGCTTCAATGGTGCTTACTCCACAGAGCATGTCAACTGATACCACAGTAGTACATACCACAACAAAACACCATTGAGAGCAACAAGGAGATGACATCAAACACTACCCAGTGGGCATGCTTATGATAACCACTCATTGAGCCAGTCACACACACACACACACAGCAAGCAGCCAGCCGAACAAAGCAACAAAGCGGTGGTTATGCACGAGTGTGGTAAAGTCTAACTAGCATACACAGGTGTGCGCATGTGTGTGTGCTTGTGTGTATGTGTGTGCTTGCATGTGTGTGTGTGTGTGTGTGTGTGTGTGTGTGTGTGTGTGTGTGTGTGTGCTTGCATGTGTGTGTGTGTGTGTATGTGTGTGTGTGTGTGTGTGTGTGTATGCGTGTGTGTGTGTGTGTGTGTGTGTGTGTGTGTGTGTGTGTGTGTGTGTGTGTGTGTGTGTGTGTGTGTGTGTGTGTGTGTGTGTGTGTGTGTGTGTGTGTGTGTGTGTGTGTTGTGTGTGTGTAATGAGACAACACTGACACATACGTACACACGTACACCCAAGAGACAGTTCGTTCACTTACTATTCGTGTTGGACTTGAAACGCCAAACTGATCCCCGTGAGATCTTTTCTTGGGTATCCAGCAACAAGACACTAGTGGCGGAGATGCACTGAAACTCCGTTCCATCTCCATTTTCCCTCTTTCCAATTCAACAGGTAGATGGCAACGCACGGATGTACACACGCAGGTACAGCGTTAAATGAAGACCACAGCGGTGAATAGTGAATACACAACTGCAAAAGTAGGAATGGAAAACGTAAAGTAACACTCCTTTGTGTGCCCACATGAATTACATTAAGTCAATTAGAAGTCAATTGTGTGTATGTGTGTGTGTGTGTGTGTGTGTCCGTCTGCATCTGTGTGCGCGTCTGCGTGTATGTGTGTGTCTCTGTGTCTGTGTGTATGTGCCATGAATAAAGAAAACAACCAATATTCCAGCTGTGAGGATAAGCAAGCAACACAGAGAACAGATATTTCATATCAGCATCATCACCTTGCCTACTGAAAAGCCTATTCTACAGATCTTCTCATCCAGCACTACCTTACACACGCACACATGCACACACACACGCACGTACACACTCACACACGCACGTACACACGCACACACACATACAAGGACTCGTTACTTCCATCCGGCAAAACAGACTACACACTCCAGGTAACTATCACACACAGGCACGCACAGCTAGTGCTCCCCAGATCTCACTCCTAATGAAAACGACCGGGGGAGGGATGGGCACTCGCTCGAGACCCTCGTACCCACATTCACTAGCGAAGAGCAAGCGAGGGAGAGTGGAAACAAAGGGCCACAAACCATCTTCCTCTAGCCCTCAGAATTCGCCCAACACAAAATGGCTGCATGCGCTGTGCACGCGCGTAGCGCTACACTCACAGACTGCTTGCTGATAAAGGGTCGCTCTGACTGCCTGTGCTTCACCACAAGACGATCGCTGTTGCTCTGTCCCGAACACACAACAAGTAGACCCTTATTCCAAATTTCAAACACTTTTATTTCATACAAATTCTAGACGGAGATTGGTAGCGCGCCGAACACGGGAGCCGTCAAATCCTTCAAATTCGAACTTCAGCCGTTCAGTCTCCTCTCCCGTTTGTGGCTGTCGGACGAAAGCTGTGGCTAGGATCAACATCAGGGCTTCAAGGCATTTGGCGGTTAGATTACGTTGTCTCTGGCGGTCAATCAATGCAAATGTAAACTGATGTGTCAAGTGCACGCACGGGCAAACACGGGACGCGTACGCACGCACAAACGTACAACAAGGAAGCCGTGTGCTTTGCGGTCGTGCATGCCGTGTGTGTATTGGGTGAGTGATTTGATCTGCACCGCGGGCGGGGCACTACAAAGGACTTTTCACACGCACACGGACTGCACACATCGTTCACTTGTGAAGTCAACACTTCCGGATTGCACTTAATTATGAATTAGCGTGCCTAGGTGTATAGGACCGTTCGGACAGTGCAGATATACACTCACAAAGACGTACACTTGCTTCCGATATGGTATCTGTTGACATTCTTGCTAGAGTTTCAATGGATCTCTCGTTCTAACCGCACGCAGTTGTGTGCCAACTGTCAAGTAGCTATGTACAGAGGAGTGTTCAACACAACTCCATATAATTATACCCTTACACTATGTTTACTTCATACTCTAGATCTGTGATAATATTATTATTCTCTTTGTGCATTGTGAATATTATTATCTTCAGCTATTAAAAGCTATCAATGTTCTATGCATGGTTTGTACACGTGCCACTACTGCTTACACAGAAGGCTATATACATACATTCTGCAGTGCATTAAATATAGTAATCACCACCTAGCCTGTCACTAGTGCATGCTCTCGATCTGATACTCAGTGAGGGGCACATTCATGTTATTTCTGTTCCCGCGGCTCAAAATGCAAGCTCGGTGTAATGTAATGTACGTAATGAAATGTAGTGTAACGAACCATGCATGCTGCTCCGGACATGATGCTCCGGACATGATGCTCCATGCATAGTTTAACATTTTATGGTCCAAGTGCCCTCTTGAGGGGTCTTCTAGCTATTGCATACACGCACGGTCCATTTATAATCAGATATGATTGCTCACAAACTTCACACTGTAGCCATACACTGCAGTTGTATATAATTACCTCATGATATATATAATATTATATTTGATTTTAATTATACGTATACAGATATAGCTATGTAGAAGTGCATTGTATATCAATTGCAATTCTAAGTACACGGTGTGATTGTCGTGTTATATATAGAAACGTCAATGCACATAATGCACTGAAGATTGTTACATAAGATTCTATCGATACATGCAATTAACCTGAAGTTTATGCTAATTAATGTTTTGTGATGATTAATTTATAATTATACAATTAAAATGAATGATTATTCGTAATAGATACAATTGATAAAATGTACAAATGGATTGTCGACATGCATAAAACATGCATACTGTATGCATGTATGTATGTACGTACGTAGTCCAAGGAACAAAACCAACGTCAGCTGCCGCAAAGACAGTTAGTTGACTGGCTGGTGTATGCAGCAAGTATGCACGCGTGTATGTTGGAAGTCACTTCTTTGCTACTCGTGTTCCTGTTGTTTTCTTCTTAACACTGCAGAAAGGACAGTATATAAATTTTGAATCTGATCGTCGAAAATCTCTATGTGGCTAGGTGTGGACATGATTCGAAATTGAAATTGAGAACGTCATTAGCCAGAAGCCCTTATTACAGGGTGCTGCACGGGGAGATTGATTCGTTGCGTCCAAGAAGAGCACCGCACAGATTCCCACTCTTACGAAAATAGACACCATATTTTTCGTATGTTTACGAATGGCGAATGATTCTGGATACGCTGTTGTGGTGTGTGTATACATACGCAGGTGTAAAAAGGCGGTTCAATGCCCAACTTGGGCATTGAACCACCTCAGAGGAGACGCTTACGCACTCTGGCACAAACATTCCCGCATTTGATTGGTCAATTGTCACATGACCCTTACCTATTTGTGGTGTTGTCTTTTGCTACAGATGAGGCTACCTTTGGACTATTCCCTGTCCTTGTCCCTCTTGCAGACCCTGGGGCCTGGTGAGACTTTGGGGCAGAGGGAGGGGAGTAACTGGCGGTCCTCGTGGCTGACATACGGACTGTTTGCATATGAGGGTGGACATGTGTGTGTGTGTGTGTGTGTGTGTGTGTGTGTGTGTGTGTGTGTGTGTGTGTGTGTGTGTGTGTGTGTGTGTGTGTGTGTGTGTGTGTGTGTGTGTGCGTGCGTGAGGGTGGTGTGTTTGTGTGTGTGTGTGTGTGTGTTGTGGGGTGGGGGGGCAGGAGAGAGGGAGGAGGAGTTCTTACAGAATGTTTTACACACATACGTACATTTATACATACATATTTACAAATTACACATAATGCACACTCACTCAAACATACCCACAGACATGCACGCTCACACCCACAGTTCTCTTCCTCTTCTCTACCCTGCTGCCTTACTTAACGCTGTACTGCTCTTGGAGGCACCAATCGAAGGACTATCTGGATCAGTCGCTGTTACCAGCGGCGATGAACCACCACTCCGCTTGCCCGACACTGCCTTTGAGGCTGAGGAGCAAAGTACAAACATGAAACAGTCAGAATAATTTACAATAGCACACCTTCTCAATCAAGTGTCACACTTCTAGCTACATACAAACATATGTATGCACATCAAGAGGATATACGTACCCACTGACACATTTAGTGTTCCATTAGTATGTATGTACGTATGTATGTACATACGTACATACGTACGTACGTACATACGTACATAGGAAGAAGTAGGATATAAGACTAGCAAGTAGTGCCAAAGGAACGTTTTCTGAAGTTGCTAAAAACCAAGAGCAACTTCAATCACTTTGCTCTACTTGCACGCACACAGTGCACACGCATACACCTCCACCTGAATAAACGAGTGTTCAAGTACCGTACATACAACATGCTACTTCGTACAAGGTTCCTTGCATGTCACATGACAGTCATGTGACCAGACCCACTCACCTCCAAACTTGAAAGATGCTGGTGGAGTGGATGATGCCGAGCTACCCGAAGACGACTTTCTCGGTATATCCGGACTACAGCCTTTTCTTGCAGATGAAGTGATTGGCAACTTCTTTGGAGGATTCTTTGCACTTGCATGAAGTCGAAGAAGAGAACTGGCTTGAAGTTTCTCGTCTGATGAGTCCTGCTTCTTTACCAGCTCGTTGGTGAGTTCTTCTTCTTGCCAGTACTCTCTCTCCTCGTCTTCTTTGTGTTGGTCAATGATGTCGTTTTCAAAGAAGGTCTGACGGCAGTACTGCATAAAGAGGAGAGGGGAGGAGAGGGGGGAGGGGAGGGGAGGTATGCAATGAATGGGGAGGGGAGATGAGAGGGTAGATGAGAGGGGAGAGAGGAGAAGGGGGGAGAAGGGGGGAGGAAGGGGAGGGAAGAGGAGAGGAGAGGAGAAGGGAGAGGGGCCGGGGTTGGAGTGGAGGAGAGGGGAGGAGAGGAGGGGATTGGAGTGGAGAGGAGAGGAGGGGAGGGAAGGGGGAAGGAGGGGAAAGGATGAGTGGAGAGGGGACGAAAGTGGACATTTGTGTCCCTCGAATTGGTACTTGTATGTATGTATAGGAATCACCTGGCACTAGCAACCACATCTAGTAGCATAAGCTGACATAGGCACAAAGTTACAGAAAGTTCTATATAGAAATCGTGCACATTTCATATTAGTTTCAACAGTATTCTCACAATGTCTAAACTGCATTACACAAGGCTGTAGTCCACTGACCACTTCCATGGACACGTTCACTTGGTCCAGTTCTTCCACAGCCTCTCTCAAGATAGCTGATGCCTCGGTGTCGAGTTCCGAGGAGATTACCAGTCTCACTGTAGCCTCCAGCTTCTGCAGTAGGGCGTGGTCTCTAGGGAGCTTCAGGCATCTTTTGAGGTTGGGCAACATAGCGTAGAAGCGCATACGGACATTGACAGTGTGGTCCTAGTGATGAGGATAGGGGAGTGTAACAATGTGAGTCGTACAGTATGTATATACGTAAGTATATGCATAGTATAGTATAGGGTATAGCTGGTTAGCTAGGTTAATATGTAGGTGCATACTTGTGCATTTGTGTGTGTGTGTGTGTGTGTGTGTGTGTTTGTGTGTGAGAGTGTGTGTGTGCCTGTGTGTGTGTGCCTGTGTGTGTGTGTGTTGTGTGTGAGTGTGTGTGTGAGAGTGTGTGTATGCCTGTGTGTGTGCACATGTGTGTACATTATACAGTATCTGCATGTATGTACATGTATGTATGTGTGCATGGCATACTCTCACTCACTGTAGCAACTTGTAGAATATGTTCAAAGAAGAACTGTTTAAAGAAGTTCCTTGAAAACCTTTCCAGGATACACTCACATACCTCCAAAAAGAGCAACCTCGTCTTGTACTTTGGAGAGCGGGTACACTCTGACAGGTACACACAAAATGATGAACACAAAAAGCGTGCAGTTATAGTGCTCAAGCAAGGATAAAATAGCAGCCAAAACTATACCAATACAGACTACATATCACACACAGTATACTGAACAACTTTATATACAAAATATACGTATATACTGTATATGGTATCGTACAACATTACAACAGGAATTAAAATGGAGCCATATACGTATCTGCATCAGGCAGGAAGATGAATTTGACAAGCAATGGCATCCATTCACTGTGTGGTATGTGTGTGTGTGTGTGTGTGTGTGTGTGTGTGTGTTGTGTGTCTGTGTGTGTGTGTGTGTGTGTGTGTGTGTGTGTGTGTGTGTGTGTGTGTGTGTGTGTGTGTGTGTGTGTGTGTGTGTGTGTGTGTGTGTGTGTGTGTATGGTGTACGTGTGTGTGGTGTGTGTGTGTGTGATGTGTGTGGTGTTTTGTGTGTGGTGTGTGTGTGTTTGTGCGTGTGTGTGTGTGTGCGTGTGTGCATGTGCACAATCAACATGCACACACTTTCACTATAATGATGACTATTTGAGGTTCCACCAAACACACCCAAACCAACGTCTGAACACTAGTGCCAGAAAGAGGAGACATTTCATGCTTACAATACAAAGCTATTCATTGCATTCAAGCAAGTGAGATAGTGTAACAAGTGATGAGTGGGATTCCAGTGGATAGTGGAATAGTGATCGTGGATTGATACCCCGCTGGTGTATTGGGACACCTTATCACACCCAATACGTGCCCTATACCAACAATTACATAGTGGAAAGTGATGCAAATAAAATCGACACTATTGGCAGTTGATATACATATATATATGGTTAGAAAATGTTACGAATATTTTTCTTTGATCTTGTCGCTTTAATGAGGTAATATATTTATATTTAGCTAAGTCCTATGCTAAGGTAAGCAATGTGAACATTAGTACCCATTAGTGGCATCTTCTAGTGGACTGGGCACCTAGACCTGGGCTCTTTTAGGCGTTTAGATCCTACAGGATGATGCAATAGTGACCGAGGGCCAAGCTCACTCGCCCCAGGAGCTCATCACCTCCAGATAGGTAGGTGCCTATTCTACGTACTCATTTGCCACCATTTGGCAACACAACATGGTTTCTTCTTTAATTCGGAGCATGTTCAAAATGGTGAACAATCATTTTGGTGCTCAAACATGTGGCTACCAATCAATGAAATCAATTTCACTGATGAATAAATCTATGTACTTATGTATGCATGTTCAACAGTCATTCAGCTGACGAAGGCCTTCGCGGCCGAAACGTCCTAATCATATTCCAACCAACTATAAACCAAATGGTATAAGAATGGGATACGGTCACATGACAAAATAGCATAACAGAAGTTGAGCTAATGCAAACCACACAGTGTACCTCGAAAATGGTCTGAGGTACAACACACACACACACACACACACGCACACGCGCGCGCACACACACACACACACACACACACACACACACACACACACACACACATACACACATTCACACATACACACACACACACACACACACACATATACACATTCACATATACACACATTCACACACACACACACACAGAGAGACACCCACCCACACCAACCCACCCACCCACACACCCACATTCACACACAGGCACAGTATAACCCACTCCCTTTCAAACCATCCAGTCAGGCTCACCAGTCACTAATCTGGCACATACGCTCTCTCTGTGCTCTGCCTTCCTGAAGTGCTTGAGGTAGACCAAGAGTGTGTTGACGGCAGCTAGCTTCACCGGACGAACCACCTTAGGGAGGGAAGGGAAAATAAACATACAGTGGAACCTCTCTATGAAGGACACGCTGAATACCAGACACCTCCCTAATGAGGGCACTGTCTGCAGCCCAACCACATAGAGGTGTGCGAATCTATCTTGGAATTAGGGACACCTCTCTATACAGGACAGCCAGCTGGGTCCCAATGGTGTCCTCTATAGAGAGGTTCCACTGTATACAGGACAGCCAGCTGGGTCCCAATGGTGTCCTCTATAGAGAGGTTCCACTGTATACAGGACAGCCAGCTGGGTCCCAATGGTGTCCTCCATAGAGAGGTTCCACTGTATACAGGACATCCAGCTGGGTCCCAATGGTGCCCTCTATAGAGAGGTTCCACTGTATTCCAAAAAGGATACTTAGAGTGCACTAGTCTTGTTTCTGTACATGTATGCATGTACACTGTGACACGTCACATATAAATACATATAATATATGCTCAAGAAATACTGTATATATGTCTATATATATACGTATGCCTAAGGAACACCTAAAAACTTTAGCACACACACAAAACGCACAACTCACATTTCCATTAATGTACCGAAACATGACGGGTACAAATTTGTTGTAGACCTGTTCGCCAGTCATCACATGGGGCAGCACGGCCAACTGTTCTAGAAAGCACTGCTGTAGTCTCCACTGACGGACCGAGGAGACTAGCTTCTCACACGCGAGTAATGGTCCAATGAAATCAGCGAGCCCAGGTTGCTATGGGAAACAGTAACATGTATGTAAATACGTATAAATAGACCAGATGGGGAATTTGTGCCACTGTACCTAATGTAGGGAATTAGTGACAAATGATAAAATCCAGTTATTACTACCATATACATATATACGTACGTACATATACATATAAACTTTATGTACATACGTGCAATGCAGTGCATACGCATGTATGTACATGTGTAGTGTGTATCCAGTACACTATAGAGTAATAGCAGACAGTGTGTACTGTGTGTGTGTGACATTACAACGGTAAACGGAACTGTCATACATTT